>CM036254.1:6813882-7324948 GCA_020698575.1 Bostrychus sinensis | reverse complement strand
AAATAAGCCTGAAAAAAAGCATCCTACAGAATCTAATATTCACCAGTGTCCCCGGGTTGTGGTTAACCTGTTTTTTCCTCTTGTACAGGTATTGCAGAAGACTACCAGCTGCCCTACTACGACATGGTGCCCTCAGACCCCTCCTATGAGGACATGCTGGAGGTGGTGTGTGTCAAAGGACTGAGGCCCACAGTGTCCAACCGCTGGAACAGTGATGAGGTACAGCCCAGGACTTATGATACTGTGATGGACCCACCCAGGGCTGCTCAGTCTACCACAGATTTATCATTAAAGCAGGAAAACTTAATAAATCACATTATTGTCGTCCATCTGACAGAGATTCTGTCAGAGCCTTTTCCTATTACAGATTGTGATAGTTTTATCTCTGATCAGTCTGAAATTTTGTCTTGTTATAGTCCTGTTTAAGATATGGTTTAGACCTGGTTCAGACCTGTTTTAGTTCTGTTTTAGTCCTGGTTTACTCCTGTTTTAGCCCTGGTTTAGTCCTGGTTCAGACCTGTTTTAGTCTTATTTTAGTCCTGGTTTAGACTAAGGCTGGGCGATATGGCAAAAAAAGTTTTCACGATTTTTTCCCCCATATTGGTCGATCTTCATTTTTTTATTTGATTTTATGTTTACAATTACAAACTAATAATCAGGAAAGGTGGAGATTTAATGTAAAGTCTTTCATTGCAAGATTTTTATATAATAACTGTAATAATTTAAACAAATAAGAGAGGCTGATATGTTGTAAGTTTTTAAACAACTGAAAATGTCCAGTTCCTTGCTGTGTGAGCAGCAGTGTCTGAACTGCAGCTTGTCCTCTGATGAGAGCAGAGAAAACTCCTCTCTGTTTCTATGGGACGTCCTGTTACTCCACAGACTTCCACAACCTAGTTCTGTCATTTTGTTAGACTATTCACAGTAAAATCATCTATTTTAAACTCCGCGCTGATCACAAACCTTTTCAAGAAACAAGACATGGCATTGATGCGTGTCATTTGACGCACGGCAGCATTTGCAGTGTTAGGATGGTGAGACATATGTGAACAGGTTTGCACGTTTGTCCTATGGATTAATTGCAGCGTAAAACTAATCCCTTGACTGCTGTTTGTGTACAGCACAGCAAATGCTAACGTTAGCTTAGCTCCTCTATTAGTGCTGTTGCTGCAGTTGTTGCTGTGCTTGCATCTTTTTAATGCTTTTTTAAATTTAAATGGGTAGTACTTTTTATACCGTTATTCCTCTAAACTCCACTCTTGTTCTGTGTTGCTCACGCTGTAACAGGTGGGCAGTAACCCTCGCCCCTCAGCCGCTCCATTATCTGCAGCTGCACTTTCTGATGACTTGTCCATATTGAATAAAAGGGCTCTAAGCTAATCACTGAGATCGGCCCTGTACTTATTCGCGATTCAACTTTAAATTTGATTTTTGTCACAGCCCTAGTTTAGACCAGATTTAGTCCTAGTTGAGTCCTGGTCTAGTCCTGTTTTAGTCCTAGTTTAGCCCTGGTTTAGTGATAAAACTGTGGTCTAAAGGCATATCCAAATATCGCTGCTCATATCTTAATATGTATCACAGTTAATGCTGATCTTTGTAATATCATCCAGCTCTAGACCTCAGTCCTAATGAAGCCCACGTTCTGTCTTTTCCACAGTGCCTACGAGCCATGCTGAAGCTGATGTCCGAATGCTGGGCCCATAACCCCGCCTCCCGCCTCACCATCCTCAGAGTCAAGAAGACACTCGGCAAGATGGTGGAGTCCCAGGACATTAAGATTTGACCCCCGCCCCCCTCCTCCTTCTTCGTCCCAGCAGCTTTTTTTATTAAGAATCCAAACTGAGCTGGACTGGACTGACCTCGGCTCGGACCGGGACGAGGACCTGGGAGAGAATAAAAGTATAGGATTTAGGGCTGAACTTTTTGGGCCTTATGTTCCTCCTCCGAACCCACAGGGGGCGCTCTCCCTGCTTATGACGCTTTCTGTGAAAGCCACCGAGACAATGAACAGATTTGACGACTTCCTGTGTGCGGCTGAGGAGGGAGCAGTGGAAATGTGTTGTTAAACGGACTTCATTTTTTAAAAGGACCTCGGCCCTCTGACTTTTTTGCCTGTTTAAAAAAAAAAACGCCAATTTGTTTTGTTTTATGGATTTATTTTTTTCAGGACTGTGCTCTCCTGCCATAATGAAATATATCTCACTCTTAACGTAGAGTTAAATATAAAGAAATAAGGTACTATTATGTGAATTTTATTGTGTAAATAAGCGTTAGATGCCGTGCCTATCATAAGGAGATTTTGGAAAGCAGAAGACTATGCTGCAGTGGTGTTGACGTCCGGGTGACTCCAGAGAGAGGCGTACGCAGATCGCGGGGTTATCACCGAAAACGTCTCCCGTCCTGTTTGTCTGTCCACAGCATTCGTCAGGTTTGAGTGGGAGAGAGACTGTGAGTGGACGGCTGTTTGTTTGGAGAGTGTACATCAGCTTTAACCATTTATAATCAGGTAGATATATGTTAAAAAGCCCAAAAGTATTCATAACATAACAATAAAACACATAGCAGCCAAAGTGGTAAAGAAACAGGAACAGGATCAACAGCTTGAAGTGGCCACCACCAGAGTCCAGACCTGAATCCTCCGTTCGTGAATGTGTGGAGAGAACTGTTCCGCTTTAGTCTGGTTCCTTAGTCATAGTGAATAATTTCTCCTTGGTTGATTTGGAACTGGCCTGTCACAGCTGTTTATTTGCAGCGCTTCTTACAAATACGGAAGCTAATCTCCCAGCATCAATAACCAAGATGGCGCTAGAGCAAATTTAATAACCTCTCTGACCTGATTAACAGCGCTTAGTGCGTTTTTCGTCACCTGTTGATTCTGCTGAAGTCCTCGTTGTTGTTCAGTGCTCTGGGATTTTTTTCTTCGTCTTGTTTCCTTTTTGAGAACAGTAAAATCTCACTGATGTCCGACGTAACGACTACATTCTAACAAACCCACTTCTATGCAACTCTTTCTGACTTCTGCTGCTGTCAATAATAAGTAGATATTTGCTATTAACACGGGATATTCTGGCATTTTGTGGCAAAACCAGCAACAATCCACCATGTTTGTTTTGCTTACAGGTCAGCAGTGCACTGCTTATGTCCCATACTTTGTTTTTCTGATTGGTCACTTCGCCTGTGATTGTTCCGGCCATAGAAATGAAACCCAAGCGAAGGGGTACCAGACTAACTTCTGTGTATAGAATAGGAAGAGACTTAGTCTTGCTGGCCAGGCTAGAAGACCTGAGTAATGTCAAGGAAGACTTCTAACATCAAGGACCTAAAGATCTGTGCAAAAAGAGTGGTCCAAAATCAGATGTGATTAACAATAGCTAAGTATCGACATCCAGAACAGATCCATTAACTCAGGAAAAACTCACTTAAAAATGAAAATGTTGCAGGGTTTTGGTATAATTTTGGGCTTAACTGTAAGAACTAAAAACATCTCATGGAAAATTAAAGCCAGTCATCTTAATTTTTATTTTTCTCCATGCAATTAGACTTTACTAGATTTAAGACGACCCTGGTGGCGGATTACATGAACGCAGATTAAACTACCTCTGGACGCAGTTGGATCAACAAACAGCCAATCAGATTCAGGACACGCAGCTTGACATCATCAACTACAGAGCAGTGCATAAAGCCTGCTCCATTTTAGATAAACATTATTAGTTTTGAAAGATTGATAATCTGTGAAAAACTATTTTAATGGGAGGGGATTCAGACCTATTTCACTAAGCTGGTAAATGGGTCTGGCTGGCACAGATAGAAAAAAGCCATTTCCCAGTTATGTAAAAGTTGTGGATTAGTTTTAGAAATGACACGGTTGACTCTGGTGGCTCACTGTATGAGATTTTCTGTAAGATTTTGAACATTTGTGAACATTAAAAAACTCAAAACGAAGCAAATAAGTTTAATTTTTGCTCAACAGCTAATATTTTATTTCCCCTCTCATGCCTGAAACCAAAATAAGCATCATACTTAGTGGACTATGCCAAATCTTTGTTGCTCATAAGGATTTGGTGCAAGGCTATCGACCTAAAAGTAACTTCAGAGTTGCTAGGGCAACATTGGCTCTGAAGGGTTGTCGGTTCGAACTCTGCCCAAAGCGCATACTGTCGTCGTGTCCTTAGGCAAAACACTTCACCCGCTACTGTCACTGTATGTGGTTGGCTGCAATAGGAAGGGCATCCGGCGTAAAACAAACCTGCCAAATCAGCATGCAGTGTGTAAAAAGGAGCAGACAAAGCATTAAATTGTATTAAACCAATGCATTATTATTATTAAGGTTATAGAGAAGTCATGGAAAAGTATAGGAACCTTGGAAAATGACTAGAAACACATTTTAAAAAACAAAATGCCAAATGATCTGAAGTCTTCTTAATTAATCTAAATGTGTTTTTTGGCAGAAGTCCCTCTGCTGGTGTACGCTCTCCGATCAGCTCCATCCCCGTGTGTGTGTGTGTGTGTGTGTCATGCTAACCGCTGTATTATTGTATGTACTGAATACGCAGGAAACCCCAGTATAGAATAATCTCTAATATGTACATGATTTTTTGGTGGTGTTGTTGTTTTGTACAGCATCTGGTTTGGTGCCTTATGAGTTTACCAAGGAAAAAAAACTGTATACAGTCTGTCCATTGTAATGATTTTTAAGTAAATAACCTTATTTTAGTACACAACTCGATGGTGTCTGTGTGGTTTTCTTTTGTATAAGCCTCGTTCTGGAGGTCATTTCAATCTTCAGGTTGGGATTCACAAAATGGCTTTGAGAGTTAAAATATTTAGACTGGGATGTTTATTTTCGATTGGTAAAGGTGGTTTACATTACTTCCTGGAAAAATGTAAATGTTTTACTTAAAAAAACACAATATTACAAAAATCAATGTTTGATAATGACAAGTCAATGTAGCATTTAAAACTCACACGTGGCTCTACATTAACATTTTTGAAAATTTCCTAAAATCAGAGTTGTTCAAACCTACACCTCAAAGCTAAAATTAACCCTATGTAGCCATTTGTATCATATTTAACACACGTTTTTCTGAGACCCCTGCACAGTCCACCTAATACCTTTCTTTTTAAAAAAAATGTACAATTTATACCTCCCCCTGGTGGATGTCCTGGTGTTTTGCAGTCAATAGCAGAGCAGTTCAAAATGCATTTAACATTTTAGTTTTTGTGCAAAAATAAAAAAGTCTGTATCACATGAACGAATGTATCAAATATGATACAAAAAAGATCAATATATTATATACTGATCTCTCTTTTTGTTTTGTTTACAGCCCTTATAGCTCAATATAAAAAAATCTTTTTTTTTTTTTTGCATATTATCTCATCTCATAGTTCAGGCTTTTACTTGGTTTATGGATTTGATCTAATGAAAAGTCCTGTGTTCATTCTGGTTAAGTCCTAGATTTTTTTCTGACTTAGACCTGGTTTAGTCTTGCATTAGTCCAAGTTTAGTCCTGGTTTAGTTTGTTCCTTTCAGCTGTTCTCTCTCAGGGGTCGCCACACTGAATGCTCTGCCTCCGCTTCCGCTCTTCTAACCTCATGTCCTCTTTCACTACATCCATAAATCTCCTCTTTGGTCTTTATCTAGGCCTCCAGCTCTAACCTCAGCATCATCTTTATACCAATCAATTCATTATCCCTCCTCTGTACATGCCCAAACCATCTCAGTCTTGAAAATATGACTATCCCTGGAACAACTCTCATTGTCTCTGATGTATTCATTCCTAATCATGGTTCCTGCAGGCATCAGCAAGTCTAATTTAATGCTTTCTAATGCCACAAACCAGACAATTGTGGCAGCTTAAATTGTCAAAGCTTATCTGCAAGTATTGTAAAATGCAGCTCATAAAGCACCATTAATGCTGAAAATCAAACATCCAGTGTTTGGGTAAATTGGTCCCACTGGAAGCAAATGAAGCAAACGCATTCTGCCAGTCATTTATGAATACATATTTACAATTTTTAATGCCTGTTAGAATCAAATTAATGGCCTTAATTTTTGCCAAATCAATTTAATGACTTAATGCTCCACAGGAACCCTGCTCATCCTTTTCGTCCTCATGAAAGAACCTAAATACCTTCAGCTCTGCCTCCTGTCTTTTCCTCGCTGTTGCTGTCTCTAAACTGTACATCATTACTGTTCTCACCACTAAACAATTTAAAACAATCATAGCATTGTTTTAAGTTCAGATTTCCCATTTAAAATGATTTATTTATAAAAAGGGGACATTAAACAGTCAGAAATTTAGTCAAACATTTTCTTTATTAAACGTCCTTGAAGCCATTTACTTGTCCTCGGGCTTATTGAAGCAGTAGGTGAGGCAGCACTTTCCGCAGTAGTGGCGGTCGAAGTGGCTGGCCATGAAGACTCCAGCTCCGCACTCATCAGCGGGGCACTCACGTCTCAGTCGGTGGATCTTACCGTTCTCATCCACCTGAAGAGGAGTACGCAAGAGAAAGGTTGATTTAACTTTCATTTTAAAAAGGCCCACTATTTAAGTTTTTGAGAATGTGAAGAACAAGTATAAAAAAGTCCTCCTCTCATACATTTGTTCCATTTTGTCAGATTTGCACTTTGCTTCTTTTTCAGTCTCTGTGTGGTGTGATCAGCTGGAATTGGTTTGGACTTGCCGCCGCCATTACTCCTGACGAGCGCGAGTTTGGACTCTACCGACAAAAGTGTCCCTGATCTGAATGGAACCACCCCTCTTTGCCCTAAAAATAACATAATTCCTATTTCTCCCGTCGAAAATGCTGAGATGAAGCCAAGGCTAGGGCTGGCAGCCTCCGGTCGCTTTGTCAGTGAGGTCTTGGTTGCATGAACTTTGCATCAATAAAGCTGGTTTAATTTTTTACATAACTTTTATTTTTCATTTTAACAACAGATTTTTAGATTATATATTTTATAGCCATCTTTTGTTAATATTGTATCATTAATGTAAGGTCACCAATTCGTTTAAGATTGGTCAAATAATCACTGTACTGGGCATAACTTCGGTCGACTAACAATTTCTTTTGTCGACCACAGCCCTAGCTCAGATGAATTTTTTTTTTTTTCTCAAATACAATAAAAAAAAAAACAGTAGTACATCTTTAATAAAGCACATGTGCAATGTATACTACAAAACTGATTATTATTTAGACAAGATACAAATGATCACTGAAAAACTGAATCAATTTGCAACCTGATTACAAAGATACCCTCAGTTTCCAGACAGGCCATAATAACAACTAACCTTGTAGTACTTGAGCACAGCGAGCTTGACCTTCTTCCTCTTGTGCTTGTTCTTCTTGGGGGTGGTGTAGGACTTCTTCTTCCTTTTCTTGGCACCACCGCGCAGCCTCAGCACCAAGTGGAGAGTAGACTCCTACAAACGCAAAACAGCAAACTTTACTTTTATTTTTTTGTCAGTAACTGTAAAATTGCCTCTAGTGAATGAATGAGAGAGTGAATGGTTGTCTCTGTGTCAGCCCAGAAGGAAGGTGAATGTATGAATGAACCTTTACTGTTTTTGCTGTCTTTAAGTTACTTCTGGCATCATATTAAACAACATATAGAAGCAGCAGATCTGGTAAAACCAAATAGATAACTGTTGAAGATTACAGGTTTCACTTAATTGTTAAAACTGAAGCTTAAAATTACACATTACTCATGTTAAGACATACTGCTTTAGGATGTTAATGTACTAATAACGGAGACAAGCTGTTCCACCAATAATCCAGATAGAATAAGGTTGGAGGTTCAATCCCTGCTTTCCCTTGTACATGCTACTGTTGTGTACTTGAGCAAGACACTTCTACCATCTTGCCCCCAGTGTCAGTGTGCATTTTAAGTGTGAATGGATCCTTGACAAAAAGTGCTCCAAGTGCCCGTAATGGTAGAAAAGCCGTACATTTATATCTCTACAAATGAAATGTTAAAAATAAACTTGATCCTGCTACTTATGTTTTTGTTTTTATGTTATGAATGTTGTGTCCAATTATAATGTCCCGTTCTTTCATGTTCAAAGATGCTTAGTGTTGCTTAAATTGCAAGATAATGTCTAATTTAATTTTACTTTAGGACATTTAAACCAAAAGCTGTCTGAATACAACTAAAGACACTGCTTTTGAGGGGTGTCCTGCGTCTCCCTCTCACCTTCTGGATGTTGTAGTCGGACAGTGTGCGCCCATCTTCGAGCTGCTTTCCAGCGAAGATCAACCTCTGCTGATCGGGAGGGATACCTGCACAAATAAAACCATGTCAATGTGTAACCTCCTCATTATGTAGACTTTTGAAACTGTCAATTGGAGTCACAGCTCAAATTATAAACCAAACACTAAAAAATGTACCTTCTTTGTCTTGGATTTTGGCCTTGACATTTTCAATAGTGTCTGAAGGCTCAACCTGATGAGATGAGAAAACAAGTCAAACCTCCTGCTTACAAGTAACAATTATTGTCTGAACACATAAGATGCATTAGTTAGATAAGATTATAGCTATATATTTACATTTTAGACGTGCGGAAGTTAACCGGGTCACAGTATTTTGGCTTTAGTGTCACACGTGTTAAACTGCGGATGTGCATGTTAGCTTAGCCACTTAGCTCCCCCGGCAAATTATCAGTGTATCCCTTTTAAACATGATTTAGTACACTTCCAATCAAGCCATTATAGATTATCATGTTTTTTATTGAAGTCTCAGTTTGTGATTCTTTCTATATGTGCAATAAAACTTAAACTTTCAGGGGCTACGGGGGGACACAGCACATTTCCAGCTCCATCACAGCGGCGCTACCCACCTCGAGGGTTATAGTCTTCCCCGTAAGGGTTTTGACAAAAATCTGCATCCTGGCGTTCAATCCACCTGCACGGGACACATACACAGAAGCTTAAACGTGCTGTTCTGACCGAAAAGCGCCGTCAAAAGTGTTGGTTTAATGTCAAATATTCATGTTTTATGCAGAGCCCGAACTCACCACCGGTGCACTCCTAATGGCGGATCATGAGAAGAGGACCTTCCAGGGCAGCGACGGGGTTTTCTACAAAGGTTTGCACGGGTTAGGCGGATACCACGGTGCCTGATCAAAAATACAGTATTATATTTATTTTTGCAAATTTATGTCGCATATTTAGCCATAAAATAATAAGGAAAATATACTACAACTTAATTTATTTGGTGTTGGTGTTTTTATTTTGTAGAATAATTAGTTAAATGTTAAAACACCAAAGTGAGTTACCCTTGGTAGCCTAGCAACCATACATTCTGTGTCCAACGTCTGAAGCAACTTAACTTTTGGCTTTAATGGTAACCGTAAATTAAGAAAAAAAAAAAAAAAAAAGCTAACTTAAATAACAATGTCAGCAACAACACGAAAATCCCGCTTGTCTTCAAGAAAAGAAAAACGAGCTCCCACTCCTGAAATACTGGAATGTGAGAGCGAAGAGAAGTTTTTAAAATCTCTGTATGACTTTATTGAACACGAGAAACAGTTCCTGCAGTGTCCTGAGGGCCCAGAGGAGCTGTGCTACATCATCTACCGCTCCGTCTTTAATAAGGTGAGAGAGGTTATTATTTACACTTTTGAAATATTTAAAAAAATCGATTTGCATGCTCATTAAAAATTATTTTGGTCATGGTTTTATTACCCGAAAGTTTCTTTTTGATTGGCATAGTAGTCAACTTATAATATGCGTATTATAACGTTACATATGATTTGGTTTTGATTTCTGTGGACAGTCTGCCATCTACACTTCACAAATGTCAAAATCTATACACACTACCTTCAGAGGTGGGTAGTAGTGAGTTACTATTACTCTCTTACATTTACTTGAGTAACCTGTTGAATAAATTGTAACTACTTGTAAGAGTAGCTTTACTGCAACATCATTTTTACTTGAGAAATAGGATTTTCATTGTTTCCCGCTGTTGGTAGCCAACTTGAGGTGTCTCCAAATTATGAACCTAAAAATAATGCAATTTATACACAGCATTTACATCTTCTAAATGCTACGAAAAGTTTATTTTAATAAACTCTGCACCATAAAAGCATTACAATTTGGTTTGGGGGGACTAAATGCATTACTTCATATAGCCTATATTGAATGGTATTCAAGGTGGTGGGTGCTACCACCTTAACTATCAAGTGCGGGGGAAACATTTATTAAGTAACAATACTTGAGTACAATTTTGCCTACTCTACCGTTACCTATGTAGTGGTTTCAAGAGTTTATTGTGGAAAAAGTGATAAGATTTAGAAATGTGTCTATCTTGTGACTTACTTTCATATTTTATAAAGATAAAATTATTTTTCCCTTTTATTTATTGTGTGTTGTTTGGAAATACCAGAATTTGACTACTTTTTACTTCTAACTGAGTAATATTATTTTGAAATAACAATTCTCTTGCTTGAGCTACTAACCTCCTTTTAAAAAACTCTCACACCATTGTAGAAACTACTAATTTATGAAGTTTTCTTTCAGGTGATTGCCCGCTCCTCCTCCTATAAGAGGATCTTACTGAGCATAAAGTCAGAGTACGATGACGTCATCAGGGCCATTAGTAAGAAGGAGGAATATATCAGAGTGACTCAGCAAACTCTAAAGGCCTCATCTTTAAAACCAAGGTCACTAGAAACTTGTCAGAGTCGAGCTACCAACTTGAAGGAGAGGTGGGTCGTAGATAGTTGTCAGCTGTCACACTTGTTTGGACAGAACCATTTAAAACACTGAATTCCCTTAGTGTCACTTCAAATGTGTGGTTGTCAGAGTTTACACAAAATTTAATTCTCAGCATTCGTCTCCTCCTGACCCAATATTTGGAACCACATAGCCACAGATCGATGACCACTTTGCAGTCTTGCACAAATAAATGCAGAGGTGACATGTAATGAGTTGCATTTACTTTTACATTTACTTTAGTAACTTTTTGAATATATTGTACTTCTAAGAGTAGTTTTATTGCAGCATACGTATTACTTCTACTACGACTACTACTACTACTTTTACCACCACTACTACTACTATTATTTTGAAGTAACAGTACTCTCACTTGAGTACAGCTTTTGGCTACCCTGACCACATTTATACTTGTTGTATGTTGGTTTCAAAAGCTTTGTGTTGTAAAAATGTGAGAAGATTTGGAAATGTGTGATTCTTGTGACTTACTATGTTCTTTTATAAAGAGTAAATTTTTTTGTTGTCACATTATTTCATATTTTCTCAGATTATATCAAAACTAAATCATAAATCAGACATTATGTCCAAGCTACTTGAGCCAAATACTTTTTTACTCTTACTTGAGTAATAGTATTTGGATGACTACTTTTTACTTCTACTTTAGTAATATTATTTTGAAGTAAGAGTTGTATTATTTGTTGAACTATTTTTTTATCATTACATTAATAAGAGAAGATTACAGAAAAATACTGGGTGGGTCAGAACCCTAAACAGAGCTGTAATTATAGTTTCAGTGCTATGTTTTTTGAAGTCTCAGCATTGTTTTAAATACATGGAATGGTGTGCCATAAAATACATAATAAACTGCTTTAACTTTCCTTATAAACTGGTGAAAATAACATGATTAGGATAAAATTAGGTCCCACAATCAACCTGAGTGCTCAGCTCAAATGTATAGCCTTAAATAAATTGTATTTTTGTTACATCTGTGCAGGATCTCTCTTCTAAATAAGGAAAATGCAGAACTTCAGCAGGAGATTGACAAACAGAAATTATTGAGAGAACAGAGCATGTGGATACCAGGTACTTGGGCTGGTACTGAGGAATTTTTCAATACGTCAGTCTTTGAACCGCAGGAATTTTTATGTGCACACTAACCGTCTGCTAAAGGTTAATGTGTGTGTTCACTTCACATTTTGTTGTCTCAGGGCTGACAGTGGCTGAGTCAGAGGATCCCGAGCTTTTAGATAAACACTTGGACCATCTGCAGTCCCAAAGAGCTGCTCTGCTTGCCAAAAAGAGTCAGTGTGTGTCTGTGGAGGTCAAAGCCAACTTAGACACAGAGCAGCAGGCCAGAGAGCAGTGGAGAGATAAACTAAACACTGATAACAGACGGCTCAAACTCCTGTAAGTACTGAACACCTACAGATAAAACCATCAAATACAAATATATACATTATAATTACAAATAAATCACAAAATATATCTACATCTAATTTACTAAACAAGGTCTAAACTAGAACTAATCCAGGACTAAGGCAGGTCTAAACTAGAACAAAGCCAGGATTAAACCGGGACTAAACAAGGGCTAAACCCAGACTAAACCATATCTAAACTTGAAGTAAACCAGGATTAAACCAGGTCTAAACCATGTCTAAACTAAACCAGGATTAAACTAGATCTAACCCAGGACCAAACAGAATTTGATCAGGAGTAGACCAGGTCTAAACCAGGACTAAATTTTGAACTAATCAGAGATAAATCCGGAACTTTGTTCCCAACCCTGTCTCTAATTGGAGAATTAATAACTGTTGCAATTTATTTACATTTGTGATGTGCAGCTCTAATTTATTCGTACATAAGACTTCCATAATTAATCAGATTATGTTCCTGCGTTTGCAGATATAAGCGTCTCCGGTTTGTGTGTGAGACTCTGAGGAGCTGGGAGGAGGAAGACCAGCGGGCTCCTCTGGAGGAGCTCCTGGAGTCAGTGTTAGAGAGAGTCAGACAGACCACAGGTAATCAACCAACCACCGAAGGACAGGACAGTTCATCAGTGTATATTTACTAAACCTCAAACACTGACAAGAAGCAGTTTCAAAGTGACTAAGGGGAAGCAGCCTCAATATATTCAGTTGCAGTTGTATCCCAAATTGTTTCTTTGCAAACATGAGTAAAGTAAAAACTATTTCTTCCTTTACAGTTTCAGAGGATGACTTTTGTAACATAGACACAGAGCTGTTGGAAAGTGAAGAGCCGACTGGAGTGGATGAGTCTGAATACCTCACAGATTACCTGGACAGGTGCTGTAAAGAGCTTCTCTGTTGTTTGATAGGTCGTTACAAAGGGTTCTCTCCAGGTGATCCAGCTTTCTCCCATCATACTTGCATTTACATGCTTTAATTTGTGAAATGGTAACCTTAAATTTCCCATTGCTGTAGTGCACCTGAGGCCCAAAGGGACAGGCTCCGCCCTCTATGACCCCAGTAAGCAGTAGACGATAAATTAATAAATATCTTAATCTTTCTATGAATTTTCTCAGGTTTGTGGAGCTTTTTGACTCATCTCAGTTTGTTGAAGCTGCTCAACATGCAGCCCACTCTCCCCATGGAGTCCTGAGGAACCTCCAGATCATGAACATGTTTAAAGGTGCACATTGCAATGCTTTTCTTTTGTTTCTTCTCCATGCCATAGGTTTATTGATATAGTCATCCATCTTTCACTTCCTGCAGCTGTGTCAGGGCCTCCAGACTCACCTCCTCCCCTCCTCCTCTTCTTCCACTCCCTGCTCAGGACCACTCCAGTCAGAGAAAGACTACCAGAGTCTGTGTCCTATGAGGGAGTCCATTGTGCTTTGGAGCAAGGCGAGTGGCAGCTTCTAACCCACGCGGTCAACTTTGACAAGTAAATATCACACACATCACATAAACACACTTTGTGCTCTGTAAGTCACTGCAGCTGCCATGCTTTCAGACTGACTTACTCTGAGAGTCTGGGGGACGTCCTGACTGAATATGCACAGAAAAATCTGGATGAGGCCGACTTGCTGCTGGCCCTCGCCACAATAAACTTCAAAGCCTGTGGATTACACAGAAAGATGGCTCTGAGCATGTGCAGAAGAGGCCTGAACCACAGCGCTGTGGAGTTTATGAGAAGCTGCCAGGAACTCACCCCTGGTCTGTAAAATGTGCTTTTTTCATCATATATATATCATACATTCAGTTTTATACCTGTCTCTCTTTTTCAGAGGACTACATGTGGGTCTTTTGTCGCTCGCCCAGCCTGTGCCTCCTACAGCTGTTAACCAGGGCTGATAGAGGTCAGGCAGCCATGTTGTCTGTGGGCGCGGTCTGTGCCACTCTGCTCTCGGACTCTCAGCTGCAGGAGTTTCCACTGCAGCTCCTGGACAGTTTTGTCAAAAGAGGACGAGGTGTGTTACTACAAAGACTCAAATGACATCAATAACAAACATCAACATGCTCAGGAAAGTATATTACTCCTAAGCAACAACCACTTTGTGTTCATCCTGATAAGAGCTGTCTGAAATTTAATTTTGGTAAGGAAAGGAGATAGAAGAGGTGCTTTATTGCTTCCCTTCTTATCTCCGCTTGCATAGAAAGCTATAGGCGTGCCATACCAAAAACTAATTTACTCAAATCCACACACAACCACTATGAAAGAAGAAAACATAGAAGTAATAACTATATGTATTTGTATTTAATTTTACTTACTAGTAAATAAATTATGCTTCTGGTGAGTTAGTTACAATAATAGAAATAATGCATATCATATAATAGAAATCTATAAGTACTTTTTATACATAAGAGCCTTCTTATGAACACACTTTATTCAGTCTGAAGCTGTCATTTGAAATATTTAAGTAATTCACATGACAACATTGTTTTTATCTCAGAAGGGATTTTGTTGAACCCATTTGAATGTACAATAGTAATGCTAAGATTGTGCTAAAGAGTCAAACATAGCCGTTTTATAATGACACATGTTCAGCTGAAGCATGACTTTTGTGTGTGCTCTCTCAGGTGTGTTGACTCCTCTGTGTTTGTGTGTTTTTGTTTTTTTTTTCAGGTGTGCTGGAGGCTGTGATGCTGGAGGACAGTGGGTCCACAGTAGACGACTGGAATGAAATAGCATCTGTTTGCTCCAGACTGAACCGCACTCACTTGACTCACACCATTGTTTCCATTCTGCTGAGCCAGAGCGGGACCGGACTCCTGTCCCCAGATCTGGAGGGAGCCCGACTCACTGAGCACATCTTTATGTGAACGAAAGGCAAAATCTCTCAGGTAGACATTTAATTCCCAGAAGGAAATTTATTATGAATGTGTGTGAGATTAGAAATATGTGACAAGTCTTACAAATCCCATGAGACAAGACACGAGATTGGGATCACGAGAAAGAGATGAGACAAGATCGCTACGCTATTTTTGAGAATTCTTCAAAGATTAAATGAATGAATGAAAAAAGGAATTTATTTATTTGAAAATCTAAAAATATGTAGAACAATTTTGTTGTATTTTAAAAATTAACTTGAAGAATGGGATTTACGTTTATTCTTTGAAATACATGCTGTAACTGAACATACCAACACTGCTACGTTTTCCCACAAATGCTATGAAGCGTACTAAAGAGTTCAAACAGAACCTGATCACAAAACCGACTTTCAGCTTCACCATAATCTCATGGCATTTTAATCTTGCGCCATCTTTTGCCATAAGAACTTGTCACACCCCTAGAAATATGGTAATAACACTATTTCTATACCAACTTAAAAATCCTCCTGTTGTTTTCTCTGCTGATTCAGACAGCGGGAAAGAGCCAGCCACATCTTATAAACATCTGCCACTCCTTTAATTGCTGGTACAAATGTGTTACAAATAATAATTTTTCAACACGCCCCACAATATGAAGTGGGTGCTGAGGTTTGTAAACGTTAATCAGAACTGAGTAGCTAAGTCATTGACATATGTTGTGTTTATTACTGTATGCAAAAATGTTAACAACTTACCTGATTTATAGGACGCTTTCAGCCTGTCCACTAGAGGGCGCCTTTCATTTTTTTTCTTTTTAGCTTTAATATCCAGACCAATACCAGTTTATGTTGACAACACCCAAAACATTGTAGATTTTGAGATTTGTAAAAAGCTTCATTCTCAGCTGTAAAGTGATGAAAGCACAGAGACAGAGCGTCAGACAGAAGACGCTGTGTGGGCTCCAATCTCAGCCGTATCCCACTGAACAAACAGACTCCTACAGCTCAATAAACAGAGCCTTCAGTCTGAGAGGCAACAAATGACTGACTGTTTACCCAGCATTCTCTCTGAGCCGTACACGAGTGCATCTGCCCTTCGGTCACTTTATCAAATCATCTCTTAATGCAATGCTGTTAAATATGAAAGCATGGTGTCTCGCTGTCCACAGTTAGGGTTAGCTCAGTAGGCAGAGCCGTTCACCTACTGACCTCAGGGTTGGCGGATTAATCCTCACTACCAGCACTGCCAACTATTGTTCAGTCCTTGAGCAAGACACTTCCCCATCTTGCCTGTATGAATGCGTTCAGGCCTGTCGACAGACTTGCTGGGGCCTAGGGCAAGAAGGCTTCACATGGGCCTATTGTAATAGAAAATATAAAAAGAGCGACCATTTCTGGGCCACCTGTGACCTCCAATGTTGTTTTATGAACATTCCACTTGAGACTTTAATTTAATTTCCTTTAATTTAATATTAATGAAGATTTTGCACCTGTTGCGTCATTGTATTTCACTTCATATTTATCCTACCTGTGTTTCCTCAGTAGGTAGGACAGAAATAGAAATTCAAAAGAAACAAAAATAGGATACAAATAAGAAAAGTGTGGAGATAAAATGAGCAACATTTAGAAGGTCTCTGAGGTAGATAATTTGCTGTGGCAACCTCAGACATGGAAAGGCCGAAAACTACGTACAGTATAATCAGTAGTGTAGCCTATATATAATTACAACAAATCCAGCCATAGGAGTCATAAGCAGGTGTCCTCTTTGTGACGCTTCCAAGCCTGGAAAAAGTAGAGAGTTGCGTCAGGAAGGGCATGCCTCATAAAATCTGTGCCAAATCAAAATATGAATAACTGCACGCTAAGAGGCAGAGGACATATTGTGGCAACTCCAGACGATAAAATCTTAAAGGAAAGACATAAAATAACACTTAGACATTTTTAAAGATTTACTTGGCATTTAAGTATAAGGTGTCCTTAAATCCTGTTCATACAGCTGTCTAGAGAGGACAAACTGAGCACTACAAGAGGAGAAGCACAATGTTGTATGAAGGTTTAAGCCATTTATGAAATATATTTATTTTTAATAATACTCGTTCCATTTGACTGCTGGGTTTGTTTAGAGACCTTGGCATGTCCCTACAGGGCTACCATAGCTGTTCACATGCACTAAATAGCAGTAGTGTGGAATGTAAAATTGCAGTCTGCACTTGCCAACAGATGCTGTCACAAAGGTCACATTTATATTTCTTAGTGACTTATTATTTAAACCAGGGATTTGTCATTTAGTGATTGATTTAAAAATGTGCAGTTTTTTTCTTTTAGCAACAGCTGGTGATGAAACTACAGATTACAATTTCACAGCTCATACTTCTGGTTTTCAAGGTACCCCTCAGAGTTGTAACAATAGTAATAGTAGTAGTAGTAATACTAATAGTAGTAGTATTATTGTTCAACCTAATCATTACATTCAATACATTTTACTTTCACTCAAGAAATATTTTTGTTGGGTGCTTGTACTTGTGTCCGTGAAGAGTCTCTCTCTCTCTCACGCAGGCTAATCTGGATGTTTTTTTGTTTTGTTTTGTTTTTTGTGTACTTGTACTTCTGCTTGAATTATATTATTTTCCAGTACAGTACCTAATGTCTGGTGTCCGTGTTGGGGCATGCTGCTGCTGACTGTAAATAAACCCTGTAATAATGTGTGTGCTGGGCCTAAACCTTCAGTAATAATATTAATTTTCAAAGGAAAATACAAGTACCTCACTTCTTGAAATACTTAATTTGTCCTCTCACTCAGGACGATTGTACTTGAGTAAATATGGGAGTAAAAAAGTTGCTTATGACTGAAGTCCATTTTTAGAGTCTGTAAATGAGTCGAAGTGACCTTGGTGGCAGAGTAGTTAGAACATGCAACCAGAGTGTCCATGGTTCAAGTAGTATTAGTATACTTCAACTGTACTTTTTAAGTTATAATTTTGTTTATTTTAAGTGTGTTCTACTTCTGCTTCACTAATATTATTCTGAAGTAGTAGTACGTTTACTTGTGTACAGATTTTGAGTACTTATTTGACCTCTCTGGTACTTAAGGAAACCATGACTAATGTGCTCCATTCTGTTCAGCTATGTGTACTTTCTGAGAGGTGGGTAAAGTAGCCAAAAGTGCCAAGAGTATTGTTACTTCAAAATAATATTTCTCAAGTAAAAATAAGCATAAGTCTAGTACTAACTGGATGTAAGGTCTGATTTATGGTTAATGTGTTTCATTAGTACTGATGCAATGAGACAGACAAAACATAAAATAATGTGCAAATTCTGGTATTTCCAAACAATAAACAAAAACAGTAAAACATAGATAAATGACACACAAGAAACATACAATACCACATCTTCTCACTTTTTCACAACATAAAACTTTTGAAACCAACACAGAGGTATAGACCTGGGTAGAGTCTGCAAAAACTGTTCTCAAGTAAGTACTGTTACTTCAAAATAATATTGAACTCATGTAGAAGTAAAATGTTGTGATAAAACTACTCTCAGAAGTACAATTTATTTGAAAAGTTCCTTGAGTAAATGCAACAGAGTAAATGCAGTTACTCATTACTCATTACCACCCTCCTCTGTCTGAAGCTGCACTTGGACATTTTGTGCTTACAAGTCTCTCTCTTTCTCGCTCTTTTTTTTTTTTTTTACCTTCTCAACTTAAAGCATTGTTGTTCCAAACTCTGACGCTTGGAAATATTGACACACACCCTTTTGCCCTGTTCTTCCTCTCGTTCAGTCCCACACATTATCATATGCTGCTGTACAGTAAGCCATACAGCACAGAGCACACAGACAGACATATATATATGTTCATGTTATATATAGACTTCAACTTGTCGTCAGTATGCTGTGAAACTCTATATCTGAGTCAACCTAAAGACCAGAGCTCCCTGCTCCTGCTGCATTTAGAACCATACTTTACTTAACATTTTCTTGACATGTGAGTTTTGTAACTTAGACTATGTTTATTATAATGCCAAAATAACAAAACACAAATATACTACCACTGGTGGAAAGTAACAAAGTACTTAGCTACTTTACTTAGGTATATTTTTCATGTATCTGTACTTTACTGAAGCAGAATTTACAAGGAGTACTTTTACTTCACTGCATTTTAGAGCAAGTATCTGTACTTTTTACTCCACTGCATTTCTGAGTTGGTTTGAAGTACAAAATATGTTGTGTTTTGGTTTAAAATCATGTTTTTGTCATGGCCTCGTTGTAGACACGCAGTACTTAAAGATAACAGATGCAGTAAAGTAGTACTGCTTTAGAAACATCAGAATAATAAAGACAGAAGAACTCAATTCAGTCTCTTCTACTGCAGCAGTTTGTTCATTTCATCTGGAATCAGCACAACTTGTCAGCAAAATCCCTCATATTTAATCCTTTTAATGAGTTGTTGACTGTGCAAAATACTTTTACTTTTTACTCACAGTACATTTAAAAGTAAGCCCTTTTATACTTTTAATTAAGTAGAAATTTTAAGGTGATTCTTTTACTTTTGCTTGATTAAAATTTTGCTCCTTTATCTGTACTTTTACCTAAGTAAAGACATTGAGTACTTTTTTCACCTCTGTATACTACCCACAACTATTTGTACTTACTCAATAAACCACCTCAAACATTTAGTCATACTTTTTGAGCAAAGCCATGTTTAAGTGTGTCTGGCAGCTCTTATACTTGTGCATATTTAGTTCCTTTTAAAACGTATCCCTGGCTCTATTTCTTGATTGCAGACATGTTCCTATAGCCTACAGCAGCAAGAACCAGAGAGTTATGTAATAGGTGCCCCGCTGGAGCCTATCTTATGTCAGAAAAAGTACTCTCAACTTTCAGCTCCTCCTAAACTTCAGCTGGGGTTTTCACAGAGGAGGTGTCCCGTTACGCCTACGCTCAGATGGGGGCGGGGTGCGTGGTAATTTCTGTGCAGTCATTGGTCAGGGGTCACGTCCTTCAAAAGTTCACCCGTGGCTAATTGGTCAGCGAAGTTCCCCACTTGTCTCTGCTCAAATTCTCCGTGTGGCCATCCGAGCCTTGCGTCTGTCTTTGGTCTGGTCTCTTGTCTCTGTGGCGCACTTGTCCAACTTTGTCCGGACTTACTCGGAGGGGGGTGACCGCTTTCAGAGGTGAAAGTGTGAACCGGGACGTAGTGGTGGATAAGGGGGAAATAGTCGGGGCTAAAACTTTTATTTTTTTGTTTACGCTGAAGGAGAAGATTTGTTAAAAAGTAAAAATGGCAGACAGTGAGGAAGCGCAAGTCACTTCTACCACTTCTTTACTAAACGAGGAGATGCACCATTACGAACCCGAGCCAGAACCCGAGCTGGAGCAGCCCAAAGTAGACCACTTCAGTCTAGACGATATTGTAGACCTGGTCGGCGGTGCCCGGGACGCTTTGGAGCGGCACATAGCTGAAGACAGTGCGCCACATGAGGTCACAGAAACTTTGGCTCCCGCTCCAGAGGAACATCCGGTAACGTTAGAAGAACCAGTCCACGTAAAAGAACCAGAACCAGAAGTAGTAGTACCAGAACCAGTTGTAGAAACCGTAATAAGTGAGCCAGAACCAGAACCGGTGGTAGAGGCGGTGCTCCCGGACTCCACAACCCCCTCCATTGTCCCCGAGGTTCAGCCTGTAGTTGCCCCAGAGCCCGAAGTGGTCGCGCCTAAAGCCGAACCGGAGAGTACGTTTTTGATCCCGGAGCCGCAGGCCGCCCCAGAGCCCGTGCCAGAACCAGAGCCAGAGCCTGAGTCCAAGCCTGAACCTGCCCCCGTCTCGCAGATCGACGCCCTCCCAGCGGCCGAACCCCGCAAAGAAGCCCCAGCCCCCGTAGAGGCAGCAGAGCAACCTGCGGTGACAGAGGAACCACCGGCTCCTGCGTCTTGTGAGTCTTTTCAGCACATTATCGTTAGCTTTTAGTACAGTTTTTACAAATTTAGACTTAAAATGAAAATCCCGTTTAACGCTTGTTTGTGTTGTTTTTTTTTTTTTTTTTTTTTTTCAGCGTTTCATTTTTGCGGTTTCTAGCATCCCTATGAATGTTAGCAGTGTCTAGAAACAGATCCAAACTAATAAGTAATTTAATCTGGAAACTTTTATCTAAGGCGTGTATCACTTTTATTATGGTCTAATGTATTGTTTATCTGAATTTCGGTGTTTCTTGTATTTTGCCGTGACCGTGTTAGCTCAGGTTAGCGGGGAGCCAGTGATGCTAATGAGAGCGTGTTACCGTGAAGCAGACCGGCTGTTTGACACATTAATGCTCTCTGAATGAGAGCACTGGTATCAGAGGTCTTGTTTGAAATGTGAAGAGTCATATTTGTTTCCTGTGCGATTGTTGGGGTTAAACGCAGATCTAGGGACCGTTTGTGCTGTGTCGTATAGATGCGGCCCACCTGTTTTGACAAATAAACGACAGCACATACAGAGATCGGAATGTTGCATCATGTAAGGCTTGGCATATGCACGAGTGGCCTCGACTTAGTTCATCTGCCGCATGCATTTTTACATTTACACCGCCGTACTGATACATTTTGGTGTTATTTATAGCAAGTTGTGTCAGACAGAGCAGCGCCCATCTGCTTGGTGCCTCTGCCCACTGTGTGCCTGCTGTTGCTAACGGGAGTTGATAGCCTGGTTCCATTCTCGGACGCAAGGCGTTTTACCCCTTCGATTTGGGAATAACAAGTATATAGTTAAAACTAGACTTTATACATTTTCACGGTATACACAGTACAGTGTATTTTATTATGTAATCTGCCTGCTATTCGTTTCCAAAAATTAAGCTGACTTCTGTCTTCCTGGAAGTACAGTGAAACACAAGTGTGTTGATAAATATACAAATAAAACTGCGTGATAAATGTATACATGGCATAATGCATAATGTAAAATAGTTTTTTTGGATGGGTTTGCGAAATGCTTATAAGAAATACGTAGCACTTGAGAGAATGCTATGTCCGATAATTGAAACATAAGCCGCTAGCACACTCTGTGTACCAAAGCTGTAACCTAGAGATTAGTCACAACAAAGGAATCTGCGCCGCGTCCACTCCCTGTCGCCTTCCCAGCCTTTCCACAACACTGCCGGACAAGGGGCAACGCTTTAAACCTGCCATATACTTTCCTGTTGACGCATAGTTCAGTCCCTCATCCCTCTACACCCCCACCCAAAACAGCATCCCAAATCCGACAACAATTCAAGCGAGGAGAGGCCTGTGCGCTTGGCTATGCCTTCTTTACGCTGCTATGCCAAATCTTAACTCTGCTCAAGTCGTTTATTTCTCATGTCTGGACTGGTGGAAACATAAGATAGTGTATTGGAGCCTGTCCAGAGTTTTATGTTGTTATAAAACGTGTATAACTCCAGGTAAACAGGCCTAGTCGAACTCCTCTAGGCAGAGGAGAGGCAGGGTGGGGCTGCTTGGCGAGGCCATTGATGAAGCAGGATGAGCTAGCAATGATATCACAGAAGTAACAAGATATATATGGGTGAATGCATTCAAGCTTCAAAGTCAAGCTTTATTGATATATAATTGCTTAATGCAAATTTAATTTATTATTTTTATTTATTGTATTAGCTCTATTATAAATTCAAGGTAGACTTTTGGGTTATCCTTTCAGTCATATCAAATATTCTCCTTTTTGTTAAACTTTTGTTTCGCTTCCCTTTGGTCAGAGTCCTGTTACACTGAGCGTATTGTTATGACTAGAGTGCAATAATGTGTGACCTATATAAAATATCACATTTTCAACAAAAGCCTCGCACTCTGCCTGCTCTCTCCTTCTCTCACTCTTTTGTTATTTTGAGTGAGAAGGCAAGTTCAATAATCCCCAAAATCCTGATGACTATTCAACATTTCAACACTCGTCGTCAGCCCTAAAATGTGTTTAAATCAGTGTTTTCACGTCCAGTGTAGCTCCCATCAGGTGGCATGACTGACAGGCTGCTTAATCGCCCGGCACTCAGTGGTCACCGCCGGCCTACATCTTCATTTTGGGTCACCTACATCCGTCAGGGCGTGTTTATGGAGAGCATGTGATGTGGTCAGGTGGATTAGATAAACGGGTGATGTCAGAAGCACACACTAACAGAGGCTTAACCACACCGCCATTGTTTGTGTGGTGACCTGTGTTGTTTTCTGGTATCCTGGAGAAGACTGCACCTAAATGGGTCTAAGTGGTTCACACTTGACCCCTTGACTTGTTTGCAGAAACAACAACAGCAGCATACCTCCCTGTACTCTGTCCTGCCAACATAGCAGCTGGTCATCAGATCAGAAGTGAGTTAAATTCCCAAAAGTGGTGAGAGGCACATGTTAATCTGTAAAGCTCACCTCTTATTGCGGAGATAAGCGCTGAGATTTTCAGAGCCACGTGGTGAATGATGTTAGATCATCAACATGATCCATTACCAAAGGGTTGCAACAGTATTATACGTCATCTCATTTCTGGCATACATATTAAATTGGTTGGATTATCTAGGTGTTTACATTCCTTTTGTCAAAGTGGACACATACAGGCTAAGTACTTAAGCTCTGCAGGGCTCAAAACATGCGCTCCCCTCCATGTTTAGCCATTATTTACATGGATGAAATAGTCTTTAAATTCTTGTCTTTTTTGGCTGAATAGTAAAACACCGTCAATTTATGATTGCTGGAAATACATTTAGCAGCTTAGATCACAGAAGCCAGCTCTAAACCTGGTGCAACCGGGGCAATGAAATGGCTGATGTATGGCTGTTAATGGGGCCAGGAAATATATTTTTATAACCATCTTCCGGTTTCAAACTATTAATGCAAGTATATGGCTGTATTTTGTTGTATACAAATGCATCTCCAGAAATGACGTTTTATATGAATGTGTGGCCTTGGGTACCAAAGCCTTTCAGCCCTAAATAAATGGTATCACACATTTCTAGTATTTCTGTATTCTAGTATCTCTCCACAGCAAACCCTTTGTATGGATAAAAGATGATTACATTTTATCCATAGGTGAATCGAACCCTGACCTTCCATAAAAAAGGTGGGCGACCAAAGCGCTTCACCATCTGAGAGCAAAAGTTAATTTCTTCTCATTTTTTTTTTCTTTTTTTCATTGGCCCCATTTGCTAACTTCTCTAAACTGAGAGTACACCAACAGCTCTCTTTCTGTAGGCAAAGTATTAATTATGCACATGTAGCTGATAGAAACACGGTTACAAGAAACTCAGCTATCCCTCGAGCTTGACAGTAGTTGGTAATCATGGATAATTTCATAAAAAATACCTAGCTTATAGCACATAAACTTAATAACATTTAGTTCTTAGTTTTATGAAAAGCAGCCAAGAAGCAGCAGGCGAGTGGCTGAGCTAAAGCGATATATCATCGTCAAGTTGTTGAGCGTCTCAGGACACTTTTAGCTCATGGTGGACATGGATATGGAACATGTTAGCCACCCTCTGTAGGATCAAGGTCAGAGCTTAATGCACACTCTTCTATACTAATACATTTAGTTTAGGGTTTTGCAAGCAAGTATCAGTCAATTTGTAAGAACCCTGGTACTCAACAAGAGTGTCCTAATGTAATCATCTTCAGTAAAAGCATTTTGAGATGGCTAATTTGTCTTATTGGTTTAGGTTTGCTTCAGCGCTGGAAACTAACTCTTGACAGCAGAGGTAACCATAAAATGGCCTGATCAAAAGAATTGCCAATCAAAATCAGATTGTCAGATTCTGAATTATGTTGTTATAAACATAATCACCACCAATGATTTAAGCTGATTTAAGTTTTTTTGTTGCATTTAATTAGGAAGTCAATCACATTTTTTGCTATTTATTTAATTAAAATCACAAAAGAAATTAATCTGTCAGAAATCAACAGATGTTTCATCAGAAGATGTTTCATCTTGTCTGTATGTGAATAATATGCTGTTCCTTGTGATATATTATTTAGCTTTACCTATTGCTGAGATAAATTCTATTTACTACATTGCGCTGGTCCATGTCAAAGTCAGTACTTTATTATCTTTATTAACTTATTTAGTAATTTATTTGCACTGCCTACTATTTGCAGTTTTTTTTATTTAGTTTAGTCCAGCTTATTTTATCTTATTTTTATTATCTTATTTTATTCAGTTTTGTTCTGCATTATTATACGTTACTTGTATGTTTTATGTCTGCACCAAATGACCAAAGCAAATTCCTAGTATTGTGAAACCTTTTCACTTTCAATAAACTGATGGCGATAAACTTATTTTGATTGTATAGGTTTACCATTTAGTGCTACACTAGTACGAAGTCATGTTTCTTGTCTTTGGGTACAACATGTATCAATCTGAAGTTATGTGCTCATGTGTAAAAGCATTGTTATGTAACTTGACTAAGTCAAAAGAATGTACTTCATTTTGCACTAATGAATCTAATCTCATGAACAATGCTATGAAAGGCTGCCTCTTTCTCCTAATTCTAAAATCAAATTAAATCAGAAAGTTTCTATTTTAACTTCTTCATGTGAATTCTTTCTGTCCCTGTGCTCTGACCTCTTGGATGTTTATCTTACAGGGAACACAGTGGTCTGTTGCACCGTGCTATTGACACATCTGTCACTCTCTTCCAGCCTCACCTGCCTTTCAAATAAAAAACTCAGAGCTTGTACCTCACGTTTACATACCTGCCTTAACTGACAGCAACTCTTTCACCGCAATAATGACACTGCTTAAATATAAACTGTTAGCTAACATGTTTTGAAGAACATTTTGAAAAGGTGTTAGTTTTTGTTCACTGTGGACAGTTCAAGATATTAGACTTTTTTTGTGTGTTCTCTGTCACTTAACCTGGGATTCTGCTTCTGGCTTTTGCAAACTGATTTCTCTCTTTGCTACTTTCTCTTTTCTTCCACAGATGTACCTTCTCCTCATAAAGCTCAGCCTCATCCTCTGATGCAATTCCCTACAGGCAAGTTCTCTTTGCTTGATATTTCTCTGCTTTCATCCTCTAATTTCCTTCACAAATTTAATTTTTACACTCTCATTTTAAGTGTTGTTTCAAATAATAGCACATTGCATGTTACAAGTTGCAGATGTCACCTGTAGTCTAGTCTTGCTTGTGGACTTTCACTAAGTACCACTTACAGCACTATGTTTACCATGCTTGTGTTTACATGGCATTTTGCCTCATGTGATTGTTGTAGAGTAGACAAGCCACAACTAACATGGGTATTTTAGAAAAATAATGATTCTTCTCAGGAATGTCATATATGGATAATTGAGCAGAATCATTATCTGCCATCACTTAACAATTGTTAACACATAAAGCATGGTTTGTTGGCGCCAGACCTGGGGTAGAATATTTAGAGTCATATGTCTGAACAAGAGCTTTATCAAGACGAGACAAATTATGAACATAAATATCATTAAAATAATGTGTAAGGCTGGGACTTTGTTTCAGTCCTGTGTGACTCTAAAAGTCTATCTATAAAAAATATATATTTTTTCATCCCTCAACTTACCGAGGCTATATGATGTACTTGTATATTTTTACAAAATACTTATTGATACTGAATTGTTTTTACACAGAGAAATACCGACAGTTAAAATATAAAATTCAGTACTTTAAGGAAATAAAACACCACCCAGTGTTTAGCTGAAGATCACTTTGCTGGGCTAGCCATCCTTATTCTTTTTCTATATATAATATAAAAATCTATTCCACATTTTCACTTCCAGTGGGCACTACAATACAGACAAGGAATAAACTAAAAACTAAATATAGCCTCACATAATGCAGCATCAAATTAAATTATGATTTGAAATGGCTATGAAAAAAGAAGGTTCCAGACCTGTTTCACAATGTGAATTTTGGCCCTTTGTCCAGTGAATGAGTATTGCTGGCCAGGCAAGTGATTTACCTCAAATGTAGTCTAAATACTTAAAGGAAATGTTTTTTACTTTAGCTCATAGTATTTTTAGATAGCACATGTAGTAAAATGTAGTAAAATGCTTTAATTTAATGTTGTACCCAGGTGTGGTGGGCACTGTAAGGAATGGAGTATGTATTTGATATGTGCTGTATTGCATTCTCCCTCCTCCCTTTCTACTCAAGCACTTGGGCAGAAGGGTGATTCCCCTGCTCCCATCTCTCCTCTGTCCCCTCTTCACTCCCCTGACTCTCTGGAAGAGCTGTCTCTGACGGAGAGTCCCAATCAACCCCCTACTTCGGGATCTGCTGCACCTTTGGGCTCCTTCTCCACTGAACCCCCTACTACTCATTCCAAGGACATGCCTTGGGAGGGTGAAGAGGGTAATCCTGGACTGGGCCATAGTCAGAATAAGGATGACCTTCTAGATCCATTAGCTGGTCCTTACCTGAGCTTAGGGAAAGATCCAGTTCCACATAATCCATGTGAAGACAGCGGAGTATCCTTCTCACCAGAGGAGAAGCTGATTAGCTCAGACAGGTCCTCCACAGGTCCCTCCCCTGTGACCCCTCAGATGATGCTTCCTGAGTCTCACCTTACCTCCTCTAACCCAACAGAGCACTGGGATTCACCATTCCTAACATCTCAAGACAACTCAAAAGTCTCCATGGATCCATTCTCCAAGGATACAGCTCCTATTAGCTCTTCCAGGTATGAATCTGACCTGCAAGGCAACAACTCTGATGAAGATGATGACTTGATGTATGAGGTGAAGAAAAATAATAACCCATTTGAAGGCTTTTCGCCGCTGGCTGACAGTGGTTACTCCCATTTTGGTGACTCAAAGTCTGATAGCAGGGCCTCTAAAATGTCAGAGAGTCCTACTCCTGATCTGGTCCAGTATGGGCAGACTGGTGAGACCCTTGACAGCCCACCATCTTTCCTAGATGAAGGGGAAACCTTTGAGACTGGAAAGAAGGCCACTGATTCTATCATGCAGTCAGTAAATCAGTTCTCGTCTGGTGTAAAAGAGTTCTCTTCTGGCCTGAAGGATGAGGAAGAAGAAGAGGGGGAGGATGCTCCCGTGCCCCCTGGCTCTCTTCCAGACATCCTGAAGTCTTCCCCTCTTAATCCTGAAAAACTGGACTCTGGCTCCTCTGAGGGCACCCCTGAAGACCAGAGTCCTATCCTTGAACGCAGAATGATGGAGTCCCCCAACCCTCCAATCAACCTTTCAGCCAACAACCCATTTGCTTTTGAAGGTAAAGTCTCTCTGCTGAAGGAAATGGCTGAGGAAATGGAGGTAAGAGCAGCAGACCACGCAAAGATCCAAGAAGAGAAAGTCTTTGGTGCTTTTGATCTTGTAAAGGAGGCAGAGGAAACAACACCTACTAAAGTCAAAGATGAGGAACCAGTCAAGATAGAACAGAAGGATTGGTTTTCAGGCTTTGATTCTCCCAAAAAGCCCGAAAATTTGGAGCCACTGGAATTCAAGAATAAAAAACACACTGGTGAGGATTCAGATTCTGAGTCTCCAACTGCAGATTCCCTCTCCCCTGTCCTGGAAGCTATGGCAAAAAATCCAGCCAGTTTTCAGGTGGAAACTGAGAAAAAGGACGTAAAGATGGAGGAACCAGAAGTGGCTGAGGAGGTCTCTGAGCATGAGGTTTCTTCGGAGGAGTTTGAATTCATTGAAAGACCTCCTAGGGGAGTTATTGATGAGTTTCTGGAAGCGCTCGATACTTCCAAGTTTGCCACCTCTAAAGTGCCAGAAATCCCCCTGGACGATGATCTAACCTTTGGGAAGAAGGAAGTGGCTCCTGTTTCAGCTCCACCTCCAACAAAGGTAACTCCATCCCTTTTGATGGACGAAGAGGTTTCAAGTCAGAGCTCTTACCGCCTCCTGACCCAGTCATCCCCTCAGAAGAGTAAGGCAGAACTGGAGACGCTTGACATTCAGCAACCCCCACCCAAAGCTCCAGTCACCCATTCACCAGTCCAAAAACCAGAGGGAGCGGTTGCCAAGAAGAGTGTTCTGTTTAAGATGCCAAACGTGAACGTGAAAGCAGGTAAAAAAGTTATTTCAGGCATGGAAATCACCCCCCTACATCTTCTTCAGTTTCTCTGGCACCTCCATGTTCATCACCATACTTTTGACCATCACGTTTTTGTTCTCCTCAGTTATTTCCCAACCAAAGAACCAGCAGATGGTACTGTATAGATCCCATCACCTTTTCCCTGACATCACCTTTTTTCCCAGTCTTGCATCGTCCTGCATTTTCTTTTAACATCAATCTTTGCATTTTGTGACATTTTAATTTGTTTTGTTGTGCTTCATTTGTTCTTTTGCATTTTGTACATCATTAACACAACCTATCAACCCTATTCATAAGCATTTTATATCTTATTGTTTATTCCTGGTAAGTAAGATTGCAACTTCTGCTCACATTATATACCACGATTAAAATAACTTATGTTGTTATCAGAAATCAACGGTCAGTCATCAAAGTCTCATTCAAACTGCATTGCAAGTGTTGGCCATTTCTGTTTTTTTCACTCTCGAGTTACCTTCCACTCTGGTTTTAGCTTCTGTAGGCTCTGGGAATAATCCGATATGCCAAAGTGAAATTCAATCCCAGCTGATAGACCCCAGCACCCACCATAAGCATGTTTTTGCATGCACACGTACATACACACAGACTGTGCCATGTGTGCAAGGGACATTCTACTACTTCCTGAATAGAAACTCTTGAAACTCTCAGTACACGATGTCCTCCTGTACTTACTATGACTTAACCCTTTCACTGGCTGTGCTAATATTCTCTCCATTTTATAATTATTCATAGAACATACTGTTAAGCCCAAAATTATTCATTCCCTGGCTGAATTTTTAAAGTGAATTTATACTTAATAAATCTGTTCCTGCTGGAAATGACACAACAAAGTGGCAAAAGATATTGTGGTAAATATACTATCAAGAGATTTTAGCTATTTTCATTTTATTTTACATTTAAACAAAATGGTCCATGCCCAAAATGATTCATTCTCAGTAATCAGTGGCAATGCATTTATTTTTTTATCACAGCTGTCAAACCTTTTATAATTGTTTTCAATTTTTTTTTGGCACATTTCCCCTGGGATTTTGGACCACTTTTTTTTTTTTTTAACCCACATATCTCCAAGTTCTTGATATTAGAAGGTTTCCTTTTCATTACTCTGGTCTTCAGTTCACAAGACCACAAATTCACAATCTCGTGGTTCAGGTGTGGACTCTTTCATGGACTGTTAGCCACTTCCAAAAGATTCTTTGAAACTTCGCCTGTGTGTTTTTGGGTTGTTGTGCAGAGCCAGGGTATGAATAAATTTGTATTTATAACACTTCCCTGTACCAACCAGCCACACCTTTTTAAATGGATAAATGTTCAAATCTCCTTCCGCACCCATTAATGTTGTTGTATTGTTTTTATTCCCCTGAGGCTATATACTTTTGCTGTAACAGAGACAACTTCTAAAACTAAAAAACAATAACCATTTTTGTAGCAGTTACATTTTTTCCAGTAAAATGAGTCCTCCTTAAGTGCTGTTTGCTTGGATTACGCTGTTATTGATCAGTCAAGTAAATGCACACACTCAAACAGTCTCCGCCGTGACATACAGAGATACGCACACAGAACAGACTGCTAGAGCAGTAGGACTTTGCTCTTTGGGAGCTGCTGATGCTTTAAGTAAGTGTGTGTGTGAGAGTGTGTGTGTGTGAGAGTGTGCGTGTGTTGGAGGGATCTCCTGTTAATTAAAACCTCCTCCTCCTCCCTGCATTGCGACACTGGCAGGCCCACAAAGGGTTCTCCGACCTAGAAAAGGCCCAGCAAACGTTTCCTCATTATAAACTCGTAGTGATTCAAAGACAGCTGACTTACAGCAGGAATAGGACTGAATGATATGGGGAAAAACTGCAATAATTATGTTGAATATTGCGATAACAATATGACTGGGGATATTTTGATAACTATTTTGACATAGTAAAGTTCAATTCAATTAAAGCAGAAGTAAAAGTACCTCTATTTGCAAGTCAAAACTGTCAAAATCAAAACTTAATGACAAAACCAGGACTAAAAAAAGTCTAAAACAAGACTAAATGAGGATTAAACCACATCTAAAACAGGAATAAACCAGAGCTAAATCAAGACTAAATGACTGTTTTGAACTGTTTTTGACATAGTAAAGTTTAATTAATTTAAAGCAGAAATAAAAGACAAAACCAGGACTAAAAAGGCTAAAACAGAACTAAATGAGGACTAAACCAGGACTAAATCAGCACTAAATGAGCACTAAACCAGGTCTAAACAAGGACTGATACCAGGACTAAATGAAATAAATTGGGACTAAATCATGACTAAATTAAGGAAATCATTATTACATTTATTTTTTACCTTTATTTCAACAAGAATGTCCCATTGAGATTCAGAATATCTTTAACAGGGGAGTCCTGGCCCCATGGGGGACCTATAGTACATGATTTTAGAGGTAGGGGAGAACATGCAAACTCCACACAGAAAGGCCAGGTCTGGTCTGGGAATTGAACCCAGGACCTTCTTGTTGTGAGGCAAGAGTGCTAACCACTATGCCACAGTACGACTGCATTTAGTCTCATGCCTTATGGTCATATATGGTAATATAGGTTTGCTGATATTCTGATAATAAATTTGTGGTATATTATGCAGCTTTAACCAGGAATTCAGAATTGATTAAGCCATTTGCTCCGTACTATTGTATTAACCTTCAGATTGCAATTTATTTTAAGGTGAAAGATTAAACTGACATTTCTCAGTGTCAATGAGATAAGCTTTTTGTTAGCTTTTTTGAAATTCATGTACCCTGCTCTATGCCAGTCATTGCATCATGTAGCAGGATAAGGCAAATGGCTGTATTCAAAAGTAGGTGAACAGTCATTTTTTCTGCCCCTCCTTAGAGACAAACTTTGGACTTCTGCTTTATGTAACTACCTCATTGTTCAGCTGACTTTCCAAAGATGGCAGCTCATTTGTCAGAGCTGTGAAATCGTCTCCTTTCTTAAAGTCCATTCATTTGATCAGGCTGCAGATGTTTCTTGTTTAAGCTCAATGACATAATTACAAGGTGCTACTATTTACATGTAATCTTTTCCCCACCACAGGCATTTTAACTACAGCAAAGACATAATACTCTTAAGTACATACTGCAATTTACTTGACCCATAAATGACGTGATGTGGGAGCTGTAAATACACGACTTCACAAAGTTCAAAACCTGTTTTTCTAGTTGAATCTCAGCAAGTCAGTGTTTGTCAAATGAAATCTCAGATTTAGCTGTACCTGTGGTCAAGAGATTAGGTTGCACTTTGGAACAGGAGTGTGTTAAATATTACCTATACACAACATTAAAGACTTTGATTTGGCCATTTATTTTTAGAGCTGTGGTGGAGTGTGATGTCTAAATAACGTATGAAGATAATGCCCTCTAGTGGACAGATACTATGACTACCATTAAGACGTTGCATTTATTTTCTCATTAGCTCAGTTAGGAATTTGTGTTTCCCTTTAAGTGCCCTGTTAATTCCTCTGAAACCTAACAGCAGTTAATCTTTGTAGTCAATTAGTGAAATATAAAAACTTGGCCAGACAAAAACTGTTTAAGCAGATTACTGTGAGGATTTTTCTGTTGTAAGTAGAGTAATTAGTGTTTTAGAAGTTGGACCCACTGCTGCAAGCTTATGTGTGTCTGTTTTTAAATGTATAGAAAACTATGTAGAAAGGTTGGGTTGATTTATGTGTGCTCCCATAAGATAACAGCATGCTCAGTCATTGTGGCATAGTAGAGATAGTGTCTATTGTGAAGTGGTTGCCTTGTTCTTTTTTCAGGTCAAAAAACTAAAGCAACTTAAGGGTGAAAGAATAAAGGATGATGATTTTTATGCAAAGGTAAAATTTTGTTAACCAAATATATTTCTTTCTAAATAGTTCATAAGCGTTTGTCTACAGGATATACAATGCACATTAAGTTATGTGGCTCTCTGTAAGTTGGCATGATTGTACAGCAGTAGTTGCAGAATCACTTTGAAAAAGGACGGTGTACATGTGTTTCCTCATGTCTCATTGCTTCGTCAGCAGAACTCTGAACTATGCGGGTGGAGGAGGGATGACGAAGGCAAAGTGTAAGAAATGAAGGGGAAAGGGGAGATGGGGCTGGGAAGGAGCAGAGGGAGGGTGACGACGAGAACCAAAGCCTGAGCGGGAGGAGGCGGCGAGCCAGGGCCGTTTATAGTTGCTGCGTCAGAGCGCTGGCAGCAGACTGTCAGCTGACGGCAGTTCATTTGCTCGCCGCAGTCGTCTCCCCCCAGAGGAAGCCTTGCCCCATTCTTCCCTCCTCCTCCTTCTCTTCCTCCCCGTGGCCGAGTACAAACATATTCACGCACATTTGCATTCACTGCCTCTGCCGGTCGCTGTCTGCCTGGAATGTTTGCCTGCTGATCGGACGGCATGGAGAACAACTCTCTGGATAAGAAGGAGTGCGCGCTTGCTGCAAAGAACTGGAAAGAGCAGGGTATACCTCTCTCTCTGTTTTTAATCTTTTTGCCCTTTAGATACTTCTCTTACATGGGTTTTTGGAATAACTAGTTTGTTGCATTATGCTTATCTCTCTGTTTGGTGTCTGGGCTTGATGCTGTAGATTTGTAGCTTTAAATTTGCTGATTTAGGTGTTGCATCTATAAAATAATAAGCTATGATATATTTCTAATATCATGCTAACTTAAATGAGAGTAATTTTGTTGATATTTTGTCGCTTGTGCTGGAACTTATACAGTTCTCTCAACCGTTTAGTTCTTGTTCTGCTAAATGCTGCAATCACTGACTGGCTGGTGGTAAAGAGGACCTTTGGACACTTGGCCAGTCAGCCACTGTGACCAAAGGTAGACAGAGGATTTGAGAGCGCTGTGATGTCAGCTGCATCTGTGCCGATTGGCCAGTGAGTCAGGGATATGCTAATGACAGTGGACAGACCGGAGGAAAAAAAAGGTTCTTGGTCCAGCCTTTTTGTTTACTGTTGCTGGTTTGATCAACATTCAGTCAGGCCCTGCAGAGGGGTGCAGGGTGTACTGAACTGATAAATATTCAGGCTTCTTACGTGTTCTTCATAAGGCATACTTTGAAATACTCAGTAACTCGAGGTTATATGAAACTATAAAGGACTAGACACTGACCAAAGTGTTATGAGAAAAATGCCAGTAAAAAAAAAAAAATTGGTATGATGTGTAAAATGTAAATAAAAACTAAGTCCAATGTTTTAAAGAACTCATGAAACCATTTTATTCTCAATAAAACATTAGACAGATATTTTACCATTTCATGACAACTTCTGAATTTGTTGGCAGCAACATGTATCAAAAAAGTTGGCGTGGGCTACAAAAGGCTGTAAAACTAATTTTGCAACTTAAGTCCATTGGCAACATTTCAATTAAGATGTCTGGCTATGAAAGGAGCATTTTAAAAAGGCAGAGTTTGTATTATTATTATTATTATTATTATTATTATTATTAGATGCTCATGATCTTTGGGATTTCCAGTGACATTTAAAGCAGGTATGATTCTGTTCTGGAAAGCACTGCATGGATCAAGAACTCTTCCAGTCATTGTCTCTGAACAGAGTTAGCTATGCCACAGGTTGTTTCTTTATCATATGAAGAAGATCCATATATGAAAACCTACTGTCTTCTCTGGACAAGCTGGGTTTGTATTTTTAAATTTTTGATTCATCTGAACATAGAAAAATTTGTATTGTACCTCAGTCCATTTTAAATGAGATTTGGTCCAAAGAAAGACAGCTGTGTTTCTGGATCACGCTCATATGGATTTTTACATGATACAGCTTTAAAACTTTGTGCAAACTTTGTTTAGAGACAATAACGTCTCGAAGTGTTTCTGATTCGTGCAGTGATTTCCAGTACAAAATGTTTGTTTTTAATGCAGTGTCACTTGAGGATCTGAAGATTGAGCATCCAATGAATTCAGTACTAAGTAAGAAATGATCTTTCTAAAATGTTCCTTTTATACCCAGAAATCTCACTGAAATGAGAGAAAATTAGTTGCAAAATGCTCCTTCAGGTTCCTTTCTTAATGTAAATTTTTTGTTTCTCCATCCCAACTTTTTTAGTTGTGTTGCTACCTGTAAATCAAAAATGTGCTGTTATATGAGATGTTCATTGGTGAATACAACGTTTATGCAGCATCCCAACTCTTTAAATGTAAATGTTATAAATTGAGATGAATGAGTCCTCTAAAGGTGTTTTTTGAAATGTCTGGCTTCATGTTTACAGGTATAGGCTTTATGGTCTAGCATAGATGAGTTCAAATAAATGTAACATTTTAAAATATATTTAAATCTATTTAATATAGTGTGTTCAGAACAAGTACAGAAATTAACCATGTGGGAGTTGCATCCATTTCTATAAATAGGTTTGTAATTACTGTGCAGAGATAGAAGACTGTTTAACTGTGTAATTACACCAAAAAACTCTTCAAACTTGTATTTTCCTGCTGGTGGATGGTCATGTGTCCTGTTGTTTAATTAGCAGAGGCTGGACTGTGTCTGTTGCTTAGCATCCCAACACTGAAGCTTTTGTGCTAAGGTCTGGGTTTTTGTGTAAACTGTCATTTATAGAGCCAATAATGAACAACAGCAATGAAGTGGCTATATATTGAATAGTGCACTGAAAGGGACGATTGTCTGAAGATCTGTGAAGAGAAGATGCTGAGCCGCACTGTGACTAAGCACTATTTAATACTGTCTTTAGTCGTAAGTACTTCAAATATTAGAGTTTTGATTAGGGTATATTAGGGTATTTTGATTCTGTTAGGGTTTTTGGATGGAGGTTGTACTGCACTCCTAAACGCAATTTACTATTGATGGTTTTTGTTTAGAAAAAGCTGTTGCTGACACTGTAAATAGTCATATTGACCTGTCACTCAGAATGAGTCACCTGGTGACTCTGTGCTGAGCTGTTCTGGGCGGTGACTGGAAGTATGTCAATAATGAGCAACACATTTCTGACTGAAAAGTTTTGAAACAGCAGTTTAGCAAAATACATTGTGAACATATGATGTGGTTAGCCTGGAAAGTGCAAGGTGCACATTTTCAGGAGAGAATCACAATTATTAACCACACTGTTTCTGCTTTCAAAGCAGTGTTGATTGCCAAATAAGCACCACAGGGCTTTGTAAAAGCAAGTCCTTCATACCTCAGCCAGACTTAATCAATGAAAGAGAAATGCTGAGTGAAATGTCTTGTTTCTTATTCTTCAGATTGAAGAACAACATTACAGACGTTTACATACAGTATAGGTCCAAGGTGTCTGATAACTGGATATAAAAACTGTGGCACTTCCAAAAAATCCTTAAACTGAAGTAACTTTCTTGGGAATCAAAAACTTAATCTTGAATATAAATGATGTGCTATTGTGAGCATGGCATTTAAACCATCTTTAATGTTAAATAATCCATGCTGATGTCGCCTTTCCATTCATATTTAAATATTTAAGCTTGTTTTTAGTTTTTATTAATTATTGCGTTTTATGTATTTATTTTTAGTTGTTGTAGCTCTCAAGCATGCACTTGGCCAGTTCTTTTGCCATGAAGAAATTTTCCTAGCTGTGAGAGATCTGATGAAATTCATGTTTAACTGGGTTGGGTTTGAATTAACTTTATCTTGGCATTTCTGCTCCAGGTTATCATTTTACAGCCTGATTATGCAACATGTTCTCCTCCTGCCACTCCTTGCTCGGTTTTAGAACATTTATCCATTTCCACTAATCAATTTTAACAGTTTATTTATCTGCATCAATCTAAAGAGTTGTAATATTTTAACCTTTTTTTTTAATGTGTGAGACTTGGGGACGTATATAGTTAGAGGTATTATAGTTTACTATTAAGCATTATTACATGTATTTTTATATAAGAATAACCAGGATAAAGCGATCTTGCCACATACATTACTATTACTTCTTAAAGTGAAGAAAGACTACGTTTTATAGAAGTTTTTCATTTTCCCTGAGCACTGTAGAGGTGTGTGTCCACAGTGCGCATGCGTGTCTCTCTCCTGCCGTGTCCCATTGTGGGCCGGTGTCTCTCTGCCTCTGTCCCGGAGCCAGGCGGAGCTGCTGCGTGCTTAGCGGAGGTTCAAGATGGACGCCAAACAGGGTTAGTGTAGCCGTAATCTTTTGTTCACGCACCACCTCGCGCCTCTTTACATGTCACATTAGCGGTCCGTTATAAGATGTAAATGGCTGGGTAGGAGTTTGCATGAGCGGCGCGGCAGTGGCGGGGCAGGCCTGCAGCGGCCTCCCACGGAGGTCACGCCGGACAGTTTGACGTTTAGCCCCGGCGCTGAGATGTGCTTGCGGCAGGGCGCTTTCAGTCTGCAGCCTGGGGGCTTTATAACTCCCCCCATAAACCGCGATAGTGAGAGAGGATAAAGCTGCGATTAAAATATAGTTCACAGTGAAATGAGATCGGCTTCCGTGGTTAGCTAGCAGTGATGCGGGTCTATTTTTAGCCAGGCTCCGTGATGCTAACGCCCGCTACCATATGTAGCCTGGCGGCCACATTTGGACCGTGGTACACCCCTGTTCTCCAGCCCCCACCCCGAGTGTCTTTACATCCAGACAAAGGCTCTCTGTCACTGCTCTCAGCTGCTGCTGTGTGCTGACTGCTGCTAACATGCAGTTAGCATGCAGTTAGCAAGCTACTGCTGCCACAGATGGAGCTGACTGTCAACGCCCACATTAAACACCTTTGTGAACCACTGTCATTATTTCAACACGACTTAATTAGAGTAAGCCTATTTAGCATTATTGATGAATTCATATCAAATCATATTTACTTTTAGTCTGTCTTTTATGGCTCTCCGTGCACTTTGTTATTGGTCCTTTGATAAAGTCTACATTTGGTGTCTGTGGTGGAGCGTGAATGTGGTAATGGAAATGTTACCTAATTTAGGGTTTGCCGCTGCAGCTTTCCTTGACGTTATTACAACATTTTGTTCTAGTTATGCAGCTTTAATTTTAAATTAAGCCATATATTTGTCAACCAAGTGATAAATTAATTAAATATAATGTGTTCACTCTGACATTTCCTCATAAATGTCAAAAGACAAATGTGTGGACATCTAGCAAGTGTATTTTAGAAACACTGGATGATTATTGCAGTCAGAATTTGTCCTCTGGCATGCCTCTTTTTTTGCTGCGTGTGACAGAAATACTTATGTAATTGGTTGACTTACTTGCTCTCAGTGACTGTAACAGAGAGTACAGGAGACCCCTGGTCTTCTAATATTATCCCCTGACCTGCCTGGAATTCCCTGGTGAAACCTAACCATGCTCAGGGTCAGACCCCCAGCTGTCTGCCACCTTCTGCCTCTTTCACTTTTTCCTGTGGTGCTCACAGCACCTGAACATTAAAGAGAACCTGTCAGGCGCATGACGCCTCAGCCCAAGCTTTGTTTTAACTCGCCATTGTTTTGTGAGCATGATCACTGCTTTATGTCATTTTATATTAAGGGCAGCATTTCCGGGCATATTGCAGGCCAAATGTGGAGACTGGCTTTATGTTTTAATGGTTATTACTTTGTTGTTGTAACCTTTGTATCTCAGAACTAATTAAATAAAGAAGCACAGTCTATTTCTGGGGCCATTGCCTTAGGAGGTACAGCCAGTTAATAACAGGTTGGTGGCTCAAATTTTGCTCTTCCCATTCATTTGTCTTCGGGCAAGACAGTTAACCTCGTTTTGCCTTGGAATAATGTGCCTGTTAGTGTGTGAATCCCTGTGTGAATGAAACTAAGTGTAAAGTGCTTTAAATGACAGATACAGAAGTATCTAAATATAGAGCCTTTACTATTTTCATTCTACGCCATGGGAACTTGTGCAGGGACTCAGTGAACACAGGGTCATGCAAGTAGAGGAAGTCAAATTCTTGTCGTAGTCCAAATATAACTGGAGTTGTAATGACAAGCAGAAATAAAAAAATTTGTGAAGGAAACATGCCTGGACAATGCACTCATTGCACTGTGCAGTGTATACAGCTTAGAATAAAATCAAAGCATTTTAATTTAGCCTCTTGTGAGATAAAACATACGTTAAATCTTAATGTGTTTGTGAGCCCTAGCGTGTTCATTTGAAATGAAACATAGGCACAAGTTCAGCAGGACGTTTTTTTGTAGACACCAACATCTGCTTGTAAATGGTTACATATCTTTTTCTGTCTGTCCAAACAACTTTGCAGTTCTAATCGTTTTGTTTTGGCATGTACTTTCTGAGTAGTACTGAGTACTTTTTAAGTGTAACCCAGTAGGAGTTGATGTAGCCTGCAGAGCTCTGGTTACATCACTTTGATGTCATCATTGTGATCTTATGGGTCACATGTGGAAGAAAGTCCAGAAGGCACAGAGATGAGGACAGAAAGGCTGAGTCATTCTGCAGTGACTCTTTCTCTGGGGCTTTTAAACTCTGGATTAGCTTATCCACAGTTTGGGACCTTTGACCTCTTTGTGCTGCAGGGACCTTCACATGACCGCATCATGAGTTTGGCTTCACACACAGAACACAGCTGTGTCTTACCTGTCAAGAAGTGGCCAGTTTAATTTTCTGCTTCAAAACATTTTTTCTCACTTAATTCAAAGACATGTTATGAACAAAATCTGAGATGTGTGGAAAGGCGTATGAACAGTTAGTGCTGGGTGTGATGGGTCTTTCATGATGGAGATGGCCCTGCTCTCCATCAGACAGTTGCTGTTGGTTATTCAAACACTTTACGTCAGGAGCAGAGCAGCAGCTCCCTCTCGGTGATGGCTGGAGTCACCTTGCTCTCCTCCACACACAAACCAAAGACATTTGAGATTTGCGATTTAACCCCAGCCCATGGTTAGGCATTGGTGGCCCTCTGATTGTAGTTGTGTTTGTAGTCTCTGATATCATTTCAGATGTGCTTAGTGTGGACGCCATCTCCACTGCTGTTCATCTTTGAAAAAGGGTGTGGTCTTTCTTTTTTACTTCCATTTCTTTGGCCATATACATATTGATGCAGAAGTTGTTTTTCCTGCTACATGGACTTTAATGTACTCTGGCTCAGTAAATGTCATAGATCCAGTTGCTAAAATGTCATTGAGAGATATTGGTTGATTTTGTTTTGATTTTGTGATTGCAAAACCAATGAGCATAACTGCAGTTCAGCCTCAAATCAGCATCAATCAAGTCACAAGATGATCCCATGATTTCTGATCTCATCACACTATCACGCTTGATTATTTAGACTTTTACAACAGCCTTTAATTCAGTATTGTCAGTCCTATACTCAGTCTGCTTATTATATAGATAGGTATATACACAGGTAAGAGCTCATACCACCATAACCCGTGCATTAACCCCTCTGCCTCGGCGTTTTTCCTCCCTCAGTGGTGGATCTCCTCTACTGGCGCGATGTGAAGACCACAGGGGTGGTGTTCGGCGCCACCTTGCTGCTGCTCCTGTCCCTGACCATGTGCAGCATCGTGAGCGTGTGCTCCTACATCGGCCTGGCTCTGCTGTCAGTCACCATCTGCTTCAGGATATATAAGGGTATCCTGCAGGCCATCCAGAAGTCTGATGAGGGACACCCATTCAAGTGAGTCAAGAAAAGGGCTGCGCAACATTTAGAAAAAACATGATATGATAACTATGATTTAGATTGAGATAACATGGCCTCAGTTATTGTACAGTGAGAGTGAGAGATATTTTAACTGATTTATACATGAGCAAAATGATATGTTACTCAGAAGGACTTTAATTCTCCGTCCAGTGTTTGTTGTGCAAAGCTCCTGTGTATGTTAACGGTCCTGAAGAATAAAGAGCCCCGGGAGAAACTTGTGCGTTTTTTAGTTCAGCACCAGCCATTTTTCCTTTATTTACTGGTATTACAGTATAAAAATGTGTTTGAGAAAAGTAAACCCGATATTCACTACAAACTAGGGGTGCTTGTAGTTAATCGATTAATTGACATTATGGCCATAATCAGTTGAAAGAAGGTACCAACAATTAATGGTTATGTTGTTCAGTAAAGTAAAGGTACAGTCACATTGGAGAGTTAGCAAAATTAAACATAAAATTAAGCAACAGTTTCCTAAAATATACGAGCCTGTAACTTGTCTTTAGAACAAGAAAAATGTCACACACAGACACTTTTTTATTGTGGTTCATGACTTTAAAGAGCTGATTTTCATAAAACATAATAGGTGATGTCAAGCTGGTGGTTAATTGTTCATTGTTTAAGACTACCAATTAATCAATTTAAGAAAATGAACCGAATGTGCATCCCTAACACAGACTGTCATACCGCCCCAGCCCTACAAAGACTGAACCAAGACCACAGCAAAGGGTAAAACTAAAGCCCATAGCATGTTTCAGCTGCAGAGACAACTGTAGTATGTCTACCAGGCCAGAGGGGGCAGTGTGCATCTCGCTCATTTACAGCGGGATATTAATTGATGATACAATGATAAATTTGCCCTATTCTATAGTCCAATCAAAAACACTAAGCACAGAGGTAGAAGAGTGTATTGTAAGTTGAGCATATGAAAACATTTTGAACAGTGAGGTAGAAACCTTGGTTGTTTATCCTCCTGCTGGCTTTGGGACAAACCCTCTTAACGGCCAACATCAGAGGCTTATTATCACAGCTTTACATAATCTGCAAAAGAGCCGGACTACTCGCTTTACAAGCAGATTTTACAGTCCACACGTCTCATAATAATACATTGTAAAAGCCTCACGGATAACATTGCCCTCACAGTTCGAACACATCTCTGTGACCCTTAGGCAGTTCCTGGACCAGGAGGTGGCGCTGTCCGAGGACATGGTGCACAAGTACAGCGACATTGCCCTGGCCAAGCTCAACAAGACCATCGGTGATCTACGGCGCCTGTTCCTGGTGGAAGACCTGGTCGACTCCATTAAGGTGAGACTGCAACACAGTCCTCACATATACGCCAGACATAAAGACTGCTCGGTCTCCACTGTAAGAACCTTATTAGGACTTTTTTAAAGCCCAGTTTGAGTCAGCAGCTGTTAAAGTCTACAGTTCATGGAAATAAGTGAGAATCAAGGAAAAGAGTTGCAGATAAAGTCTCTTTGTTGGCTCTGCTTTCAAATCAACACAATATTCTTGTTGAGCCCTTTTTAAAGTATTTTATATTATTTTCAACGCCCCATCTGTGCACAAAAATTGGCACTCTTTTTGCCTCAAAAGGTTCGCTCCTGCTCCTCCCATGTGGTAACTTTACATGCACTTTGAGCTCCGGTAGTTGTGATAAATCATAAAGCACCCGCTAAATACTTAAACTGCTTATCCTACGCTTTGAATGGTGCGCACTCTGACCAAAACGTCTCATTTTACAGATTTATTCAGTCACCAGAGCAAAATCTGTTTAAGCGCCTGTGACAGACTTGGACCTCAGCTGCGCCTGCTCCACTTTTAGCACGTCTTTTAGCACCAGGAGGAACATAAAACAAACTCTGACAAAGGATTTATTGAAAGAATAAATTTTGGTGCTTAGACCCCTGCAGGTAGAGACGTCAGCTATGAAGGCAGAGTTTGATATATTAGGGGAATATCATCCACCCAGGGCTTACAGACATTGGTTGGTGGAGAGGTTGAGGAGGCTGATGGTCCTGCTGCTGCGGTGGAGGAGGGAGAAAAGAAATCAGTCTTCCTGGTTGAGTTTACGCAACAGCTTCATTTAGTGTGCACACAAAGCTTTGCTAAACCTGGGCCTCAGAGTACAACAGTGCTGCAAATGGAGGAGCAGAGAGAGGCACAGTTATGTAATCAAACAGCAATTAAAATTGGACTTTTACCTAAAATAAATATGACCTTTAATATCCAAGAGCTACAAACCGAAGCCCTGGGATCAGAATTAGAATGAGTTATTTCAAGTATCTTCCAGCAGTCAACCCATAATTATTATTACAGCTCATGAAATTCCTTATAAAGTTATGTAAACAGTAGTGTTGAGCCAGGACGACAAAGCGTTTAGTCCAACAAACCTGTAAAATTCTTCAGTGCCGAGTGGAAGAAGGCAAGTTAATGACATTACTCTGTTCATAATATAACTGCCTAGAGAGCAGCTTTGATTACAGCTTTATTATCTCAGTCCACTTGGAAAAAACATCGCCTTCCCCTCAATCTGCTCATAGATATTTTGAAAATGAACAGGAAATACTGTTCAGTGTCTGCCTCCTGTTTATCTGTGTTGTTGGTGTGGTATCTGTAACAATTCAACAAACTCCCGCAGTGTGATACAATAAGTCCTAATTGAAATCCTCTGACTAAAGTGGGCTCTCTGTGTAGAACGCGTGTCTCACAAAACACAGCTCTCGTTGTGTGTGGTTTATCGACAACATTTAATGCAGACTTGGGCGTGCAGTATTTATTACAAAAAGGTGATGTTTTTGTGTTTCTTTACTCCTAATTGTATTTCTAAACTAAATATAACTTGAGAAGCTGCTAAATCTGACCAGGCCTTTCACTCACCTTCATGTTAAGGGTTGACTGTATATGATCGCTTTTTTACTTAAGACTGAACCAGGTCTAAACCAGATCTAAACCAGGGCTAAACAGGACCTAAACCAGGACTTAACCAGGTTTAAATTAGGACTGAACCAGGGCTTAATCAGGGCTAAACAGGGCCTAAACCAGGTCTAAACCAGGGCTGTACTAGGTCTGAACCAGGGCTTAACCAGCGCTAAACAGGGTCTAAACCAGGTCTAAAGTGGTTCTCAGATTTTTACACCAAGTACCACCAGAAATTACTGTCTTTATTTAAACAAAATGAGCATTTCTGAATTAGCGGGAACTAAACCAGGACTAAACCAAGGCTAAATCAGGATTAAAACAGGACTATATCAGAAATAAATCAGGACGAAACCAGGACTAAACCAGGACTAGATCAGAAATAAATCAGGACTAAACCAGGGCTAAACCAGGACTAAACCGGGGCTAAACCAGGGCTAAACCAGGGCTAAACCAGGGCTAAACCAGGACTAAACCAGGACTAAACCAGGACTAAACCAGGACTAAACCAGGACTAAACCAGGACTAAACCAGGACTAAACCAGGACTAAACCAGGACTAAATTAGAAGTAAAAAGAGACTTAACAAGAACTTGACTAAGCCAGATCTAGACTAGGGCTAATTTAGCACTAAACCAGGACTGAACCAGAACCAGAACAGGACTAAAACAGTAAAAAAAAAAAAAAAACAACTCTAAACCAGCACTTAATTGTGCCCAAATTAACACTAAGCAGTGCTAAAACTAATCCCTAACCAGAGCAGGACTAACAGAGGAATTAAACTGTCTCTAAATCAGAACTGACCCCTGAGTACCACCAGCCGTACCCGCACCACAGCTTGAGAACCACTGCCTCCAGCCCAGTTCTCCTGATCTGATTTACATTACTCTGTCTTTAAAGTTCGCAGGAGCAGCAACAAAACTGTCAGGAGTTACATAAAAGTGCTGCCAGATCTCAGAAGGAAAGTGCTTCGGGGGTTCAAGTGTGAGGCAGGAACAGAACTTGGTCCTGTCCCAACAGCTGCAAAAAGCTCCCGCCGCAGGATCTGTTTAGTCTTTTAGTGCTAGTTTTTTAACCTGGGGGCCACAGATTTTATCAGAGACTAGAAAAGCGTCATATAAGACCTATGCGTTATTATTAAAGGGGCTATATTCTGCTTTTATTCATATTTTTAAACCATTGGTCGCCTCTAGAACGAAAAAATCATTAATATCGGAAATATTGATATTAGAAATGTGCATGTTAAAATCAAACCAGATACAGATGTAATTTTTCTGTTTTTAATGAAATAAAATGTTACATTTAACTTCTATGAGCAGATGGAGGGCAAGGACGTTTTTTTCCAAGTGGAGCAAGATAATAAAGCTGTAAACAAAACCCCTTCAGTGCTCTCTGTCTGCTGGACATAATCAGCCTCGGGAGCAATGCTACATTTGAGAGTAAACTTTTATTATTTTTGCTGTTGCTGTATCGTTATGAAAGTGTTGTATCGAATCGTATCTTTCCAAATTAGCCAATGTCGTTCTTGAATCGTATCGAAACAATTCTAATGGATACGTATCATATGGCTGCAAAAACGGATCGTTACAGCACTACACAAAATGAAAAATAGCTGTGAGGAGTCAGAGCTGTACACAGTTATGTAGATAAATGAAGATGTAGAGGGTTTGTTGATTGGTCAGTGCTTCCTGGAGTGAGCGGGAATTCATGCAATGGAAGAAAAAAGGATTATTTAAACGTGTGAATGAAACAAAACAACTTCATGTATGTTTTTGATGAGGGAACATTATAACATGGTAGAAAGCTCAAAAAAGTCAATTTCTACAGTGTTGCAACTACAGGAGAAATGTCTTTGAATATTCTGTGTTTTCATGTTCGTATCTAAAATAAAAGACTCTGTGCTTGTATTAACCCTGTTCCTGGACCTCATTTGCAGTTCGCTGTGCTGATGTGGATCCTGACCTACGTGGGCGCGTTGTTCAACGGCCTCACTCTGGTCATTCTGGGTAAGGACGCCTCGGACATCTTCATCAACACTGTTACAATAAAGCCAACACAAAATAATGTTTCTGTCTGTCTCTGTAGCTGTTGTTGCTGCATTCAGCTGCCCGATTATCTACGAGAAGCACCAGGTAAGAACTGACACGTTTTACCCACAATACAACACGTTAACGCCTGAAAGGTTATTTGCTCGTCTGGTGTGGGAGAGTAAGTGTGTGGCTTGTTGTTGCAGGAGCAAATCGACCATTACCTGGGTTTGGTGAACAACCAGATTAAAGACGTTGTTGGGAAGTAAGTAACATTTATCCTAAAATATTCATCAGCTGTGTCATTGCCCTGAGCTTCTGTCTCTTCACTGTCTGTGGGATACAAAAGGCAGTTCTTGTACCCAGTTTTTTCTCTTGTATTTGAGGCACAGCTTTATAAAAGTCATCTCTGAAAAAAGTGAGACTCTGAGACCTCATCTGGGCTTTACTATCATTTTTGACAGAGGGGGAAATAGAGCAAGGACTAAATTTTTTGAGCAATCACACTCAGAACAAAGATGGATGGTCCCATTTGGATCTTGCCTGGACAGCCAGCCCCTCCTACTTTCTTCTCAAAAGCAGGACAGTCTGGGTCCTCACTCGCAGAGAAGTGTTTCTCTCCGGTCGATTTGGAACTGGCCTATCACAGACGTTTATCTGCAGCACGTGTTACAAATTACAGAAGCAGAGTGAATTTAATAACTTCTCTGACCTGATTAACGGCGTTTAGGTCTTTCCTTCGTCACCTGTTGTTTCTGCTGAAGTCCGCGTTGTTGTTCAGTCGTCTGTGGGACTTTTTTCTTCGTCTTGTTTCCATTTTAACAGCAGTAAAGTCCCGCTGACGTCCGAACTTATGACCACATTCAAACAAACCCACTTTTTACACGCGTCTTTGTACAACTGGTTTCTGCCGATGTCTCTGTTCACAAATTAGTACAGAGCTGCTCATAATATGGCGTATTCTGGAGTTTTATGGCAAAATCGTGAAGAATCCACCATGCTTCTCTGACTGGCTCCTCCCCCTGTGATTGCTCCGCCCATAGAAATGAAAGTTATGCAAAGGAATATCAGACTAACTTCTTTGTCTAGAATTGGAAAGAAAAGCAAAGTGGAAAACCTTTAAACTGGTGAAGACGTATTTTGTGCCTCTCAAGATTTGGCAACACCTGATGTAAAAAGTCTCAGTCACGTGATGATATTTTTCTCTTTCAGGATCCAAGCGAAGGTTCCCGGGATGAAGCGTAAAACAGAATGAAGTTGAGGCAGGTGGCTGGCTGGATTCAGGACGTCCTGAGAAGAAGAAGAAGAAGAAGAAGAGGAGGGAGGTGGGGGGAGGGTGTATAAATGAAGGAAGGCTGGAGGAGAGGGAGAGGGGGGGTTTCTGGCGCAGACGCAGCCCCCTTCTAGTTTTATTTGTCAAATAATAATAAACACTTTTTCCAGGTGAATTCCTTTTTTGTGTTTTCTGAAAAAGTGAAGCCGAGGTTCACGACACCCCGCCCCCCTCTCGTGTAAAAGTGTCATGTTTTTTTATTTGAGATGTTAAGAAGCTGGCTCCTGTGCGAATTACTCACTACTCACTACTACTGTGCACCCTTTCTTTATTTTTGTGCCTGCCGTTGGCCCGAGCAGAGCGCTGAGGTTTGCTTTCGTGACGTCCCGCATAAATTCAGCCGCTTTGTTTCTGTTTTTGTTTTTCAGTCTGTGGTCCGATTACTGCAGTAGAGTGTTAGTGATTTTTACTGTCGTGTCCCTCGGACTTCAGGCTTGTGTCCTCAGTAATCTGCTGCGTGGTTGGGCCTCGATGTGAAGAGCGACGCCTTTGTAAATGACGCCTTTGACTCAAGATGAGGCGACGAACGGTGGCGGGAGGAGGGTGGGAGGGAGGTCAGGGAGGGGCGGGAGGGGTCGTACTACCATTTAATTAATACAAAACGTCATCGCTTCTGAGTAACTTTAGCTAGAAACATCTAGAAAACCTTTTGCCAGATAAATAAAACACATGAGATGCATAAAAGTTCTTTCCATGTCATTGCAGCTGGAACACGTTTACATTCACCCATGTAATAAAATGTGAGAAAATGCTAAAAAAACACAATGGGTTTAAATAAGAAGTTAATAACCATTCTGTCTGTAGAGCTGATATCGTCATAGAGTTGCAACTCGATGTGACTTTGGGAATTCTTCAAGCGTTTGTTTGTTTGTTTATGCAAGTATAATTGTGAATGAACTTCATACTTCAATTGTGACTATAAAAGCTTCCAGCCGGGAGCCGTGTTTGTGGAATGCATTGTGAGATGTAAACAATTATCAATAAAGCTTCTAGACGAAGAACGCTCGGCATTTTTCATTTCACTTTTAATGCAGCTTTCTCATCTGACCAGTGTTTCCCAAACTGAGGTGTAGGGATCCACAGGGGTACGCGAGCACATTAATGGTACCTTTTCAGAAAATATTTGCCTGTCAAAGACTAAAATGAACCTAAATCTGGACTAAACCAGGACTATGCTGAGGGATAAACGGATTCACAGAAAAATGCAATACTAAAGGACAAAAACGGGGACTAAACTAGAACTAAACCAGATCTGAAACCAGGTCTAAACCAGGACTAAACTAAGACTACGCCTGGTCCTGGGATACACAAGACCAAAGGTTGGGAATCAATGACCTAGACTTTAATTTTTCAGGCTCACATTCACTCACATTCACTCACTAGGGGCAATGTAGAGTCACCAATTCACAGAACACAGTGGTTCCCAACCTTTTTTTGTCTCGTGTACCTCCTGGGCTTTTTGTTTTACCCCCTCACTCATAGATGTTCATAATGCTTCAAAAAGATACATTAAAATTACTTTTTATACTTTATTGTAAATACCTCTCCTGCATTTTCCTTTAAACTCAATCTGGAGATAAAAAAGTAAAAATAAGCTTGTCTTTAATATATAAAATACAAATATAACAATATAAACTCCTATTACATTTAATCATTGTACTTTTATGTTAAAAATAAAGTTTAAATTGAATGAAACTCATTATTACTCATTATCTATTATGTATGTATTATCTAACAAAATCAATAGTTATAATCAATTTTTTTTCCTTCATCAGTCATAAATTTCAATAGTTTAATCACAGATATTTATATTAATATTATATTATCTATTCTAGGAAGTTAATAATGACATTATTCCTAACATTCATGTCTTTGGCCGATGGGAGAAGCCACAGTAACATGGGGAAAGTAAAAAGCAACAAACTGCTTACTCTTAACCCTTAATGCAAGAAGAAAAGTGTACTTCTTTTCCAGCAGTGCTCAGTTTGTTGTGAGCTGTTGTTTGTTGAAGAGTCAATGAACTAACGTTAGGCCTAAATTTATTCATACCATGGCTCGGCACAACCCAAAAAACACACTGCGGCCAAGGTAAAGAAATGGCTGGAACAGGATTAACTTCTTAAAGTGGCCAAGACTGAAGACCAGAGAGGAAGCCTTTGAACATCAGGGAGCTGGAGATCTGTGCAAAAAAGAGTGGTCCAAAATCCCACTGGAAATGTGCTAAAAACTTGTCAACAATTATTAAAAAAAAGCCATTTGTCTCACTTGTTAAGATAATGTCTAAATCTAAATGATCTTATCTAAATCTAAATGAGGTTTGCTTGATGATGGTAGCTTTTATTTCTCCCCTTTGCAGAGAACGCTTGTATTAAGCGTCTGCCAACCCCTGCTGGCGACGGTGGGGAATGAACAGAGCATAAAATGGCTAATTCAGAACAGCTGTTAGCAACATGAAGCTAACAGATAGATAGACTGCTTCATAGTGACGTAGGTTTACGGCTGAAATGATCAGAATGAGTCCGGTGACGGTGAATGGGCTTTAGAAACGCTCAGGAGCACTTCCTGGTTTCACGTGTTTATGTAGAGCCGTGAGACCGAGCGTTTTCAGCTCTGGAGAAGGGTAGCGCCTCAGCATACAGGATTACTCAAACGTGTGAATGAAACAAAATACTACTCCAGGTCTGTTTTTGAGGAGGAAACAACATTATAGCATGGTTAAAAGTTAGCAGAATAGACGACCTTTAAAGGGACACAGTGTTATCTACAAACTCAGTAAAATGTATTTAAAAAACAGAAGAGACTTGTTCAGAGTTTGATGTCTGTTTATGCATTTCACACACACATTAATGTGAATACAGTCATTCTTTATAAAAATCATCCACAAACATTTTTTGGTTAAAAAATAAATTCATGCATCATTTATATCCCATTTACAGAATAATACAAATCACATTTTCACTGCAAAAGAAGACTGTTCAGTGAGCAGCATGTTTTCTAGTTCAACATTACATCTGAAGTATATATAATCATAATAATAATAATAATGTTCTTGGCTTCTGAATATCTTTTATCTGCAGCCATCACAGAGAAACACTAACAGCACAGTGAGACCTGACTTTCACTAAACGCACAAAGTGGAGTCTGTAACTCTGTTTTTAATATTTTGTGTTAAAATTAGATCATCTCTTTGTCCTCTCGGAGCTTCACATCCTCCACGTCCCTGCTGTCGACATAAAACGCTCTGTAGTGGTATTTTCTACTGATTCATAAATAGCTAAAATAGGACCACAGTAAATCTATATATTCTCACACAGTTAAGTGTCTCCACAAAATAAATATTTATCTGGTATTTTTCATAGTGCAGTGTAAAATATAAGAGAGCAGATGCAGCTGTTTTTAGAGGCAAGGAAGAACGATCACAGAGAAAGTCCTGTGGCATCATGGGAAGAGTAGTTTTTATCACGACTTCTACTTGAGTAATATTATTTTAACAATGCTCTTATTTTAGTACAATTTTGGGCTCCATCAGAGATTCTGCAGTAAGTTTTATTTAACCTTTTTAAGACCACTGTTAAAGAAAATTAAGACCCATTGCTTGGTCTTGGTTAGAAAAGATCTAAGCTCTCGTAATACGCCTTTAAGCATTTAAGTGGACATTTTAGGTCGTAGCATCAAATGTATGTGACATATTTAAGACTATTAGTACAATGTAACAAAGTAAAAGTAGTTAGTTACATGTGTCTGTACTTTACTTGAGTAAATTTTATAAGGGGTACTTTTACTTCACTACATTTTAGAGCAAGTATCTGTACTTTTTACTCCACTACATTTGTGAATTGGTTTGAAGAATAAAGTATTTTGAGTTTTGATTTAAAATCATGTGTTTTTTTGCCGTGCCCTCATTGTAGACACACAGTACTTAAATATGACAGATGCAGTAAAGTAGTACTGCTTTAGAAACATGAGAATAATAAAGACAGATTCAGTCTCTTCTACTGCAGCAGTTTGTTCATTTCATCTGGAATCAGCAAAATCCCTCACATTTAACTCATTCATGAGCTGCAGAGCAAAATACATTTACTTTTTTACTCACAAGTACATTTAAAAGTAAGTACTGTTATAGGTTTACTTAGGTAAAAATTTTAAGGTGATACTTTTCATGAGTAATTTTCTTACTTTGTACTTCTTCCACCTCTGTTTAAGACCTAACAGTCCACATCTTGGCAAATTTAAGGTCTTAAAATTCAGATTTTAAAATTTAAGATAAAACGATGCCTATAAAAAGTCTGCTCAATAAACGTGCTCTGGATGCACTCAACAGCCAATCAGAAAAGGTAAAAAGCAAGATTTTAGAGCTGTATATTCACCAATCGGTGTGACAGGAGTTAAATTACTGTGAAGAGAAGAGATCCAAAACCCATTTCTCAGAGAGAGTCAGGCTTTGGCTCACCAGGCCACAAAACTGGCAACAAAATAACATCAAGTTTTGAAGAAGTTTATCGCAGATGTCAATATTGTGCTAATACGATACAGATAAAATGGGGCCTACAATTCCCATGATGCAACAGGAGAGTCTTTTTTCTGCTGAGAGCAACAGAATCTGACTGCACAGGCTCTGAAGAGAAGCGAAAAACATGGATTAGTGCCATTTTACAACGAGGGTTTATTTATGTTATTCTTCTTTAAACATAAACATCTGTAAACTATTCATGTTAATGTTTAATCAATCACATTAATATAAGACAGTGGTTCTCAAACTGTGGGACAGGTACCACTGGTGGTACGTGGTGGGACTCTTTTGGAGTTCAAGTCCTGACTTAGTTTAATCAGAGCCAGTTGTAGACCTGGTTTAGTCCTGCTCTGGTTTGGGATTAAACGTTAAACATTTTACTACTGCCGGACCTGGATTAGACCTGGGTTAGTCCAGGGTTAGTTCTGGTATAGTCCTGGTGTAGACCTGGTGTAGACCTGGTTTAGTCCTGCTTTAGTCCAGGTTTAGTCCTAGTTTAGACCCGGTTTAGTCCAGGTTTAGTCCTAGTTTAGACCCGGTTTAGTCCTGGTTTAGTCCAGGTTTAGTCCTAGTTTAGACCCGGTTTAGTCCTGGTTTAGTCCTAGTTTAGTCCTGGTTTAGTCCAGGTTTAGTCCTAGTTTAGACCCGGTTAAGTCCTGGTTTAGTCCTAGTTTAGACCTGGTTTAGTCCTGGTTTAGTCCTAGTTTAGTCCTAGTTTAGACCCAGTTTAGTCCTGGTTTAGTCCTAGTTTAGTCCTAGTTTAGACCCGGTTTAGTCCTGGTTTAGTCCTGCTTTAGTCCAGGTTTAATTCTGGTTTAGTCCTGGTGTAGACCCGGTTTAGTCCTGGTTTAGTCCTGCTTTAGTCCAGGTTTAGTCCTGGTTTAGTCCTAGTTTAGTCCTAGCTTAGTCCTGGTTTAGTCCTAGTTTAGACCCGGTTTAGTCCTGGTTTAGTCCTGCTTTAGTCCTGGTTTAGTCCTAGCTTAGTCCTGGTTTAGTCCTAGTTTAGTCCTAGCTTAGTCCTGGTTTGGTCCTAGTTTAGACCCGGTTTAGTTCTGGTTTAGTCCTGGTGTAGACCCGGTTTAGTCCTGGTTTAGTCCTGGTTTAGTCCTGGTTTAGTCCTGCTTTAGTCCTGGTTTAGTCCTAGTTTAGTCCTGGTTTAGTCCTGCTTTAGTCCTGGTTTAGTCCTAGTTTAGTCCTGGTTTAGTCCTGGTTTAGTCCTGCTTTAGTCCTGGTTTAGTCCTAGTTTAGTCCTGGTTTAGTCCTGGTTTAGTCCAGATTTAGGCAGCTGTAATAAAAGCTTTTTCTTGCTTTACAAACTGTTAATTACCTTTTAAATAATTAGCCATTAATTAACTTTTAGTAAAATGGCACCAATTTATACAAAAAAAAGTAAAATATTTTATAAACGTCCATTTTTATCTGATACACTTCCATGTTTTTTTAATCACACTCTGACCTCTGACCTCTTGCAGTTTGTTTTCATAATAATTCGTAATAAATCCTAAGACAGACGATTATTATTTTTGTTTTTTGTTTTTTTAAACATTTATAAATATCGAACGGCGCAGACACGATCTCAGCCACGCGTCGTTTTCTACACGAACGAGTCACATTTACACATCATCGCTAACACATACGACGTCTTTTATTTTTACGATCACGGTGCTTTGGATGTGTGGAGGAAAACAAAAACAAAACAAAAAAAAAAGATAAAAAATAAAAACGCAGCAGCAAAGTCAGAGAAGAAATAAACACTTGGACATTCTCAGAGTAGCACCAAGACAGAGTACAAAAAAAAAACATTAATGGATTTAGAAATTATAATAATATTACCCCCCCCTCCCGAAAAAAATAAATAAAACACAGGCAGAAGAATCCAGAAAGGCACTTTAGTGTGAACGTGTCCCGACTTCAAGGCTCTGTGATGGAAGGTCTTCTGTCCCGTCAGAGTTTGTTTGTCCCTCTTGTGTTCCCATACAAACAGGAATGTTGTCTCAGGAAAGTGTCAGTTTTTTTATGTAATCACCTGAACGTCACATCGCTCCAAGTCTCGTTATCAACTCTCCCTCCATAAAAGAAAAATAAAAATAAAACACAGGTTGTGGATAACAAAATAAAACAAAATGGAGGCACGTAAAGGCGATCAGGACGACGCTGCATATATGTTAATGACTGACCCTTACAGTCTTTTAAATAAATATCTTAAAAACATAATACACTTATAATAAAATATAATTGCAATTAGAAATGTTCAACTGTCACCAAAGATTTTAAGGAATTATTATGCTTTTTTCAGGCTTTTTGAAATAGTTTTGCATTAGTATTTCACATTTTCAAACTTAAAATAATGTATATGCATGGAAAACATCTTCTTTTGGGGAGCTGTTACTTGGATTAGGTGTCTGTCGCCCCCTGCTGGCAACAGTGGGGACTGAACAGAGCATAAAATGGCTAATTAGCACAGCTATTAGCAACATGAGGATAACAGACAGATACGTAGTGATGGATCGCTGAAATAATAACGACTGGTGACGCTGTATGGGCTTTAGAAACGCGCAGGAGCACTTCCTGGTTTCACGTGTCTGCGTAGAGTCATGAGCCCGAGTGTTTTCAGCTCTTGAGAAGGGCAACGCCTCAGTATACAGGATTACTCAAACATGAATGAAACAAAATACTACTCCAGGTCTGTTTTTGAGGTGGAAACATTATAACATGGTTAAAAGCTCAAAAAAGTTGATTTAACAGAATAAGGGACTGTTTATAAAGATTTTTTCAAGAAGACGAGCAGATCCTGGGCCGTCCTGGAGCGGCCTTCTCTCAGGCTCCAGATTTAAATCCCATTAGAAATCTTTGGTGGGATTTAAAGAAGGCAGCGGCAGCACAGAGGCCATCAAACATCACTGAGCTGGAGGCTTCTGCAGGAGAGGAACGAGCAAAGACTCCAGTCCAGAGGTGTGAGAAGTTTGTTAGCATTGACCCAAAATGTTTGTTAGAAGTTATAAAAGTTAAAGGATGCTCCACAAAGTCCTGAAGCTAAAGGCTGAATAACACTGCCCATGAGCCTGTGTTAAAAGAGAATTTTTTGTAATTTATGCTCATTATCTTTCATTCAGATTATTATAATGTATTTTGAGGTGAGGGGTTGAACATTTCTGATTGCAGCTGAATGTGAAAGAAGCATTCATGAGGTTAAAAAAACATTGCTCATGTTCAGGTATGGACCATAACTCCTGCAGCTCTTCCTGCTGCTGCTTCTCTGTTAAACTCTGTTAGATTGTGGCATTCGTTTGGCAAAAGAAGGACTTGCTCTTCCTCGCAGTCCTCAGGTGAGTCCCTGTGATAAAAGTTTGTCTCCAGCGGTTTGACGTGCTGATGTCTGTGTCAAACCTGCCTGTGTTTACGTGGCTGGAGACTCTCGTGTGATCCACTTGAGGTGCTTTAAGGCGCTTTACGTCAAAGCGGCAGGTTTCCTTTCACCTACAGGCATTTCCACAAAAACACACTGAAAGACATTAACAGACTGAAGTTAGCCAGAGGTTCAAGTCATAAAAGATACAGTTATACCACAGGCTCATGAGTGCCTTTAGATGTTTTAGGAACATCTGTACCTGCAGTCGTCTGCTCCTGTGCTGACCACATACTTGTCCTCGTTAGAAAAGCGGATGTTGGTCACATGAGCGGAGTGGCCGAGGTAGCGCTTGTGTTTGGCCTGAGCACAGAAGACAGTTTGTATTAACACTGTAGCAACAAACACTAGATGTTATTTTATTATCCATCTGTCTTTTTCTGCTCATCTGGGACCGGGTCAGACTTGAACTCCTCCACTTGGGACAGTTATCTGGAGCGGGCAAGCCACCTTTTTACAGTTATACAACCACAGAGCTCATCATTAACCTCTGGCCCCTGGTGTCCAGGTGCCAAGTAAATGAATAGACCTCCTTGTGCTTGTATCAGTCAACACTAGTTACAGAGAGTCATCAGCCCAGAAACTGCTTTGTGTGAGGTTTTGGAGACTGGACTCTGATCATGTGATAAAAGTCCTATCAGACCTGGGTGGTATCAAAAAAGCTTCTCTACAGTTTTTATGTTTCCTGTTGATGGTCCTAGGTTTCATGGGAGGGACTGAATGTAATATGTTAATTAATCAGATTATTCTTTTAGGTAAAAGATTTATTTTTAATGCCAGAGTTGTTGAATATGACTCTTTTCATAAATTTTTTGGAACAATATCATAAAATAGAAGGAGATATGAATAGAGAAAAAGAAAAAAGAATTTACCAAAAGCGGTGGGCCAAGTTCACTTTTAAAAAATGACTGGGAAGGAAATTCATTTATTTTTCTCTTGTTTTTTTCATGTAAAATGGAGCAGTGTCAAAATGATTTGGTTTGTTTGAATGTGTGTGACTGTTTTTTATGTTTGTATCATGTAATTGTCTAAATGTCTTTACTGTTGTCTGGACATTGTGATTATGTTTTCATTGTAATTGTCATTTGTATTATTAAAAAAAAAAGAAAGAAAAAAAAGCGTCTCTACAGTTTTTAATCAAACTTGTTGTGTACAGTTTCAAAACCTGAGAGGTCCCACTGTTCTCCTCTGAAACTCTCACAGCATGACCACTACAGCTCTGCTGAAACCTGTTGTTAGCGTGAGCTCCATTTCTTTTCAAAATCTGTAACAACTGGGAAAATCGTGTAGTGTGTCCCCAGCTTTAGGTTCAGCTCCTCCTCCAGACGTCACTGTCCCTCAGAGGAGTCTCCAGAACCTTCCAGTCCCTCTCCCAGAGTCTCCAAGAAGGCTCTGCTCTGGCCCTTCATTTTTGGTCCCTGTCCCTGTCACGTTCTCTGGGAGGAACTACAACTTTGAGCTACGGGGGCTATAATCAAGCCCACACCAGCCGCTGCCTCTCACCATGGGGAACTCCAGAGTAGAAGAGATTTCTCCCCTGGCCCGTCCTCCCACAGGCATTTAACCCTCAACAACAGAGCTCATAATAATGTGTTGTTCAAGGAGCAGTGTTATTACTTCAGTAGTTTCCTATTAATCAGACTGCTAATACAGTTCATTAAAAACATTTACAATAAATTTCAGCAACAACAACTCACAAACTTCTCTGTGCAGGGGAAGTCGAAAAGTTTAATGAGCCCAAAGTCGTCTCCGGTGACAATGTTGAGTCCAGCGTGGGACACACAAGCACAGAGCACATCAGCCTTGTCAGCGTTTCTGGGCCAGATCCCCAGCACCTCGTCTCCCAGGACACTGGAGGGGCACCGACACAAACACATCACTCTCCACACCAGGCTGATGACTGTGATCTGAGGAGTAACTGAGTGTTACCTGGTCCAGCTGGCCCACGTGATTCTGTCCACGATGGTCTGATCCAACACCAGTTTTCCTGAAGGAACCTCAAACACCAGACGCTTGTACGCTCCGGTGGAAACCTACAAACACAGATATACACACGAGTTATCTGAAGAGGCCTTTTCTCAGAGACATATCCCGTGTCTTAGCAGTGTGCACACCTGTATGTAGCAGCTGTCCGCAGAGAAGTCCAGCTGCAGGATGAAGGCGGGGATGTCGCTGCAGTAGACGAGCCGGGTCAGACTGGGCCCAGCGCCAATGTCATAAACATCCACCGTGTTCTCCACCGAGCCCACGGCCAACAGGCGGCGGTCTGGGCTGAACCTGGGCACACACAACGACACGCGTCAGGATCACGACCTACCATCACCGTGAACATGACAGGATTATAACGTCCTCCTGTCCTCGTACCGGATGTCCTGAATGGCAGCGCTGCGGTCCCGTTTCTTGGCCCACATCTTGAGCGAGTTGGCGAGGAGGATGAGGAACTCTCCGTTCTTCATCCCCACCGCCAGCATTTCCCCGTCTGCGCTGTAGCTCACACAGCGCGCGGCGTGGCCCACACACACTTTGTTCAGGAGTTTCTAGGATCAGAAAATATTACACGAAATATTCAAGCCACACTGAACACATTTTCTAAAGCACTGCACGTAGCACAAAAGCATGCACCAAAGTAAAACACATGCATACTACGGTTAGTGTCTGTCTCAGATCATATTGCTGTAGTGCCTTAAAGGGGAACAATGTAACTTTCTTCATTTCTTTGCTGTTTTAGTCTCACTTTCCTCTACAGAGCTCCCCCTACATGTCAGAGTAAAGCACAATCGTAAAAACTCCTGCCTCGAGGTCACTCCTGTGTGACCCCTCGCTCGGTTTGACTCTCATTTTCTGGTCGCTTTGTCGATTAATCGATCATTGAGGCGTTGGTCGGTTACAGTTTTATTAAATTGCTTCCACTCTTTGCATCAATAAAGCTGGCCTCATTTATTATTTTTCATTTGATTTAAGATAATATAGACAATTTTTAGATAACAATATATTTCACAGCCAAATCTTTCATCGCCAAATTAATGTAAAGTCACTTGTTTGCATAAGACTCAGATCTTTTGGTAAATTTCGGTTGATTAATCGCTGAGCTAGGCATAAATTCGGTCGACTAATGCTTTCTATGGTTGATTACTGCCCAAATGTGGTCATCTCACTGACTCAGAAACTGTTTCATTCAGAAAAAAAGGTGCATTATTCCCCTTTAATGAAAGCATAAAAGTGTATTTTTCCCAAGCTGCCACAATCAAAGATAGAGAAAATGCCTAATATTATTTATCCAGAGAGCAGGAGCTAAAAAAGCAACCCAGTGCATGCAGTTTCTTGGTAAAACCTTGTCGGCGAGGTCCCACAGCCTGATGGTGGCGTCGTCGCTGGCAGTGATGCACAGCTCTTTGGTCGGGTGAGCGGCCAGGCCCCAGATGCCGCCTCGAGCGTGACTGTCCAGGAGCAGGTTGGACGCTGCGTTCTTTTCTCCGACCTCAATGATCTCTCCGTCTTTGGTCCCCACCAGGATCTTCCCCTGAGGAGGGCAGACGGACCATAACGACTGAGGCATGATGGGACTACAGACAGGTGTTTGACGTGACCCCCACTTTTTCCCCAGTCAACTGAAAAGTTTGGCTAAATAATGTTTTTTCCCCTTGATCAGCAGTGCAGCATAGGCTCTACCATGCAACCTTTGACGTTTTAGAAAGAAGATGTGTGACTTTTTTGTGCTGTAACATTAAACTGTAAAACGTCCTGTGGTATGACTGTAACATTTTCAAAATACAAAATACAAACATTTCCAAAATACGTCATTAATGTCTGTGACAGTTCAGAGTTTTTGGCATAATGTTAAATATTTGTACTTTACTAAAACAAGACATTTAACGGCACCTGAATCCTACAATAAAAATTTAAATAAGTTTAATCTTGTAATCAAAATGGTTGTCCTGCGGTGTGACAAGAAAAATCAGGCAGCTGCAACAAAACCTACAGGACACATCTGTCATTTATAAACCAGACAGTCCTCTGGAAGGTAAAGGTCAGAAGGAGCTGTTATTTTATTATTAGTTTGAGTAAAATTCTAATTTTCTAAAAAACTGTGAACATGTGTCTGGTGTCCTGCAGTGTGACAGCTTTTTCACAAAATACAATTCTGAATGTTAAATATAATTTTTTAGGATGGGACAGGGATATGTTTGTTAAGCTAACACATCAGACATGTTGAATCATTTTTGACAAGAATTCAAAATGGCCAAGGTGTGACAGAAAAAGTCACAACGCAATGTACAATTTAAAATAATGTAGAAATAATAGTTACAATTAAAATTATGAATTCCTTATAAAAAATGTACTGAACACTTTTTATAAAACTGAGTTATATTTGAAATTATCATTTATTATTCTTTGCATTCAACCTCAAAGTTGTGACACACATCAAGACAAAAAAAGGTGTTACACCTCCAACATTAACCACCCAGATGTAGGAAATACAGAGCTCCTACCTTCCCTCTGCAGACGGAGCGCACACACTCCACCTGCTGTCCCGTCTCCAACTGAAAGGCTCGGCAGCGTTTCATCTCCTGATCCCACAGCTTCACTGCACCGCCCTCTTTCGTCCTGAAACATTTAAACATATCCATAGCATTTAAAAAGCTGTGCATGCAAGTCTTTCTCTGTCTCGTCTGTAATCATGCAAGCCAGGTTGTAACCAGTATGAGTCGTGTGCTAAAATGCCAAAACCAGAAAACTCACGGCCTCTCTTTGCCCCCGGTGACGATGAGTCCGTCTCTCAGAGTGGTGTACATGGTGAACACTGGTCCCGTGTGGGCCTTGGCCACCACTCTGAGCAGATAGTGGTCTCTCCACACGTACACGTCGCCGTTAATGGCTCCGGTGAATGTCAGGTTATTCTGCCACAACACACACAGTACTTACATTTATAATCCTGATACTTTAAAGACCCACCACCCCTATCCATGGACCTTGCTTCTCTGTTTTTCTGTCTCTGTTTTTCTTTTTTCCTGCTGTATTTCCACTAAACCTACATTAGCTTGACACTCTGATAATCTGGCTGTTACATGTTTTTATTAATCTTACCTTAACCTGACCAGAAGCAAAGGGCAGGGCAATAGTTGCTCCTCTGACCCAAACAAACATGGCGGTTTGCCAGTTTTGTCATAAAACACCAAAATACGGCATATTATGAGCAGCTCTGTACTTATTTCTGAACGGGGGCAGCAGCAGAAGCCAGTTGTACAAAGACTTGTGGAGAAAGTGGATTTGTATAAATGTGGTTGTTACAGCTGACGTCAAAAAACTTTGCTGTTGTTAAAATGGCAATAAGAGGAACAATATAGTCCCACAGAGAACAAAACAGCAACGAGGACTTCAGCAGAATCAACAGGCGACGAAGGAAAGCACAAAACGTTGTTAATCAGGTCAGAGAAGTTATTAAATTAGCTCTGCTTCCACATTTGTAAGCTGCACTGCAGATAAACGGCTGTGATAGGCCGGTTCCAAATCGACCGGAGAGAAACACTTCACTGCGAGTGAGAACCCAGACTGTCCCTGTTTTCAAAAAGAATATATTTGTGATTGATGCCCTGACAGTGTAAGACGTGTTTATACTCACAGCACCAAAAGCGACAGAGAGCATGGTCTGCAGCCGTCCGTCCTCCACCAGTCCCCACCACTCCCTTCTTATACATGAGCGCTCCTCCGGCCAGAGTCCAGAACTTCACGTGTTTGATGCCCACAGAGACGAACTGTGTGTCCGAGTCCGGCCTGAACTCCACCACAAAGATCCGGTCTGGGTGTCCCGACTTACAGCACACTCGGGTTCCTGCGGCGGGGGACACAGCTGTGGTTAGCGGCTCATTCATCAGAAAAGAGGAGCTTCTCAGAGCCCAGGTGCCTTGTCTTCAAAGTCATTTTCTCCAAAGCCACTTCCTTCTAATTCAAGACAAGTGTCCCGCTTTGCTAAATAAGCTTTTAACAGTAATACATGTTTGTGCCCCATTATCTTTTTATGAAGACCAGGGTGCATTAGGGATGATTTTGGCTGATAAAAAACAGCGAAGGATCCACTGATGTATCCTTAGTGAATTAGCCACATGTTAGCCAAACAGAAGGAAATGTTGTTTGTTGGAGTCTTAAATAAAGTCTGTGTCAGAATCTCATTTAACATTTTCATACTCACAGCTTCTTCCACCAGTTATAAATTGATGTGCAAAGCTTTCGTGGTTTGCAGACAGATTTAAATGTACACAGTGAAGTTTCTGGCTGTTTAAAGTGGTGTCATTGTCGTTTGCAGTGCCTCATCTTTACAACCCTCTCTATTTTACAGCCTGTAACGCACCTAAAGCTGGGGACACGCTGCACAATTTTCTGCCCGATTTTACAATTCACAGTTGTGCCGAGTCTGTACCAATCAATACTATTTGAGTCGTCAGCCCAGACATCAGTTGGTGTGGGACGTTTAACTTGACCAGACCTCAGTCACAATCAATCAAACTTGTCTGATCAGCGTGACTCTGGCATATCGCAAACTCAGCTAATTTTGTAATAAAGCCCTATCGGACCTGAGTGGTAAATAAAAAATAATAATCCATGTTCTATTTATGACGTTAACTGAGTAAAACAGACTAGATTATTGCAGATCTTTTTGCCTTAACGTTACCCGGGGAAGCTGTCATCTGTGCAGGTTCAGGTCAGCTAACATTAGTGATATTACTGAGGCTTATTTAAGAACAATTTATACATTATTGCACCACAAAAAAGCATTTTTTTTATTCAAACGTGTTGTGTGCAGTTTAAAAACCAGTAGAAGTCCTGCTGTTTTCCTCTGAAACTTCCACAGCATGACCAGTAATGGTCCACAGTGAATGGGGAGGACATTCAGACACAGTCATTGGAGCAGTCGTTAAATGTGTGATCCTCAGTCTTTCAGTTGTCAGAAACCAGTCATTAGTGTGAGCTCCTAGTCTTTTCAACATCTGTAACAACTTGGAAAGTCGTGTAGAGAGTCCCCAGCTTTAGCTTGCCCAGTCGGAGTACGCTGTTGTCTATAAATGCTAGGTCTATGTTGTTGTTTTTAGGAGAAAATACACGAATTTAGACACTTTTTTTGCTACTGTAAGTCTGCCCTTTTGTTTTTATGTCCACGTTTAAAGACAAATGAGAACAGTCGGGGTTAAAATAAAGGTAGAACTCAATACTAAAATAAAATAAAATTAAATAAGTGCATGTAAATGCATGTACACATCATGTCATCTCTCTTGCTCTGAGTGATCCAGACCTTCCTGCCAGCGCCACACAGTGATGGTGTGCTCAGGCTCCACTCCCACCGACAGCAGCAGTTTCCCGGTGGCGCTGAAGTTCACGTAGCCCACTCCTTTACTGTGAGGACAGCGCAGGATGGACAGGGTCTGCTTACTCATGGCGTCCCAGATGTGGATGGACGGCGTGGTGCCTGGGAGCGAGATTAGCAACGCGTTAGCCACGAGTAAGAATTAAAATAGGAAGAGGCAGGCTAGTTTTCAAATGAGGAGAGGGGGGAGAGACGATCAGGACAGACAGAGCAGTCAGGGATTCAAGGCAGCCTTCAGACACCCCAGGAACCAGATACACGTGTTTGCATCATTTATCACTTTATTCAGCCAATGTGTTATGATCTTAAGGTGTAAAATGTTTGCGTATGGAATGACGCTGGGGGCCTCTGGGTCCCGGGGGGCCTGTGCGATGGGGGGAGGCGGTGCGGTTGTTACCTGGAAACTCACTGGCGTCACCTGAAGTGTGAGCAGAGCGATGGTGGCAAATGAGGCCAGCCAAACACACACATAAAAAACAAAAAAAACAAAAAACATGAAAACCTGACGTGACTGGAGGTACACCGACTGAGATATGCTGATTTAAATAATATGGATTTGACTGATTACGTTTGTCGTTTATGCAAAAAAAAGAAATATATACTTTCATTTTTTTGCTTTCAGTCAGTGGGTCGTCTCATTAATCTCTTTACTGCTACAATGGTTTTGGCATTCAACTCCAGTAACCCACCTTTTCCCACTTAAGATAATGTCCCACTTTTTCATTGGTGCTCAGTGGATCTTATAAAAAGTGAGATTCAAGTTAAGAACAACAAGGTCAGGTCAGTATTCCTGGTGTAAAATGCAGAATTAATATCTTGCTGGATTTTAATATATGGTTCTTGTGTTTCAGGAAAGGAGCCTCCATGGATGTGTTGAGAGGTTAAGAAAATTCAGACTAAATCCAATGAATAAATTGTCAGTAAAGACATTAGTTTGCAAAATGTGTGTGTAAAACAGGCACAATAAATGTTTATAGGCCCTAAACTGTATAAACGTTTATCTAAATGAATGTTAGACTTGGTGGTAAGTTAGATAAGCATCAGAGCTTTTATTTCTCGAGACCGCCCCACCTTGTCCCACCAAATTACACAACCTGCTTTGAACCTCATTTTGAGAACTTTTTGAGGCGGTCTCCTCTTCTTACATATGTAGAGGAAATGCAGTAACTAAAGACTAGCGCTGGAGTCTGGATGCAATAAAAACATAGAGATTAGATTAAAGTGTTTGGCAGCATCTGGTGGCTAAACTGAAAATTGCAACTCAGGCTCATACTATTTCTGTGTCTATGCCAGGGGAATCCAAACTATGGCCTAAATGGGGCCCTCAGACAACTTTTTATTGGCCCTCAGTCTTCAGGAGTTATTTCTAGACATCAAAATTTCCATGACAAACATTTTTTTGTGTGAAATGGACCTGGCGTTAAAGAAGAAAAATGTAAATCCATGGTTGGTGGTGTCAAAAAAATATTCAGAAAGGGAGCAGATGAATGTCTTTTATGGTATTTTAAGATAAATCTGTCATCTCTGGGGGTGAGTGGCCCTCCTTTGCAGATATTTTTCAGTATGTGGCCCTCAGTGGAAAAAAGTTGGGTTCCTCATCTTTGTAGAAACAGTAAGTAATATTACTAAATTTGGACAGCTTCACTGGTCTATTTCCCAATTCAAACAAATGCAGAGTTATTGTTTTATAGCTATCACTGATTCACTGTAAACAAGCTGTGTCACATATTTGAATATTTCTATGTGAGTCTGCGAGGAAGATAAAGCCTAATATCTAAACTTCAAGTGGGCAGTAAGATTCAAAGTCCAGTAAATTAATCAGGATTATTGATTTGTTTAAAAGCCCATGGCCCGAGAATTTGTCAAAAACTTCAGTCCCTGCTCTAGTTCCCCCTCTGTCAAAAACACTTTATATCAAAGCCCAGATGAAGTCTCAGAGTCTCGTTGTTTCAGAGGTGACCTCTGTGGCTAAAGGCTGAATAATTATTTTTCCTCAGATACAAGGGAAGAAGGGCAAAAAACTTGTTCCAGATGGCTTCATACTGACCACTTTTATGAATCTTGATAATAAAATAAATTAAATAATAAATATTATGGGAAGAAAAAAACTTAACTGAATATTTAGTGAAGTAAAACCCACTTCTATAAAATGGTCCAAAATAACCAACTATGAAACAATGAATTTCATTTAAACTTTTTAAAGCCATAGTATAAATGAGTTTTTGTTTGTGATTGTTTGTTTGAAAGTGGTTGAAGAGGTTGTAGGCATAAAATGGCTGCCACATCTCCGTCAATCTGCCCCAGGGCAGCTGTGGCTACAGAAGTAACTCACCGCCACTGAATATGACTTTGAGTGTTTAGAAAAGTGCTGTATAAGACTGATGCATTATTATTATTATTATTATTATTATTATTATTATGATTATTGATTGTGTTATTAGTGGCATCAGGTAAAGTCTTCCTGTGAGAGTGAGATTAGTGCGCTACTGTCAGTGGGTAAAATAAAGCAGGCAGGTTAAACAGAAGCAGGAGAGTTAAGCAGGACTCTTTTAGTACACACGTTAGTACAGTCTCTCTCTCTCACACACACACACACACACACACACACACACACACAGTATCAGAGAGTGAGTACCAATCTGTCCCGTTGCGATGGTGTTCTTGTATTTGGGATGTTGGTTCACTGTCAGGCACAGGATGTCGTCTGTGTGCTCCTGGTAAAAACTCTGAGTGCCTGCAGAAGAAACGCAGCAATTCTCACAAAAAGAAAACTATTTAGTTTTAAAGAGGTAAATTTTGGTTTTAATTAAATTACATTTGGAGGATTTTTTTTTGTTCTGGAAAACTAGACTAGTTCTGTGCCCTCCCTATAGTGCTTTAGTTTAGTAAAGTGAAAGTCAACAGGCGGCCCATGGGCCACATTTGGCCCGCCACAGCTTTCCATCTGGCCCGAAGAGTATTACTTAAACTATCAGATCCTGAGCTTTTTTCTTTCTTTCTGGAAAGTAGTGAGTTGGTTTTACATGCTCATGTTATCTACAGTCATTTCTCACAAATGTCCTTGTTTTTATCCCTCCAATAACTCACACTTGTGGTGTCTCTCTCAACCAGTCAACAAAGAAGCGTGTAAATAAAGCCTTGTTCATAGCAAATAGACACAAATGACAAAAAGTGTCAGGCCTCACTGTATTAGAATTGAGGTTTATGTGCAAACAGAAAATTAATGATATAAAATAATATGATACTACTTAGGATACAATATTACATTGTTTTATTTTATGGGAGCCTGCCCTTGGACAAATGTAGCTGACGACCCCTGGTTTAGGGATTTATAGGAGATTGTCAAACTAATTCTGATGTGGCTCCAGATAAATCCGTTAGTGCTGTTCCGTGTATCGTCCTGTAGAGGGAGCTCTCCACCAGAACTGTGGCAGACATGTGCCCAGTACCTGAGTAGTTTTTTTTTCACCAAATACTATTTTTATTTTTACTTTAGTAATTGTTTTTGATTACGACTTTTCTGCTGCTGACACCTTATTATATACCGTCTATTACAAGGTTGGAGTAATGTATGTAACTTTACTCTGATATTACTACTTAGTAACAGTAGTATATAAAATCCTTTCGGTGGAGGAGCAGCGGCTCTATCACGAGTTCCTCCCAGGTGACCAGAGGTGGGTATAGTTGCCAAAAATTGTACTCAAGTAAGAGTACTGTTACTTATATAACTCAAGTAGAAGTAAAAAGTAGTCTTAAAAATATGAAGATGAAGATAATTTGAATAATAAAAATATATTTTTGACATCTTTTGTTGTACACTATAGTTACATATATATATTTTTTTTACTTTTTATAAACATCATTAATTTGTTCTGATAACTCTGTGTTGCTGAGTTTACCGTTGCTGAAACTGTGGACGACGGCGGTGGAGGCGGTGTGGTAGACGATCTCCGTGCCGTCGTTGAGGTAGTGAAGGTTGTTACGACAATCGAAGCCCCGAAAACCAAAGACATGCTCCAGTTCAAGATCCTGCACAAGACACAAGGCACCCCAAAAAAAGCTCAAACAAATAATAAAAAATAGATAATAATAATAATAATAATAAGAGATCCTGCACAAGACACAAGCCTCTCATAAAATATCAAACAATAGAAAAACATTTAAACAAATAAACAAATGTTAGCACACCTCGACCACTCTCTTTTTCTTGGAGATGTTGTTCTTCTGCAGTTTGTCAGGCTGAGGTGTTGCTCGACTCACAGGAGGCCTGCAAAAAGCAATTTATTTATTAAATACTGTAAAATAATATGGCCATATTTCATGACATTTCATTTTATTACTTTATTGTAAGGTTTAGTATCGACAGACAGAAAAACAGACAGGTGGAGGAACCGATGACACCACAACCATCCCTCTGTTATGGGTTTGATCAATACCACTCAATGGAGAAGACATCGCAATGCAAACTTGGAGTGGCGGCGGTGAGTTTGGAAAAGTTTTTAATTAATTCATGGGAAAAATACACACAGAAAGAAAATAGAGCGGTTAGAACATTTGCAAGGCTTTTGAACGTCCGGGTGTAGATTTTGGTAACTTCTCGAATGTTTTATAATGCTAATAATAATAATAATAATAATAATAATGCTTGCACACACAGAGCATGGACGGACAGACAGACAGGTGGACAGGTAGACAGAGTTACCTGGATCCCCTGGACAGCAGAGGGACAGAACCAAGTACAGAACTTTAGAAAACACACACAGACACACACCTCACAGCACACACCAGACACAGGCTTACTGCCCAATCTACACATTAAGCCTGTTTATTTCATTACATTTAGTCAACCTGTGTTTATAGATTTCTATCTGGAAAATCAAATAATGCTGTTTTCTCAAAATGAGTTTTTCCTCACAGTCTGAGTCAGATATTTCCATTTCAGCAGCAGCCACAGCACCAAACTGTCATGTACTGTACGTAAGTAATAATATTTAGAAGGTTGTTACTGAGGGATTTGCTGAGATTCACAGCCTGATTCATTGGACATTTTACTTCTAAAAACAAGGCCAAATTAGATTTTTCAGGAGCTACACTATGTTTCCAAAAGTATTAACTCACCTGCCTTTACATGCATATGCAACTTAACACGCAACTTAAGTGACATCCCATTCTTAATCCATAGGGTTTAATATGACGTTGGCCCACTCGTTGCATTTATCTACGTCAGACATCTACCTCTCTGACCTGGCTCACAGTCTTCGCTCTAATTCATCCCAAAGGTGTTCTGTCAGGTTGAGGTCAGGGTTCTGTGCAGGTTCAGTCAATTTCCTCCACACCAAACTCACTCATCCATGTCTTTATGGACCGTGCTTTGTGCCCTGGTGCAGTCATGTTGGAACAGGAAGTGGCCATCCCCAAACTGTTCCCACAAAGTTGGGAGCATGGATTTGTCTCTTGGTGCTGAAGCTTTCAGAGTTCCTTTCACTGGAACTAAGAGGCCAAGCCCAGCTCCTGAAAACAACCCCACACCATAATCCCAGTTCAGTTATTTGGGTGGGTGAGTGAATACTTTTGGAAATATAGTGTATCTTCATTTCAGTACCACCCACAGCACCAAACTGTCATGTACTGTACGTAATTAACAATATTTTGAAGGTTTTTACTGAGGGATTTGCTGAGATTCACAGCCTGATTCATTGGGCATTTTACTTCTAAAAACGAGGCCAATTTAGATTTTAAGGGGCTTTTAAAAAGCTATTATGCTTTTTGTGTCTTTTTAAACCAACCTTGGTCGCCCCTGCACATTTTACAACCTTTAAAAACATATGTGCCTAAAGGAAAAAGTTTCCAATTAATACTACTCTCATAAAGAAACAGATGAAGGGTGCAGCTCTGTTACGCTCTTTTGAACAGAAACATAGCAAAAGAGCTTTTTATTTCCTTACATTTTTTCGATGCCCTTTACTACAAAATGAAAAATGTCTGCGAGGAATCAGAAGAAAACAGAGCTGTACACTGTTTTTTTGTTTTGTTTGTTTTGTTTTTTTGTTTTTTTTTGATAAATGAATGAGAGCAGACTGGATGTAGAGGAATTTCTGATTGGCCAGTGCTTCCTGGAGTCACAAACAAAACACAACTCCAGGTCTGTTTTTGCTGAGGGAACAACATTATAACATGGTAGAAGCTCAAAAAAGTTGATTAGGCATAATATAGTTCGAATGTTGCCAGTAATATCTAGACACAATAAGATAAAATAACTGGTTCATCTAAAATGTCAACAAAATGAAGCAAGAATTTTGAATCTGGCTCAATCCAATATTCAGATTTTGTTGTTTGAAATGTATGCAAGTTTGCAAATTTTTACATCTACAATTCCTCCTTTGTAAGGGTGCTCCGATCAGGGTTTTTGATACCGATCATGGCCGATACCGATCACGTGGTCTTCAATGTAGTAATGTATTGTATGCAGGCTATTATTAGTTCCATTTGAAAAATACTGTAGCCTTTGTAAATATAAAAAAACAACAAAATTCTACTTATTTTTGTTTTAGAAGAGGTTTTGTTGCATTATTGGTCTTTAATGTGTGCCCAGTGTCTGTGGCTTTGTTTGAATGCTCCGCTGATGTAAAAATCAGCTGTTCTTAATTGGTTGAGTCCGCGGGTGCAGCGCCTGTGTCCGCGTAACGCGCAGCCAAACCAGGTTGAAAAACAGTGGACTAAAGAGCAGACAGCTCCTGCTGCCAGGTCTGACAACGTCTGAATGAAGAAAACGTGCAAAGAGAGCAGAGAAGACAACGACGAAAGGTGCTCCTCTCAGACTCACGGACACATGGGCTGCCTTTTTACTTTCTCTTTCCATTAGCAGCCATTTGGTGCAGTTTGAGCCACAAAACGCACAGTTTTCTCCGCACAACAAGACACAGGCAGACTCTGAACTTTCTTAATCCTTTTAACGTAACTGTTAGCGGGTTAGCTGTAGCTCTATTTACGTTGGTGTTTGCAAATACACGCACTGCTGCGCCTCGGTTCTGTCCCGTGCGCTCCTAAAGCAGGCGGGGACACAGCGGGGACACAAAGCAGCGCCTCCAGGGCAGGTTTGTGTTAGTTATAACCAGGGCTTAACTTAAAAACACTGCTAGAATAACGCTACTGCTGTTTAATCAAACCGGAGTTGCAGGACAGTAAATGTGAGAGCCTCCCGTGTTTATTGTAATTTGATCGGCCCTTCTGATTGGCCCATTTTACCGATCACCGATCACTCTATTTTTAGCCATGATCGGCCGATCATGATCGGCGGCCGATCGATCGGAGCACCCTTACTCCTTTGTTCATAAAAACTTAACTAAATGACTAATTCATGAATTAAATTACACAAATGATAATCAATGATGTCTCACCAGAATGTTAATAGTTAAATAAATATCCTCTCGGGCGGCTGTGGGTGGTTATTTTTGGGCAAATGTAAGCCGTCAGGAGAGCTGTTCAGACGGTGGAGGATTTATCCATAATAAAAGTCTTTGGATTTATCTTTGTGACACGAAACACAGACTGGAACTCAAATGCCTGCTGGGATAGACGTTGTTTGTGATGTGTTTCATTTTTGGTGTTTCGATATCTTCCACCTGTCACCGTCCACAGGTCACACACACAAAGAAAATACTGTACACACACAGAAACACACACGGAGCTCTGAGAAAACCAAGTGAGCCGTGGCTAAAGCTACATGCTAACACAATGCTCCCATGCTAGAGTTTAAATCTCCTCAGGCTAACGTGCTCGTGTCTGCAGAGGCTCACATGCACAAGCAATAAACAAAACCTAATTCTTCATCCAATAGTTTGTTCTGAAGGCTGCATCTATAAACTCCTGCACAGTTAAGAAACAAATAATCAGCAAGATAATATACAAAACTTTTTTATTATTATAATTAAGAACACCAACTAAAACTCTTTCTTTTCTAGCATATACTGTCCTCTCTGTATATATCTGAGTAAACAAGTGTCATACAGACACCACCATAACAGCTCTAGACAATCCTCTCATACTTACTTGACAATGCCCTGCCTCCAGGGGAATGCAAGTTAAAACACAACACAGATATTAAGAGTTTCCACAGGCAAAAACAACACTCAACAAGTAAGGGTACCCCAGAGGGACAAACTGATTGAATCACAAAATGTTTATTTTCTTATCTTTACATTTAAAGTATGTACAGGTTTTTCCATGTAACTTTACTCTTGGGATGCCATTTCTTATTGAGTGCTCAAAGCCTTAAGCTTTTAATATGTAACAGAAATAATGCAACAAATGAATTATATATTTTTTAAATGTTATGTCTGGTAATTTCTCTAAATGTAGTTTTAACTAATGACACAAATTGGACAGAAACTGAAAAAGTCAAATGTTCATGCATCGCTTTTTCTTCAGTAAAAACTACATATTATTTATCTGAGCGTAGAAAACCACCAGACATAAGTCAGCACAAGCACAGGTCATGCACAGTGTCCATGCATCAATCATTTTGTTTGATAAACAATGACATACGCACACACACCACACACAAACCCGCACAAGCCTACACACCACACACAAACGCACCTGAAGACAAAGCTTTTTATATTCTAAAGGTTCTTGAAGATGTATGAGAACAGACCACAGTACACACGAGGAGCCTTTACCACAGGTTTAATGAATGTAACAGGTTTTTTTGAGGCAGTGTAAGCCATCGTTCTGCTGATGCCTTATCTCCTAACACACAGATGCACAGCAGCGTGTAGTGTGCTGTTGTGTGCTGTTGTGTGTTATGTATTGTTGTGTGTTGTGTGCTGTTGTGTGTTATGTATTGTTGTGTGTTGTGTGCTGTTGTGTGCATACCTCTCCTCAGCAGACAGCTCCTTCAGCTGCTGGTGCGGCTTGGTTCCTCTCATCTCTCGGATGCTGCCGGCGTACATCTTTGTGGTGTAATCCACCGTCTTCTCCCGGGCCACGTCGCTGTCATAACCTTACACAACAAGCACAACAAACACAACAAACACAACAAAGAGTGTGTTTAAAGGCAGGCGAGTACTGTCCCTTATACCAGCTCATATGTTTATGTTAGTGCTTACAGCTTGTAGTAGTAGTAGTTTGAAGTAGTAATGGTCAGAGAAGTAGTAGTAGTAACAGTTGTGTAGTAGTAGTGCAGAAGATTTTGCTTTCAAAGGTGATTCTGTACTTTAAATGTTTTTATTTAATAGGGACAGATACAATAAACATAGATTATCGTCTCAAAGTAATCCAGTGTCAGTGTCAGAGTTTAAAGCCAAGGCTAATTTACAACACATTAAAAAATCATGAATAAATGAATCATGCATTTCAGTGATAACATTTCTTCAATAAATATATTTAGCTGCTGCAGTGAATCTACTTTTTTAGACAATTTTGGCCAATAAGAATGAAACCTGTGGGCCAACAAAAAATGGTCTGTGTGGCGCATTTATTTCCTGCGCCATAGTTTGGACACTTCTAATGTAGTTTTTTTTTTTTTGGTTACATGTAATAACTTGTTTCAAAGCCAGCAAATTTAATGATTTTATTTTTTCTTTGTGGTAAATTTATTATGACATTTATTATAACATATTATTTATTTTTATACTTTTATTTTGAACATAAATAAAATTGTAAAATAAGTAGATGTAGTAACAGTTTATTGTAATTTTTTTATTTTAAAGGAGTCTGAGTTTAAAAGAAAACAATGTAAGAGTATTTACAATAAAGTATGTATAAAATGTATTTTTAAGCAGATTTTTCTGATGACTTTTTGAAAAATAAATACTATGTATAAGTGAGGGGTACTCATGGTGTGACACAGAACCAAAAAGGCTGGGAACCACTGCTCTGATGTAAACACACACAGAGAATGAGCCACTGAATATCACTGACCTCCGTCTTCTTCGGTGTCATCGTCAGACTCCTCGCTGTCCACGGGAGGTCTGTTGTCTCGAAACAGAGGCCCCTCCCCCTCCCCGGTGACTCCGCCTCCCCCTCGCTCTCTGGCCCAGATCATGAGCGCCGTGTCCGCCCCGCCCACCGTGAGCAGCGTGGAGTCGTCCTGAGCCCAGCGGACGCTGGTCACCTGAGCGCTGTGGCCCACGTATCTCTTAAACCGAGCGAACTGGCCCTGGGCACAGAGAGGAGGCAGGTTGTAAACATCTCTGATCCAAACTGTATGTACTGAGTTATAGTTGAGGCTTGTCCCGTACTCTGACTGGGTAGCTGAACAGTTTGAGGAAGCCAAAGTCGTCCCCGGTGGCCAGCAGTGTTTTGTCTCTGGTGAGGGAGGCGGCGTTGATGTCAGTGATGTCGCTGTGAGTTGGCCAAATTCCCTCACAGCTCGTGCCCAGGACACAGGTCCAGCTCGACCACTCGATCCTCTCCAGCTGAAAAAAAAACAAAACAAAACAAACATACTCTAGGTCCATACCGTTATCACAGCACAATCTGCAGACTGGGTTATTTTGTAAAGGTCCTGGCCTCATCTGTAACTCACCCATTTTAACATGTCCAGGGTCGCTCTAGGTTTTGTCAAGAGAAATTTAAAACCTTTTTAAGAATTTTTAATGGCAATTTAATGCCAACATTGTCACTGAATCGCAAAATAAAAAAAAAAAAAAGTACATTGTAGACACTGTTATTGACAATTTTATTACCTGGATGAACAACATTGAATACTTACTGATTAGGTTTAATAGTTTTAAGGCTCTGATTTTGACACAATCAAATTTAAGACCTTTTTTCCTAAATCTTAATATTTAAACCAAGGCTGACCAATAGCGTGCCCTGCTTTCTGTGATTCAACTAAAAATTAAAAAATTTTGCCTTTAACTTTCCTGAACGTGCACCATTTGTGAAGACCATTCGTGAAGCTGCACTGTTATGAACACACGCAAAGATGCAAAACCTGTGAACTGATACAGTCCAGTAACACTATTCATTCATTCATCTTCTTCCGCTTATTAGGGGTCTCGAGTACTGGAGAATATCCCAGCACACAGACTGACAACCATTCACTCTCACATTCATTCACTAGGGGCAATTTAGAGTCACCAATTCACCTTTTTCACATAAACCAGAAGTAGTTACTCGCCGCGTTATCCCATTTCCAGTTAGCGCTTGTTTGGAGTCCCCAGAGAGTGCCTTATGTCATATTTAATCTTTGTAGCTACTTTGTGCATTCCCTTATTTGTATATTGTATATTATACATATATATTTTCTTATTATATATTGCACTATCTATAGTGTTTTTTTATTTTTACATACTGTTACTTGTTTACACCGAGGGTTTGAGAGTAATGCAGTTTCAATTCTCTGTATATCCTGTACATGTGGCAGAACTGACAATAAAGCAGACAAAAAAAAAAAAAAAAATGTGGCCAGTGTTTTTAATAAGTTTACTAAATTTCACATTTGCAGATGTAGTGATAGTTACAGAGACAAAGGCACCACCAACAGCCAGACAAAGGCTACAAATTCTTTCATGAAGAATTTATTCTGGATTATCCAGTAAAGTAAAGAAGGAAGCTTAAATGCTATTAACTCATTAGCTCACTACCGATGACAGCAGATAAACGTAGTATTAAATTTTGTTAGACTGAAAACATCTGAAAATAATTCTAACAGCACAGAACTGTATTTTATAGATTTACTGCTGATTTTGACTCACAGTGAGATCGATGGTGATGTTTTGTAAATAAAAACATGCTCATTCGTATAAATAGATATAATAAACTGTATCTTTTGTCTCTCCCTCTGTATAAGTATGAAATGTACTCAAAGGGCCGGTAGTTGTCAGAGCAAAATGTTTTTATTGTTGGGCAATTTTATACCACTTGTAACCGCTACAGGACGTACTGCAACACAACTTCCGGTTGAGAGAGCAGAAACGTGAAACAGGTCTCTTCTGCTAACACGTGCCTATCTCTGAAGGAAGCCAGAGTACTCAGAGAGAACCCACACTAACACGGGGCGGACATAAAAAGTTCGTGTGGCGGCCGTATTTGTCGTGCCAAGATACAGAATTATGTGCCCTGGCTTGTCTTCTTTACAGAGAATTGAAGACCCACCTCAGCGTTTCTGATCGTCTGCCTCTTCCCTCTTGGTGCTTCAAAGAAAAGTTGTTCTTTGGCTCCAGTGTTTACTTGCAGCAGTTTACCTACAAGATAAAGGAGGAAGGTGCATTTTCCTTTAGTTTCCCAGAGTTTGCAAACCCTCGGACGTTACAGGTGAAGTCATAGTGCAGAGTGATACCTCGGACGTCCCAGTCGATGTGTATGATGTAGCTGGACGCTCCTTTACACGTGCCGACTCTTTTACTGCTCAGGACGTTGTAGATGTCCACAAAACTGTCGTGTGACGCCACAGCCAGGTATTTACCCGAGTCTGTACCAAAGATAGAGACAGTTACATAACAGACTGTTGTCCTGAACATGTCTGTGTGTGTCTGTGTGTGTCTGTGTGTACCAGGAGTGAAGCGGATGTCAGAAATGGCGTCCCGTCGGTGATGGAAGCTCAGCAGATCCTCAAGTGTGTCAGCGTTAACCACCAGCACGCCTCCGTCAATCAGACCCACCGCCAAGGCCTTCCCGTCCGGAGAGAAGGCACAGCACCGACCCCCTGAACACGACCACAAACACTGTACCATCCCCACAGCAGAGGGCGACACATGCATACTTCAAAATAAAGCAACATTAGGACTTCAGGAACATGACAGGACTGCAATATTTAAAAAAACAAAAAACAAATGAAGCATGACATTGTTTTTATTGGATAAGAAAAGATAAGGTAGACAAGGTAGACTTTCTTGTTCCAGTAGGGAAATTTGTCCCCTGCATTTGACCCATCCTTAAATGCCACCAGAGTTAAATTTGTCAGGACCAGTAGGTGACAGCTAGAGGTCGACCAATATATCGAGTCGATTTGTGCATTTTCTAGGTGATCAGCCAATTCTCGCACTTTGATGCCGAATTTTGGTCAGGCACGTCTGAGCGACCCTGTGACTGAAAGACCCCAGCTTCTGCAACCATCTTGTAACAGTTTGGGTTACATTTACACTAAAAACCAGGCATTTCGCCTGGGGGCGGGGCTTAACGTCTTACGTCACACACTTAGTGACTGTTAAAGTCAGCTTTTCTAGGATAAACAAGTAATAAACAATAAATAAAGAGTTTATTTGATGACAGATTAAGGGATACAACTAGGGTTGGTTTATTGTTGCGTTGTCAGCACGGAACAAGAGGGAAAAACGTGACAAATAATAGTTTACTGCCACATACTTGTACTAATAACATAAAATAAACTAATCCTAACCCTATTCCTAACCATAACCCTTTTCCTAACCCTAACCTTAAACAGTTTAACAATTAAACTAAATATTTATCATCAAAATTAGCATAAATGCTATATGAGTTGTGGAAGGTTTCCACGGCGACATCCCGCCAAACCACACCCATCCAGGCGAAATGTCTGATTTTTAGTGTCTCCTGCCATTCATAGGAAACATCCAAATTTGCTTTATCTCAGTCTGAAAAGCTCAAAACAGCAATAAAAAGATTTTTGCTCATTTCGCTGGAACAGAACCTCATGGAACAAATAAATAAATAAATAAATAAATAAATAAATAAATGCTTTTTGTAGCTCTACCCAAGCTCTAAAGTAAATTTGATTGAGATTGTCTTGTTTTCTCAAAAAAACTCATCTTTAACTGTTCTCACAGTCCAGCACATTTATTTGCTTTTTAATAAGCATTACTAAAACAAATAACTATATTAAATTCATTTCTTTCATAAAATTAAGAAAATCTGCCTCACATATCAGGCAAAAAAAGCATTAGTATTAATCGGCCCTCAGCTGCTCTAAATTTTAAAAAACTGCCATCGGCCACAGAAAAACCCAATATCAGTCGACCTCTAGTGACAGCTGTGCAGCGCCCAGAGACCTTTTTCCGGGTCTTGAGCCAGGATCCTGGTCAGGAGTACCTAGTAGCTGGAGGATTAGCCTGTAGTGCATGTTTTAGGTTGATGGGAGAAACCTGAGCACCCGGAGAAAACCCAACCACACACAGGAAGAAAATGAAAACAGAAAGGCTCTGCCCGGTCTGATAATTAAACTAGGACTTCTTGCTGTGTATAGCTCTCCTACACAGTATGACAGGTAGCTGGATTTAATTTGAAAGCTTGAAACTCTCCCATGCTTTTATTTATTCATCTTACCGTGCGTTGGTACCAACCTCTCTTGAGTTTGCGGACGGCGACCATGCGGTGATTGGCTGACGTCTCCCACAGCCTCAGGGTCTTATCGTCACTGACGGTGGCACAGATGGGGAGCAGTGGGTGCGCAGCCAGACCCCAGACCTCTCCTTCCATATGACCCTGAACACACACACACACACACACACACACACACACACACATACACACAAACACGTACACACACACACACACACACACACACACACACACGTACACACATATACGTACACACACACACACACACACACACGTACACACACACACACACGTACACACACACACGTACACAGGCTAATGTTAGAAAGGCACGCCCACACTGGATTGATTGTTGATTTGTTTTTCTTTTAGCAAGATAAATAAATGGTGGGATTTTGATGATATTTTCAGTAAAGTAATTGGCCATCTAAATGCAGGAAGTATTCTCTAACATTTTAAGACAGGGCCAAAGATACTAACCCCAGGTACAAGGAGTCAGTAAAGGAACACACACTTTTACGATTGCAAGACAGGACTAATACCTTTCCTGAGGCCTGCTCTCCCCGAGTGTTGTTCGTTTTAAAATGCGCTACATAATTCCTAAGAATTTCACTCCCAAAGCCTTGAACACCCTGCGATTTCCCTACTACTTTCCAAGGAGTGGTGCTATAAACTAAACAGACCACAATACATTTTCTAAGGAGGATTTAGCATTAGCCACAAAATATCACAAATTATGAATGAAGAGAATGGTTTTGGAAACAACCAATCAAACACGTGTGATTAATATCAGAGCCTGGGTAGAAAACATAAACAAGTGTATCAATGTTTAGCCGTTTGATTTAATGTATCAATTAACGTCCACAGAGATCGGGAACCTATGTCATGAAGTGACCGTTGAGCGATGGGTCTGCCATATTTGGGTTCATAAAGTTGTGTTAGTTACATCGGAATAAAAAAGTACACAAATAATGCTTGAAACAACTCTTTTAAATGCTGCTTGTCACTGGTGAATATTTATCACACACTAAAGCAGGGGTAGGCAAGTTTGATTGCAGTCGGGCAAAATAATTTTTGACCATCAGGTGGTGGGCCACAAGAATGGACATACAGTTCTCTGTCATGGTTCCTTGGCAACTTTAAATTAACATATATTAGCATGTTCAATTACGTATATACAAAATATATAGATCAATAAATAAATACCTTAATAATAAATAAATAAATAAATAAAAATCCTCACCCCAACTGCACCACCCTCTATTTTGCTACCTTTTTACACGGCAAATTAGATAAACACTGGATACTTAATGGATTGAGGCAAAGGTAACCATGACAGAAGGAGGTCACATGATAAAATGCATGCTATTTATTGGTTGGAGGCAACTAAAACCATGAAACCATGACAGAAAGCTGTATGCTTGCAAATAGAGTCTGACAGCAGCCTCATTCACTCACAGCACCATGAGGTTAAATGCTATCAAGTAATAGCAATTAATAAAAGTGGATATCAACTAAAAAGTTTATGAGGGCCAACTTTATCTAACCGAGAGCCAGGGGTTGCCTACCCCTGCACTAAAGTATCAAAATACTTTTGTGTGAACTTTAACTTGAGTAGTTTACATTCTAAATTGCTCTACACCACATGCACTTGATATTGTTGCCAGAGAAAGAGGAAAAATACGCTCAATTTGTTGCCTACTCTACAGTCAAGGCCTACTGAAAATAGTCTGCGTTCACGTTCTTGACAGCTTGTCCCTAAATGGTTTGCAATATGAGGACACAATCCCGATCTCTGTAATAAGCATATGGTAAAGCCTATGTAATGTGTTTCTTAATTTTAATGGTCTGCTGGATGAGTAGTCACAGAAATGTGTTGGACCACAACAGCTTATCAGAGTTCATCAGATTTAATCCATCAGTCACCACAAATCCTACTTTAATAAGTTCACTTTAGTAAATGGAACTGACTTAGATCTGGATGCTGTTAATTCAAAAGAATTTTCATCAAATATATAAACAACAACTTCCTCTTGCTGTCTAAAAATGTGTAATTTAATGTTTTTCATTTGCTCCCATTGTAAAAATTAATGGAAAAGAACGCTATTCTTGTCTCCAAACTGTGTGTGCAACTTATCTGAATACGTCTTTTATGGTTAAAGCATGGGAAGGACAGATACATGGATGCACTTTGTTGATTCTAATATAAATCAGGTTCATGATATTAGCCATAACGTTAAAGTCACTATAAATCCTCTGTAACGGTGGCTGTGTGTGTCCCGCTCATCGATCTGCAGCAGACGGCCCTCATCATTGGTGTGGGACCAGACCAGCACCAGACACCCAGGCACCCATGGCTCCAGTCGGGGCATGTGGCGCTTCAGAGTAAAATCAATTTCTTTTTTTTTACCTGGACCAGCAGCGTCATGGGTCCTGTTTTATCGATCTCCAAAACCTCTCCGTTTTTGGTTCCCACGAGGATGTGACCGTGACCCAGAGTGATGGCCCGGATCGAGGGGTTATCCTCCAGCAGCAGACCTGGAGTCACATAGTTTTACAAGCATTAGTGTTAGAAAGTATGTAAGTGTATTTCCTTATAAATATAATCCACCAAGTCTTCTCAAGTTTGCAAATGAAGGAGTCAGCCACCGGAGGGCAGTGTTACACAGAGTTTTTTTTATCTCTGAGTAACAACAGAATACACTGTGGCAAACTTTCCACATTAGGTTCCAGCTGAGAAAATACACATTGTTCCATCAGGAGATATGGTTTTTAATAATTAATGTTGGGTAAACACTTATAATAGCTGAGGTGTCCTTGGTTGAAAGACTTCGCATTTCCATTGACCATAATATATGAGTATCACAAAAAATATAATTCAATCTTATTTACGTAGCCCAATATCGGAACAGTTGCCTCAAAGGGCTTTACAGGAATAGACACAAACAAACAAACAGGCAAATAGACTGTCCTGGGACATCCCGTCCTTCTCAGTAAGGAAAAACTAAAAAAAGGAAGAACCACATGAAGGAGGACAGGCTGTAGATGTAATGTAACAACATAAGGACGGAGTTGAAGAAATGTACAAAACCTCACCACAAGAAGAGAAGCTCCCAGACTGAGTGTGCACTGTTAAAGAACCACTGCAGGACAGGATAGTTGGGTACATGTCTATATCAACTGTTATGTCACTGAATTTATGCAGTATAAACCACCGATTACTTGAGTAGGTTTTTGAATAAATTGTACTTCTGAGAGTAGTTTTATTGCAACATACTTTTTACTTCTAGTTGAGTAATATTATTTTGAAGTAACAATACTCTGGAGCACAGATTTCTACAGATTGTCTACAGTAAATCTTACCTATGTATTGGTTTGAAAAGCTTTGAAAGATTTGTAAATGTGTCTTGTGCCTTTATTTTATAAAGATGTAATTTATTTTTATACATTTTTAATGTTTATTGTTTGAAAATAACAGAATTATTTTATATGTTTTCTCTGATTATATCAAAACTAAAACATAAATCAGATGTTACATTCAAACTCAGTGACTCAGTACTTAAGTATTTTTTCACTAAATACTTTGTTTTCTTCTGTTTGAGCAATATTATTTTGAAGCAATAGTAATCTCACTTTGGACAAGTCAAGCAACCTATAATATTAACAATAACAATATTTCATATGTAAGAAAACCATTAAGTCCTTCCAACCCCAGTCTCAAGGGATTAGAGCGATCATTCAAAAATGACAGAGGGTCCCATATCATAATCCTACTCATTTGCACTGTGTACTGTGTCATTTTGTGCACAAATAATACATTCTCATAATATCTAATGAATGATTAATTATTGTATTGAAGCGTTACGTGGTCGCGTTTACCTTTGGATCCCGGAGACAGCGCTGCTCTCTTAATGGCGTAGGTTTTGAGGCAGCGATCGAACATGTCGTCCCACAGCTCCACCACTCCGTCCTTCCCTCCCGTCACAAAGCCCTGAAAAAAAAAAAAAACACGTCAAAAACTTCAAAACATGCCCAAAAGTTATATGACAAACGTTATCACAGCTTATGCCACATTAAAAAATCATTTTGATCATCTTTCCCCTGTCAGATCTGCCGCCTCCTCCTCTTCCTCTCAGGGCTGTCATCTATCTCCTGACAGAGTTTTCTGACACGCTCCTGATCTATTTTTCCTCTTCAGGTTTTCTCACTAAGTTGGAATTTATTATTTACTCCATTTTCATTTGCAGTGAAGCTGACTTTACTCATATGATGGCTATAATAAAACATTACATTACCATTGTGTAAGGTCAAATATGTGCTGTATATAGTTACACGGTGCAAAGTCACAAAGTTGTGTTTTTACTTTGTCCAGGGAGAACATGGCGAACACAGGTCCATCGTGGGCTTTGACGGTCTTCAGCAGCAGAGGTTCCTTCCAGATGTAAACGTCTCCGGTGGCAGCTCCAGAGAAAACCAGTGCATCACTGCGACCGTAACATACTGACATCATGGTCTCAGGACGTCCCACGCTCCTGAACGCACCACGCCTGAACGTCAGACCACCACCTGGAAGACAGAGGGTAAGGCAGTGATGGTGCCTGCATCACAGAGGGTCTCTAAAAAGCATATAATTCTTCTTGCTTCTACATAAACAAAAGCCTATGGAGCCTGGGAGTGGACATAGTGAGAAAAGTGAGAAAAATATGTTTTTTGCAAGATCCCGAGAAAGTTTTCCGAGATCCAAACAAGACCAGCTGAGCCAGCGGCTGCATGGCTCAATGCCTGACGAGGAAACAGCCACCTGTTAGCGGTGAAAGTTGTTATAAATCTATTTACAAAAACAAATCAGTGAGAAGTGCTTTTCATGCGTGGAGCAGCGTGATCACAAACAGTTTGACTTCACTACAGTCGTCTTTCTCCACCTCCGCACAGCTGTCTTCTCTCGTACACAGGCGAGGCGCAGTTCATCCCGGACAAGCCAACTTTCTCTGGTGCTCGCAAAACTTTCTCAGGATCTTGCTGATTTTGTTTTTTTCCTCTCATGTATATTATTTTTTTCTCTCCAAGTTCCCTCCTGGGACATGATTTATTACTTTTGGAAACATTACTTGTGGTTTCTTGTCTATAAATGAACATGAGATTACATTTAAAGATGATAAATTATCATAATAATCAATACTTGTGGTTTCGCAATATATCAAAATCACAAAACAAATTGAATCTGCACTAAAGTATTGTGACAGTATTTTAACGTGACAAAGTGCATTGTCCCAGTCTTATCATAACAGAGTGAGGAATACCCAGTATCCTGTAGACAGCTTTACCTGCGTGCTGCCAAAACTTGATGTGCTTGATTCCCACAGTGACGAGTTTGTCCATCAGCAGAGGGTTACACTTCACCACAAAGATCTTCTCCTTGTGACCCCTTTAGAGAAGCCAAAAGAGAAAGGTTGATAGTGTCAAAACTGAAACAGCACAACATTTAATATACACACTATCTGAGTCACATCACCTCAGGTAGGATTAATACATCAGTGATGGAAAAATGAACACCACAGGTAAGAACAGGTGTGCAATATAAATATGACAACATGAGAGCACATTTACAAGTGAAAGACTTTAAGAAAACTTGATGGAGGTCTGTATTTATATGGATATATTTCATGGATCACTGACAGGTATTGTAGGCACTTGTATATGTCAGCCAGTCACCAGCATGGGCAAGTATGTCAACAAGTATTTTTCATATAGTAATTTCACTTTTACTTGTACATACTTCTTTAGATATTTTAAGTTGTACAAAAATATGAATTAAATAGGAATTTAAATGGTAAAATGAATTTATATTGTCATGTATTATTTGACTTTATTATTATGGGGTTCCTGCAGGTATCAGCATGTCTAATTGAATGCTTTTTAATGGAATTTTAATGTCATTTTGAACATTTTTAATGCCGCAAACATAAATAACAGCATAAATTTTCAAAATTTATTTGCAAGTATTGTACAATACAGTTCATAAAGCACCAATATTGTGGAAAGTCAAACATTCAGTGTTTGAGGAATTTGGTCCCACTGGAAGCAAACTCATTCCGCCTGTCTATCATGCTGGTGTAGGCTATGAAAACTGTCATATTATTTATATATACATATTTATATTCACAAATAAACAATTATTATAAATATTATTCAAAATTTGATGGATGTATTACAATTATAAATTGTTATTTTGCTGTTAAGAGTCTAATGTTAATATTGCACGACCTGTGATGATATGTGGGGCGTGGGGTCATGATACTGTTCCAAACCAATACAGATTAGTTGATGTTTTTAGGCAGCTGAGCTTATGAAGGGCTGCCCTCAACCATGATGAAGGTCAGATGAACTGAAACATTGCTCAATAAATAGATAAATGACCTGAAACTGAACTGGTTAGAGAGCTGGTTTATCTGCTCCTCGGAAGGAGGAGTTCAGTTTCAGAATTGAGAAAGCCTCTTGGATAAGAGGTGAAACGTCTTCAACCTTAAAATTCAAATCCAGATGACTGCTTTTTTAACTTTTTGTTGCAACACACATACAAATGGCTTAACAGCAAGTGTATACTGTAACTGTGTTTGAGCTACAGTTACAGTAAATAGGGGGCGACACATATTCAATTCTGATAATAACAATAGGATTCAGATTCAACTGTGCAGTGTTTAATGGTCTGTATTTTAGATGGCAGATTTTTAGGTGGTACCTGGCAGTGGCGAGCTTTTCTCCTCTCTTCCAGTCCCAAACGACGACAGAGTGTCCATCATCCACTCCCACTGACACCAGCGTCTTCCCTTCAGCTGAGGGACACATAATTAAAGAGAGACGGACTGTCAAACACATTCTCCACATGGTTTTCCTCCACATCGTTTTTAATATCAGTGAGGTCAGAGAGATAAACCAGAGGCTACAGGGTTAGGACGATAAAATAACCGGGCTTTCACAGACAATGATATTTATAATACGATATCTTAAAGACTCATGATGTACCTGAGAAGTCCAGGGCACACACCCCTCTCTGATGGTACCCCTTCAGCAGAGACAGACACTTCAGAGTCTGGATGTCCCACACGTGGATGGCTGGGTCCCGGCCCACCTGAAACATATTAAATCAAATTCATTGGTTGGGGAACAGTAAAAGGTTTATTTTTTTTCCTTACAGCTTTATAATATGTTCTTATTCTAAACTTGTGAGTTCTGTAAGATATGCATTAAAACAGTGGTTCTCAAACTGTGGTACCGGTTCCTCTGGTGGTATGCGGGCTTCTTCTGGAGTTACTCTGGAGTTTTTTGTGGTTGTGTTTAAGTTTAATTTAGAGACAGTTATGTTCAGGTTTCAGTTTTGCTCTGGTTGGGGATTAAATTGGATTTTAAGTGTAGACCACTGCTCAGTCCAGGGCCTGGTTTAGATCTGGTTTAGTCCTAGATTAGTCCAGGTTATGTGCTGGTTTAGTCCTAGATTAGTCCAGGTTATGTGCTGGTTTAGACCTGGTTTAGTCCAAGATTAGTCCAGGTTATGTGCTGGTTTAGACCTGGTTTAGTCCAAGATTAGTCCAAGTTATGTGCTGGTTTAGACCTGGTTTAGTCCAAGATTAGTCCAGGTTATGTGCTGGTTTAGACCTGGTTTAGTCCAAGATTAGTCCAGGTTATGTGCTGGTTTAGACCTGGTTTAGTCCAAGATTAGTCCAGGTTATGTGCTGGTTTAGACCTGGTTTAGTCCAAGATTAGTCCAAGTTATGTGCTGGTTTAGACCTGGTTTAGTCCAAGATTAGTCCAGGTTATGTGCTGGTTTAGACCTGGTTTAGTCCAAGATTAGTCCAGGTTATGTGCTGGTTTAGACCTGGTTTAGTCCAAGATTAGTCCAGGTTATGTGCTGGTTTAGACCTGGTTTAGTCCAAGATTAGTCCAAGTTATGTGCTGGTTTAGACCTGGTTTAGTCCAAGATTAGATTAGTCCAGGTTATGTGCTGGTTTAGACCTGGTTTAGTCCTAAGATTAGTCCAGGTTATGTGCTGGTTTAGGCCTGGTTTATTCCTGGGCTATTCCTGGGTTTTGTCATAAATTGGTCCTGGTTAAGTTCTAGATTAATCCTGGTTATGTGCTAGTCCAGACCTGGTTTAGTCAGTCCTTGATTAGTCCTGGCTTAGACTTGCTTTTGTCCCTGATTTGGTAGTTCCCATTATAGTTTACTGAAGATTGTACTTTTGAAATCAAAATAATTTTTGGTTTGAGAATCACTGCTTTTAAGAAAATAAATTCAAAAACATTATTAATATGCAATTAGTATCAAGCCCTACAGTGATCTGAAGCACTTGTCCTTATGAGCTGCACTTACTCTAAGCACCACATCTCATTTTCATCAGTAATGAGTTCATTTACACGCACTTATCCTGGTTCTGACTAGGCTTATTAAGGATCCCATTTTTGTCTTTGTGCATCTCTGAATTGAGAAGCATAGCTAAAGGCTGGCCCCATTTTTAATAAATGTTTATGACTGATTACAATGGAAGTCAGTTGTATTTGTCTTTCGGCGTGTACCTGTCCCGTCGCTGCGTAGTCCTTCACCGGGTGTATGCTGATGCTCAGAATATCGTCGTCGTGTCCGAGGTAGAAGCGCTGGCTGTGGAGCTGACGGTTGTAGACCACGCCCACCGCCGCCACGTGGTACAGCACCTCCCCGCTCTGAGTGTAGAACAGGTTGTTTCTGCAGTCGTAGCCTCGGTAACTGCAGAGAGAGAGAGAGTAAAATAACAGACCTTTTTAGTGTTTGTGAACATGGTGGCATAAACTAAACAGACCTCAATACATTTTCTATGGAGGATTTAGCGTTAGCCACAAAATACTAACAATAATCATCAAGACGCTTTTAGCAACTGACCAACAATTGACCACAGATATGACATAAGTAACGTCAGAGCCTGGGAAGAAAACAGTAACAAGTGTGTTGATGTTTAGCAGTTTTGTTTAACATAGCAATTAGCATAGGGTGACCAGATTTCTAGACACAAAAACTGGGACACTTTTTTTTCTCACAAATGACGATGCATTTGAACTTTGCAAGTGACAAAAAAAGTTTTCTAAGTCCATATAATTTCATATCATATCATTTAGTGATAAAAATGACATTGTGAATAAATTCAGTGACAGAAGACCTTAGATAAATGATTTTTAAGTTCCCTGCGCTCTTCTATTGGTTCACATTGGGACAACTGGGACATATTCTGTTGGAAACTTTGACAGATTTAGGTTTTACAGATATTTGTTGGGGCATGGGACAAGGAGCCTAAAACTGGTCACCCTAAATTAGAGTCTATAATTAGCATATAAACTAAAGTCTATGTAATATACTTTTTTTTCTTTTTCATTTTAATGTTACGCTAGACAAGTATTTACAGAAATGTGGCGAACCATGTAACAGAATATAATCCACCAGTCACGACAAATCCTTTTTTAATAAATTCACTTCAGTAACTGGAACTGAATCTTGGTGCTGTTAAATTTCAACAAATCCACCAAGATGTTTTTGTTAAATAATGATTTTGGATTGACGGAGCTCCCTGGTGCTTGTGAACACAGAACCAAGGCACGCTTCATTTACCTGAAGTGTAAAAAGCCTTTATTTGTATGTGGCTTTATCACGATGAAAGCTTTAAAAACAAAAGTGTGCTGAGTTGTATTTTAATGCACACATCAGCAACAAACATCCTTCTTCAGGTAATTTCCAGCGCTCCTCCCGTTTTTATTTGAGTAGACGCAAAGCACCTTAGTGTTAAGGAAGTGACCCTTTAATTTCAACAAATACATAAACAACAGCCATTCCTTCCTGTCGTCTTAAAACATCTAATTTAACATTTACAGTTTGTTCTCCACCATAAAAATGAGCAGAAAAGAATGCTAATCTTGTAACTAAACTGCATGCACAACTTCTCTGAATACTAACTAACTAATGGAAAAGAAACTAACATGTCTCTGCTCATTGTTAATGTCTAAAGTCTGCAGGAACGTGAGGTGTAAGTGTTACCCGTGAACAAACTGCAGCTGCAGGCCCTGCTCAGGTCCTCTCTGTCTCTTCAGAGAGCCCACCTGCTGCTTCTTCTCTCTGCTCTGCTGCTTCAGCTGCGGCAGGTCCTCCTTGTACACCTGAATACAATAAAGATTCAATTTGTCATTTTTTCTTAATTGCATGATTATGCACAGTTGTTTTTAAAGGGGAGAGACTTTCAGTGCAATATTTGAAGGTAATAAGATAAAGCTCCAACTCGTGACCGTCTACCATGATTTGTTTTGAATAATAATGATAATGCATCTGTCTTATATAGCGCTTTTCTAAACACTTAACAATTAGCCGCATTATTCAGTCACTCCTCTGTCACACTCAGTGGTGTTGAGCTAATTCTGTAGCCACAGCTGCCCTGGGGCACAGTCGAAAAAACTAGGCAGGTATTCTGTGTCTACAGCCTCTCAGACCACCACCAATCACATAACTACACAAACAGTGGGTAGTGTCTTGCCTAAGAACACAACAAAGGTACGCTATGCTAGTAGTGGGAATCGATCCGCCAACCTTCCAGCTCTACCTTCTGAGCTACGGAGCTACTGTCACCGTTTTAGCCAATTACAGTAACAACAGTGACGTAGCCAAACAACAAACTTCTACAATAGCAAAACAATGACAATAACAATGTTGTTGGAGGATTTTTGCTGTTTTTGTAAATGTAAATATAATGTATTCGGTTTTTGGTGTCGCCATGTTGTTAACAAGTATCACAAAGAGGCTTGTTGCTGTCAAACCTTATTCTCTGATGTGTTATTGGCCATTGTGCTGAAGCTTCACAAGTAAAGCAGCATTTGCTAAAAATATGAGCATTCTTTGATGTCAGTATTGCAGAGGTGGGTAGAGTTGCCAAAAATGTACACGAGTATTGTTACTTCAAAAATAATATTACTCAACTAGAAGTAAAAAAGTGTGTTGCGATAAAACTACTCAAGTTACTCAAGTAGTAAATGAAGGGTAGCCCCACGGTTTGTCTTGTAAAATTTGAGACACTTTTAAGACTTTTTAATGCAATTTAGAATAAAATTGTATGTCAGGATCACTGACAAAAGAATAACAACATCTGCTAAAAGTCTGGATTTTACCCTAATGAATATGGTTTTATTTTAAAAGCCTAATACACATGAAATAAATTCAGTGCTGCATTAAAAACACAAAAATTGAATCATACATTTGTAGTGATAAAGGTTCTTCAGTAGACTTTTGTGACAGTAGACCTGTCACAAAAGCTTTCAAACTAAAGGCAAATGAGGTTGATCCTGATAGCAAATTCTTTATGTCATTTGTGGATACTTGTAATTACTACAATGAGCAAAGCATTTTAGATCTTTATACAAAACAAAATGAACACACAGTGTCTTTAATTCTTTTTAATAGTAGAAGCCTCCAGGCAAATTTTCAATCTATAAAAGAATATATTAAATTATTAAAAATACAATTTGACATCATTGCTATTTCTGAGACTTGGCTGAGTAATGACAAAAACCCTGAATTTAATTTGGATAATTACAATGTACTGTATGAATAGAACAAATAAAAAGGGAGGAGGGGTGGCTCTTTACATTCACAACAACTTAAGAAGCAGGGTGATTGATAATATGTCTACCACTGTGGATAACGTTATGGAATGTATCTCAGTTGAAATTGAAACTACTACAGCAAGAAGATGCTGATTAGCTGTATTTATAGATCCCCTGGATCAAATGTGGAGTTGTTTACTGACTGCATTGAAGAGCTATTTGTAAACACCTCTCATACACCTCTCAGACCACTTAATGTGTGGGGACCTGAATATAGATCTCTTCAAAATAAAAAATCACAAACCTACTGAGAGGTTTGTAAATGTAATGCATAGTTTGATGTTGTATCCTAAAATAACTAAACCAACAAGAGTTACTTCATACCGTGCATCGTTAATCGACAATATATTCACTAACAGGACTGATAACAGAATAACTAGTGGAATCTTATATAATGACATTAGTGATCATTTGACAATTTTTGTTATGTTGCCTGCTCCTGAAAAGCGCAAACAAAATAAGGCAACCTCAAACATATTTAGGCGAATCATGACTGATGAAGCAATCGCTGCCTTCAAGCAAAGTTTACAAAATCAAAATTGGGAAATAACTTTTAAAGACAACAACGTTGACACACCATATAATACATTTCTTGCTATATTCTTAACTCTGCTAGATACCCACTGCCCTGTGGTTCGATTAAAATCAAATAGTAAAAGGAAAACTAATACTTCTCCTTGGATGACCAAGGGCCTAATAAATGCTTGTAAAAAAAAAGTATTAGTACAAAAAATGTATTACGAGACGTACTTATCTATCTGAAAGTAAATGTAAAAAATATAAAAATAAGTTGACATTAATCCTGAAGAAATGTAAGAAAGAATATTACCAAACTTTGCTTGAAAGCAGCAAAAATAATAGTTATAGGTATTTGGAGAGTATTAAACACTATATTAAATAGAAATGCTAAAGTAAGTAGTGACACTGATGAATTCACTCAAAATGGTGAATCCTTAACCAATATGGCGGAGGTGGTAAATGCATTTGATAATTACTTTGTAAATATTGGACCAGAACTGGCTGCAAAAATACCATCAATAAATGCTACCAATCAACAAACTGATAGGACATAGTATCGAAGTGCCTAATTCCTTTTTTCTCACACCAGTTGACGAAAATGAAATTCTAAAAATTGTTAGTAATTTTAAAAACAAAAAAATCTTTGGATTCTGATGGACTGCATATGACTTTAATTAAAAAAGTAATTACAAGTATTGTGAAACCACTTAAAATCATATGCAATTTATCTTTCCAAACAGGGAAATTTCCAACAAGAATGAAATCTGCTAAAGTCATACCACTATATAAGGATGGAGATAAGCACCAATTTGCAAATTATCGACCAATCTCTTTATTATCCCAATTTTCCAAATTATTAGAAAAATTATTTGCTGATCGACTAAATAATTAAATTGCTAAGTTTAATATTTTAAATGAAAGTCAGTACTGGCTTCAGAAGTAACTCATCAACTGCGTTAGCTCTTATAGATCTTGTAGAAACAGTTACTAATAACTTGGAAAATAAACAATTATCTATAGCTATATTTATAGATCTGAAGAAGGCCTTCGATACTATAGACCATAATATCCTAATCCGAAAGTTAACAAATTATGGTTTAAGAGGAAATCCATTATTGTGGATCAAGTCTTACATCACAGATAGGCAGCAGTTTGTTCAATTGGGTGAACACAGGTCCTCTCTGAAATACATCTCATGCGGAGTCCCACAGGGATCAGTACTAGGACCATTATTGTTTCTGTTGTATATAAATGATCTATGTACTATTTCTGAAGAGCTCAAATTTGCTTTATTTGCTGATGATACAACTATTCTATGCTCTGGAACCGAATTACATAAGCTATTGGTCAAGGTAACTGCAGAAATTATTAAATTGAGAGATTGGTTTAATGTCAACAAATTGACAATGATATTTGGAAATTAAAAAAAAATAACTCAGAAGTAATAGTAAACATAGATAATGAATTTATTGAATATGTAGAGAAACACTAACTTTCTTGGGGTTATACTTGACCAAAAGCTGTCCTGGAAACCGCAGATAGCCAGAGTTAATACTAAAATGGCCAAATGCATATCCATAATGGGCAAATCGCGGTACAATGCTGAACTCCAAATCACTATACACAATCTATTGTGCCATAGTACTACCTCATTTAACATATTGTCTTGAAGTATGGGGAAATACCTATAGAACTAATCTGCAAACACTTTTTATTCTACAGAAAAGGGCTATACGTTTGGTGCATAAAGCAGGATATAGGGATCACACAAACCTACTGTTTTTGAAATCACGAACCTTGAAACTTGAAGATTTGATTAAATTCAAAACACTCCAAATCATATATAAAGCAAGTTTCAATTTGCTTCCTAGCAAAATTCAACAGATATTTAGCAAAAAAGAAGTTAAATATGACCATTGAGGCAAAATAAATTTTTAAATGCAGAGGGTTTGCACAACCACTAAAAAAATTTTCATAACCAGATGTGGAGTTGTCCTGTGGGCGGGTCTTGATGAAGACATTAAATATAGCTCCACCTTGGAATCAATTTAAGTAAAGATATAAACAGAAAACAATTGCTATATTACACTCTAGGTGGGATTAACTAAATAGCCTTTTTCACTCATAAACAGGCACATGCACGTGGTGTATGTGCCTGGGTACAGGTGCACACACATTTAAACTACTCATTCATAAACTGACACTAATACACAGTACTGATCATAAACGAAGCCTCATAAACAGGCACATGCACGTGGTGTATGTGCCTGGATATGGGTGCACTCAACACATTTAACTCATTCATAAATAGACATTTTCTGGAAAATGATATTGTCCTGATATTGTATATTGTTAATATGTAAACATATATAAGACCTGTATTTGTACTTTTATTTTTCCTGGATTTTGTATCATACAGTATAATGACTGTAATGAAACTGTATGCACTTACGTAATTGGTTATTGTCTAAGTGTGATAACACACAGCACGTATGATGTAAAGAGGAGTAGGGTCTCACAAGTTCCTCGAACTTCTTCCTACTCCTTTTGAGCACCGCTATTGGCTGTTTTGCTTCCTTTTGTTAATGTTTGTTCTTTTGAACATGTGTTCAAAAGCTGCTCAAATTAATAATAATAAATAAAATAAAAAAATTGTAAATTATAAAAATCAAAAACAATTTCAATCCAACACAAAACTCATCCACCCCTCTCTCTAAATCCTTGTTCTGTGAGTCTGCAGAGTTCAGCCCTGAGCACAGAGAGAGACCTCTCGCTCATTTCTGATGGAAATAATTCATTTGAGACAGAGCGGTGTGTAGCAGAGGTTTGAGACTTCGCCCCTGAGAGAGCTGAAGCTGGCAATGCTCCACTTTCTCTCTCTGCTCTCCATTTAATAAAGTGAATATTCCTGAAGCGTCAATGGATCAGCGCCAAGGAGACACAGGCTGCGCTCCTGTGAATTGCAATTCTCCGTCGCATGAATTTACCATTTGTAGAAGATAACCAAAACATTTTCTGTCAAAGTTGAAATACAGTATGTGTACATCTTTTACCACTAAATTTCAAACGCAGTTATACAATATGGAGGACAAAAAGTGCAATTTTTAAACCATTCTTGGTCATCTCTAGAACAGAAGCACATTTTACAACTTTTAAAAACATCATGTGAACTTCTGAATTAGAAGAAAAAAAGCTGTTTACATCCTTAAACTTTTTGTATGATGCCACATTACTAAAAAATGAAAAATAGCTGTGAGGAATTAGTGGAAACAAAGCTGTTTTTTTTTTTTTGTCATGTTGCTAATAGCCATGTTAAATAGCTATTTTATGCTCTGTCATGGACCTGGAGATCTGTGCAAAAAAGAGTAGTTCAAAATCCCAGTGGAAATGTGCAAAAAAACTTGTCAACAATTATAAAAACATTTGACAGCTGAGATAGAAAATAAAGGCTTTCTAGTATCATTACCACAATCCCTCACAGTCTTTTTCCGCTTTGTTGTGTCATTTTCAGCCAGAACAGATCCATTAACTAAGTAAAAATTCAGGCAGGGTTTGAATAATTTTGGGCCTGACTGTATATAGTTTGCATAGTTTGTAGGCAGTGGTAAGAAAACGTTAACGCTAGCAGCGAGCAGAGGTCACAGAATATTCCAGACAACATAAGAAGCAATGATTTCCTGTGTACTCTCATTAACTTCTATTGCCAGTGATTAGCACACACACACTTCTCTATCTCACGCCACACATTGTTGGAGGCATTAAACAAATGGTAGTTAGAGTAGTTTTCGGGCGGTGGCTGCTGCTGGAGATAAGGCAACAGCAGTGATGTTTCTGCGTTACCATGGAGCTCTGTTCTGCAGTGGCTGATGGGAAGAAAACAGGAGGGAGATCACCTCACAGCTAGCCTTCAATAAACCTCTTTACTGCTTACTTTGAGGGAGATGTTTTTCTAATGTCCCATGACATGATGAGGTTAGAACATGCAGCGCTGAGACATATGCCCCCGTCTGGATTTCTTATATTTTTGCAGAGCCATCACACTTAAATGTTTTGTATCATCAAACGCTTTTTAATATTTGACAAAGAGTAAACACAAAATATTGTTTTAAAATGATTAGGGCTGCAACAACTAATCGGATTAATCGATTATAATCGATTATTGAAATAATCGTCAACTAATTTAGTAATCGAATAATCGAATAATTTAATAGACTCTGACACATGCCATGTTCTGTGAGAGAAGGTTTGATTACCTAGATAGAGCAGTGAACAGTTAAAAACAATGTACATTTTGTGTTTTTGATTAAAAATATCATATATGTATTACAGATGATATTTGATGTATATATGCTCTATATAAACATCTTCAGGAACCATGCTTGTAGCTTTGTCTGATTTAATTTTGTAAAAATTAAGTGATTTTTGGTAGTATTATCACCAATTTTTTAGCAAAAACTATAAAACACCTTCAAGTTTTTAACCATTTTACTCGCCCTTCTCTATCCGAATAGTAATCGACTAATCGAAAAAGTAATTGACAGCTTAATTGATTATTAAAATAATAGTTAATTTGCAGCCCTTAAAATGATTAATTAAAGGGAAAAGATATCCAAAGCTACCTGGGCCTATGTGCAAAAGTAAGTGCCTCCCTTAAATCATTAATTCATTGTGATTAACCACAGTTTCTGGAAAGCTGAGTAAATTGAAAGCATTACAAAGCCATTTCTTAGGCTTTGGGGCTCCAGCAAACCTGCGGTGAGAGCCATTATCCACAAATGGAGAAGACTTGGAATCAGTGGTGAATCTTCCCAGATAGGTTTGGACAGCCTCTTTCCCTTAATGAATGAAATAATAATTCAAAAATCTGCTATTTTGTATCTACTCTGGTTATGTTGGTTTAATATTAAAAAGTGTTTGATGATCTGAAACATTTAGGTGTGACAAATATTTAAAAATTTAAGAAATTAGCAAGGGGGCAAATACTTTTTTTCTCAGCATTTTGTCAAAATTAACTCTGAAACACGCTTATTATTATTTGTAAAATTTATGGCCAAAGTTTTGACTAAATTATGCACTAACTTTAAAATTAATGCTTGCAAAATGAATAATAATAATGCTGAAATAGACACTCTCTCAGTTTAATACAATAATAAAGCATATACGACATATCAATGACTTGTTTTTTACTTAAAATCACAATATGCTAATAGGTAAATATAAATGTGGTTAATGATTTTGACTGCAGACTGCTTAAGCTAAAATGGGACAGCACAGGTTAAGTAATAGATGTTTCTGTATGTGTGTTTGTTTATGCAATTTAATCAGGCTTTGTCATATTTAGTTTTGTGGAGTTTCACCTGTGTTTTGGGAAAAAGTTGTTTTCAGCCTCGTGTTGGGAGCAGGAAGATGCAGGACGTACTGTACCTGTCTGTCATAGTTGATCTGTGTTTCCTGCTCTATGTCAGAGTCCAGTTCTGGGACGTCCGACACATCACTGTCCGACTCCTCACTGTTTGAGTCGCCTTGATTGTCTATGAAAAAAAAAAAAAAAATGCAAATGATGTTTTCTATCAGGCCACACTGGAGAGCATCATCCGTCCTTCGTGAAAACAGAGAAACAAACTGGCACAGATCGACATATGTGCAATGAAAATACTCTGCCAGAAGCACTATGAGCTGTTACAGATATTATTTGAGAGAGCAGTGCTGAAACAAGGCACAAAAATAATGGCAGACCCTTAACGTCCACATTTCTCAGAGTACAACATCTTACCATCAAAAAGAAGACTCCATGTACCCAACTTTATATCTAATCATCCATAGTTTACGCAAAAAAGACAAAAATACACATACCCTCTCGTGCTTGGTACATTTCATCCTACAGTCTAAATGTTTGGTCAATTTCTTTTTAAAGGTGAACTGGTGTTGCTCACTGAAAATGCTGGTAGGTAAATAATTCACTGTATAATATTTTATTTGATGTGTGTTTACAGACACTTTTTAAAGGGGCGCAGGAGCAGGGGGTACATGGCTATGGGGCAACTATCTGAAAGGGTATGGGTTTGTGAAACGTTTGGCAACCACAGCTCTATATCATTTTAAGGTAAAAGCATTGAGCACTTTACCATTACAGGCACCTCAATGGTTATTTTTACTTATACTGTATATTTATATTAAAGTTTATCTGTTGAATGTGTGTTGGATTTCATTGTCTTGTTTTGTCTGTGGCAAATGACTAATGGCACTGAGTCCAAGTTCATTCTATTAAAAACCACCTATAAGATTGGTAAAGCGATGGGGCCAATAATAAATGAAGCACCCACGGTTTTCAACTTAAAACTGGCTAAAACTGTCTAGCCTTCCTTTAGAAAGACTAACATACATTCACAAAGCAAAACATTTACTTGAAAAGATTTGGGGATCTTTTATAAGAGCTCAGACCTAACAGAGGACTTGACAAACTTCTGATTATGAATACTTTGCTGTTCCATGCCTGAAGTCTACAAATACATTTACTCTAAAGATTATTGTAGCGCTGGATTACCTTTTTTAATAAGAGAAGCTGTGCTCATTGTTCTTTGTTTGCGAATATGTAATGCAGCCTTGCTTTGTAAAGAAAATTGAATTACTACTGATGTGATTGCTGTATTGTCATGGCCAAATCTTTAATAAAGTAATTATGGCAACAAAAATAATAATAACAATGATAATAATAAGCCCTACCAGTAACAATGAAACTTGAACCAATTTGAGAAAACTCAGATGCACTAAAATGTTTGCGACAGTCAGGTCAATAGGTGTCCTCTGTCTTATTGTGGCTCATACAATGACCTTTAAATCTCGAGATTACCCACAAACCTGCTTTTAAGGCCACCTGAAATGTTCAGAAAAATCCTAAACGCACACCCAAGATGACCTTTTCTGAAGACAGTGAACCATGACCCATGAAGCTACAGAGACAAGCATGAATAATTACATAAACTCTGTTCAATTTAAATGCAAAAACCCCACCAAGGACGTGACAATGAAAGATGTGAAGAGGAAAATGTCTTTGACGACTGGGGGCCTACAGGGACCAACAACAAGACACTCAAAAGGGGAACAAATTTACTTTTCAGAGAAGAGAAAAACATTTAAAATAAGATTCTAATAAATAAATGCTATTACTTCACCAGATGGGAAGTATATAGATACTAGTAATTCTATTTACTTTTAGAAAATATTCAAGGAAAACATCTCATGTACATTTTTTTAGCTGTGAGAGGATGGGTAGGTCTGAAGTTCAGCTCCAGGTGTAGGTGCCATCATTGAAGACAAAACATGCAGTAGTACAGGTAGTAGTAGTGGTAGTAGTAGTGGTAGTATTAGTTCAACTACACATGACTGAGATTGGTCCATTAACCACTATCACTGTCCCTTATAGGAGCATTGGAGGAAACATGTAAAGGGGAAATAATATAGTATTTTGTGATACCAAGACAAGTCATTAAAGTCACCACAGCACTTGTTTTAAACTGGGGCCATGAGCGGGGTCTGTGTGTTACTCTGAGACAGACAGTGAGTCTTTTAACTAATACAGTTGTATTACTAGTAAAAGAATTCCATCAGTCTCACTCAGACACAAAAACTCTATATTTACATAATATTTATTACATAGTAAAGAGTAGAGATTGATCCCCATCTTCTCTTGGGCTGGATTACCATACAGGGAGCTGAACTCTAAATTATTTTTTGGTACTAATTTTATTTCAATTCACCTTCTAAAGACATAAGGAAATAAAAATAGCCTATTTTAATTAAACATTTATTTGAATAAAATACAAACCTCTAAGTTAAAAGAAAGTGGTTTTATTAGTGTTGTTTATTTTTTTAATTATTATCCTCTTTATAGATTTTAGATATTTTAGATATAGATTTTTGGCCTTTTTCAAGATTTATTAGGCAGTGGACAGTGGATTCATGACAGGAAATCATGGGGAGAGAGCAGGGAGCGAGATACAGCAAAGGCAGGCTGAAGTTGCTGTGCATATGCGTCGCAGCTCTACCAACTGAGCCATACCGCGGTGATTTAGTGTTGTTTATTTGATCCAATTATGCACAAATCTCAGTTGTATCTAGGGCTTAAGTTGAAAGCTCTGCTCCAAACATGAAGCTGAACGTGATGCGGCTGCAGTGAAGCTTTCTGTAGAAAACACTGCGCTGCCTCAGGACCTGCCAGGTATCAAAACTTGGCACGTAAAGAAAATTACTTTTTCAATACCAGTACGTACCGGAGCTTTTTGGACCATACCACAAAGGTAATGACAATCGTTATGCAGCAGTATTCTTCTGTCACTTACAAGTGGTCCAGTGTTATTGTCTAATTTATTCAAGTCTCGGATAAAAGCTGTGCATTTTTGCCTCAGATTATTATTTACTTTACCAGGGTAGCTACAGGTTTTGTCTTTTGAAATTTAAGACATTAAAAAATAATAATAATAACAATAATCTGTATGAATTTTATACTAAATAATCCATACTTCTCTGACACTTAAGTGTTTTATTTATTATTATTATTATTACAGACAAAATGACAGTTCTGCATCAAAAAATCTTAAGACTGAATCATACATTTCACTGATAGAGGTTCTTCAGTAAGTGTAGTGTGATAATGTTTTTGAAGACAAAAGCTTTTGGAAACTTACAAACTAAAGGTACATTTGAGTAGGGCGACTTAAAACATTTTTAAACTATTTATGATAAGACATAATGTGCTATTTTAAAGTATTATTTTAAAATTTACTTCAAATTTAAGACCAAGATGAACAGAATTTAAAACTTTTAAGGTCTTCATTTTGACTGCATCAAATTTAAAACCTTTTGAATATTTTTAAGATTTTGGGGCTGCTCTGTTTAGAGATGAAAACATTGCACTTTGAACCAAAAAGACCACATCTGAGAGACGTCCTCCACTGGACTGATCTATAGCAGGTCTCTCACCTTGCACATTGATCTCCAGTCCTCCGTTCATGACTGACTCTGAGAGGAACCTCCACTGGAAAAGGGCGTGGTCAGCTCCACCTGTGGTCATCACCCACTGGAGGTCATGTGACCAGCGGACATTGGTCACATGGGCTGAGTGACCGTTGTATTTCTTGAACTTTGCTCCTTAAAGGCAAGACATAATTAATCATGATAAAAACTAAAAAGCATATAAAGGCTGTTAAAGACGGACCTTTTCGGTGACACGGGAATCTGTAGAGCTTCACGAGGCCGAGATCGTCTCCAGAAACGAGAACTGCCGCGGCGTGGTTGGCGTCCACAGCGTTCACCTCAGTCGTGTCTGAGTATTTAGGCCAGATCCCACTGACCTCCGGACCCAGGACGCCACTCCACGAAGCCCAGCGCTGACCTTTCACCTCCTCTTTACTCAGCGCTGGCTTACCCACTACAAACAAGCCACACGTCAGTCAGCAGACATTCATATCTCTGAGGAGGAAGTGTGCACGTTTTCTGAAATAGCAGTAATTGTCAGTTTTGTAAATGTGTGGAACGAGCAGATTTTAATCTTCCGAGCAGATGTCTGGTGGAGTTTTTGATTGTGTGAAATCTTGTGTGAATACATCAAGCCACATCAGCAGCACTTGTTCTGCTGCAAGCTTTGATATGATATGTGTGGTTACAGGAAACAAACCATTTTTACAGCCTGTGCAATTTAGGGGTGTAACGATACAGTTACTATGTTGATGCATCAAATCGTATTGTTTTCTAGGTAGTGGTTTAAGGTCTAAGGTATACTTTATTGTGCCCATAGAGAAACTCCACACAAAAAAGGTCCACACAAGTCTGGAAATTGAACCCTGGACCTTCTTACTGTGAGGCGAGAGTGCTAACCACTTTGCTACCGTGCGATGTCTATCAATATACATTGAAAAAAATCGATAATATCAGAAATATCAATAATATTTGCATGTTAAAATAAAACCAGATATGTCTTTTTGGATGTAATTTTAGTTTTTGTCAAAAAGTTGTATCGATACAAAGATGTTAAATCATACAGAATCATATCATTCTTAATTAGCCAATATCGTTCTTGAATCATATCAAAGCAATTCTGATCAAGATGTATTCTATGGTTACAAAAACGTATCATTTATACAGTATATTTAGCAGCTACATTATTGGGGGGGCAGTAGCTCAGTAGGTTGACGGCTCCATCCCTGCTACCAGTCGTGTCCTTTGGCAAGACAGTTAACCCACCTTCCCCCTTGTGTGTGTGGCACTGGTGTATGAAAATATTAGTGTGATTGTGAGTTTGTTGGTGGTCAGAGGCTGAGGAGTGAATGAATAATGTACCTAATTGTAAAGCGACTTTGAGTGTCAGAAAAGGCCTGAATAAGACTGATGCATTATTATTACAATGTGTTCTGTTTAAATAGTTAGATAAAACAGGGTTATGAGTATAATGTCATATCTCATATAAACCGCTGTAATGGTCTAAATGTCATGTTCCATGTCTGTGTCCTGTTTTCTGTGTTTTGTTTCCCTTGTGTTTTATTTTGTAGCTTGGTTTGTCCTTGTGTTTTTCTGGTTTACTTCCTGCCTCCTGTGTTTCCCGCCTGTGTGATTGCCTGCCCCGTCTTAATGTGTTTCACCTGTGCCTCATCCCTGTGTGTATTTAAGCCCTGTGTTCTCCCGTTTTTTATTGGATCATTGTCGTGTCATGTGGAGTTTTTGTCATGTCCTTGTCGCTGCACCAGCCTTCCGTGTTTCCCAGTTTCTTGTGTAAGTTTTGTTTTTTTGGCTCTGCCTTTAGTTTTTGGGATTTTGACTTTCATGTTTTTTTTCCCCTTGGCTTTTTGTGTGCTTTTATATTTTGGATTTTGGACTCTTTCAGTTTTGTTCATTAGTTTTTCCCTTATGGAGTCTTATTTAGTTCATTAAAGTTATCATTTTTGCAGTCCTGCATTTTGGGTCCTTTTTCCCCCTTGTTTCTCCCCATAACCACGACACTTAAGCTTACAAGGCATTCTGTAGAATAGGCGCTCTCCAGCCCCGTCGTTGGTTTGCAGGACTTTGCCGTCCCCAGACCAGTCCAGGTGTGTGATGAAACTGGTGGATTTACTGCACTCTCCCACCTGCACGAAACAAGAAATAATAAGTCATCACTGCACAGTTATTTACCTACATAAATAATTCACAAAAAGCCACTTAGACAGGAACTACCCGATATTTTCCCTTGAATTAGAGGAAACCTGTGTAATTGTCAATAAAAATAGGATTTATAATGTTTTATAGGCTTTATTATTAAGAATTTTTTCCTGCTGGAATGCTTCAAGATGGGGCTCTCTGATTGGCTGTTGAATAATGGCTGCCAGAGGAAGTTAGGGAAGGTCTTTAGTGCTAGATTCATCTTGTTACACAGAGAAACAGAGATAAAAAGAAAAACATATGTTGGAAAAGAGCTACACAAATAAGTAAAAATGTATAATGTTCGACGTGATGTTTAATGAGGCGGAGATAATTGCTGGTTCGCATCGGGCTAATGTTAAACGCTAGAAATTCAAGGTAAGCGCCAAATAACAGTTTAATTTGAGACATTAGTATTTGGAGGTGGCAGATTGGTTGAATATTAACCTTTATACCCCAATTTTAAAAAGCTACATGGTTGCACATCATAAAAATAGTACACATTTACATTTTTTTTTACTTTTTGTGCATAACAGTGAGGGCACAAGTTGATTAAAGATTTATGTAAAAAAAAAAGTAGAAAAAATATTCATGTATACTAATTACGTACACGTCTTTTGGGATAGGGACGGTAACAACGTCACTTTTTTTATTACTACAAAAAAATCCCAAATTCATTTAAATAAATGTTGGTAATCTTTGACATACCAAAGGCTGTAATAACCCCTACCAGAAAGATTCACTTTGCTTTGATAATATTAAAAATATAAACATTTTTGTGTGTGTTTTTAGATTATTATTATTATAAATTTAGATGCTATTACTTACACTGGCATAAAAAGGGTAAGAATTCTGGAAATAATGAAATATTTGGTATTTATGGGCACAAGTTGAAAAAAAAAAAAAGAAATATTAATGTATTCTATTTCTATGATGTTTTGTGACAGACACGTAACAGGAAAAACATAAAAAATTTAGTTAGTGTAAAAATTAAGCAATATTAGATTTGTGTTTAGAAAATGAACATTAGTGATAAAATACAGTCCTGACCCAAATTTTATAAAGGTCAAAACCACTGTAAAGTTGTAAATAAAATAAAACTTGAAATAGACACTTTAGTCCTCATTGGGGCACAAGAGTTAAAAGCAAATAAAAACAGAGTTATACTGTTGTTGTTGTTGTTGTTGGTGAGTGGTGGGGCTAGAAACATTACAGGTAACAGATTTTGTTGTTAAAGCTCTTGAAACAGCACCAGCAAAATCAGGTAGTTCAGCTTTAAGTGGGAATTTTTGTGTGACAATAATTCAACAAGAATGACGTATTATGGATTAAGTTGAGAGGAAAAGGTCTGATGAGTATTGGTAACCATAAATGTAGGAATGAGGCTCTCCTTCCACACCTTTTTGTATCTTTGTGCGACTGCGTAGATGTCCACCAGTCCATCGTTAGAGCCCACAGCAAGGTACGCCCCGTCCGGAGAGAACTTCATCTCATGGATCACCTCCTTCCTGTCTTTGATGTGGACCACCTCCGTCATGTCTCTGTGGAGCCAAACAAAGTCTTCAACTTCAGGATGAAACAGAGGTCTGTATTCTAGGTCAGTGCACGACAAGAACCAACTCAGAAATTATTTGGCTTTTAGGTACTATCTTCAACTCTAAAGTGAGCACTGCAAGGACTAAAACTGAATTAAAACGTACAATAAGCCACGACTAAACCAGGTCTATGCCAGGACTAAATCAGGACTAATCTACGACTAAACCAGAACTAAACCAGGCCTAAGCCACACCTAAAGCAAGACTAAACCAGGAGTTATCTAGGACTAAACTAGGACTAATCTGTGCCTCAACCTGGACTAAGCAGTTCTCTTTACTTCCAATTTAATCCCCAACCAGAGCAGGACTAAAACTGGAATAAAAAGCTCTAAATTAAACTAAATCAGAACTGCCAAAGGAGGCTGCGTACCCCCAGTGGCCCCCATTACCACAGTCTGAGAACCACTGGTTTTATCCTGAATGTTTTCTGAGGGATGCGTCACCTGACTCTCAGAACGGTGAAGGAGCCGTCCTTCATGCCCAGGGCCAGCTGAGCTCCGTCCACACTGAAGGCCACGCTGCGCACGGCCTCCTCCATGTTACAGCGAGCGATCAGGGCGTGGTCCACCAGACTCCACAACCTGGGACACACAGAGACACAGCAACATAACAAAACATGTCACTTCCTCCTGAGACCCGAGACTTCAGGGACACTGGGTCGGTGCTCCCATACTCGCAATGCTGTTTTTGTCACCAAGAAACGCCAAAGGGGGGGCTTCATTCACCCCACAGCAACTCATTTAGCCATCACACTGACTCTGAAACTGTTTAATTAGGGTAAAAAAGTTACACTGTTCCCCTTTGCTTCCTCATTAAAGATTTAAATCCAGAATAGCAGATATTAGTGAAAATACAAAACCTGCGTAAAAGAAGAATGTTCACATTATTGTCATGAACAGATGCATTTCACAAAAGTCTTGCGAGCGACTCAAAAATACAGAGAAAAAAAAACTTTTTTGCTAGAATACTGCACTGTTTAGACTCTGGACAACTTTTTCAAGACACTTATTTTTAATGGAAAAAGGTTCAAGTGACGGACAGAAAAACACTTTCTACATTTAGAATTGCACGGCAGCCATAAGTGATGTTTTCAAAGCCACAATTACATAAGAAGTGTGGCATATTCAAGGGAGAGGGAAAAAAAAGCTCTGAAGGCAGTTAGGGCCACATCATTATTTTTGCTTGTTGTTTGCTTCTCAGTGAAGCCGAGCGTGTGTTTTCAGACATAATTGGTCCCCGTGGATGTATCCTCTGCACTCAAACTCAACCGTGAATGTATGGTGGAGAAAAAAACAGTAAAAGAGACATCATGACATATTAATGCATGGATTTGTTGCTAATGAGTAATAATATAAACTGCAATGTGGACAATGTTCAGAGCCGACCCGTAGCACAGGTGATAGAGGCAAATGCTTAGGGCGCAGTATATTACAGTGGCCCTGAGGCGCAACATCAAAATTGTTTTTGTCCACTAGCAAAAAAAAAAAAAAAGCTTTGGCATTAGCTGAACCCTTTTAGATTTGGAAGCATGGTTTTCTTTTTGTGGCAGCCTTAATTTAAAAGGGGGAGACATTTTGGAAAAACACACAGCCTCTTTTAATTTGAGGCTGTGTGTTTTTATTTTTAGATGAACTGTACATAAATAGTGGAAAGCTTTTCATTTTGAGAAAAGATTTTGTATTTTTAGACAAGTTTATTTTTTTTAGAAGTGAGTTTTTTTTTTTTTTCAAAGAAGCTGTTTTTAAAATGAGACATGACTTTATTTTAATGAACTCTTTTTAATCTTTAGAGGCAGGTTTCATTTTTGAGAGAACACATTTAAAAATCTTCCTTTGCTTTTATTTTTCTAGTGGGCAAAAAACTATTTTGATGATGCGCCTTTTTTAATATAGACATTTAAAATGTTCGTTTTTTTTTTTTTTTTTTATTTGAAGGATGGGTTTATTTTTAAGATTTTTTTTTTAATCTATAAGGGTTTTATTTTTCTAGTGGACAAAAACAATTTTGTTGTTGCACCTCAGGGCCACTGTAGTGTATTCCTAGTAATTATGGACATTGGGGAGAGTTTTAAATCCATAAATGTGTTCTACATTTGTCAAGCTTTAAATCACTTTTCGTTTGATGACAATCGTTCTCTTACACGTGGAAATACAATCATAAGTAGTTAATGAAATAATGTGTGCAGTAATGAAAGACATTTATCAAAGCGGTGTATTATTATAAAAGCAACATAAAACATTAGTCCAGACGTCCTGACTAAAGCTTTTGTAGCCAAAGACCACTTCTTTGGAGTCTCTGTCCACAGGCTCTATGTCTATGCCCCTGTGACCCTGTGCTGCAAGGGCGGAGCAGAGCTGGGGCCCCACTGGGGAACCACTAACAGAGGATTTCAACACAAGTCATAAGGAGCATGAGTAAAATGTAAAAAAACTTAAATTCAACTCTGTTCTGGTCTATGTAGAGATAAGCAGCTCATGTTTAAAATGTGAGAATTTTTAAAAGAATCTGGAAGAGAAGTCATAATTTGTCTTACTTTTTTATTACAGTGTAGGAGCTGCTGAAAATCATATATAATCATCTAAAACACATCAGATTACAGGAAATTACATCTGTTTTGTTCAAATTTTCCAGGAAAGGACCCTCAGACACCCCTGCCTTCTACTGACTTACATAAAAACCTACTACAGAAAACATCAGGGCACAGTTCAGGGAGTGACACAAGATGTTAATGCTTAGTAAAGTCTTATCAAATGTAGCCTATGTTCAGTTTTTAGTGGTGTGGTGGGGGTAGGGGGGCAAAATTTAAAATCTTGCCTAGAGCGCCAACAGAGCTAATGATAATGTTTGTGTGTCCACTGACCGGACAGAGCGGTCGTCGCTGCCCGTCACAGCAAGAGGTTTCTTGGGGTGAACGTCCAGCGCCCAGAGTTCCCCCTCACTGTGTCCCTGCATGATGAGCAACGGCTTGTCCCGGTCCCGCACCATCACCTGTGACCACACAGAAACACAAAACATACTAAAAAAAAAGCCACAAAAAGGACAGAGTAAGATGTTTGTTGGCTAAATTGGCAAAAATGCTAACAAGCTACAGCTTTCACATATGTCGACATTGCTCCAAATAGCTTTATTCATTCATTCACTTTCTTCTGTTTATTTCTGGGCCTAACTGTATGTATATTACTTTTGTCAATGGTAGCTGACTGTCCCATATAATTCCAGTGGAAACACGGCTTCTGTGATAATAGTTCTTATTTACCTCAAAGATCTCACTGTCCTGTGTTCCAGCCAGGATACGGTCAGCTCTCCAGCACACACTGCGAATGGACAGACCTAAAGAAAAGCCATTTAAAAACAAAATAGAAAGCAATTATAAGCTGATAACTCACAAATGACAAAAAAAATCATTAATGTAAAAATGAACCATGTAACTTTGCTTGTTTATTCACTGTTTTGGTCACATTTTTCTCTACAGAGCTTCCCTTCATTTTGAAATAAAGCACTGTCATAAAAACTCATAAGTCCATAAAGTCCTGAGTCCAGCTGACTCAAGGTTTCCTCTGCCTTTCAGACGCTCTGCCAAGATAAAAATCCAAGATATAAAGTCTTGAGCTTGTTATTTGGCTAACCAGAACTGTGATGCTTTTGTGCAAAACCTGAGACTTCAGGGACAACATATCATTTCTCCCATTCTTGCATTTTTTTGCAAAGATATGCCAGGGCAAGTACAGGGGGTTTATTCACTCTGCAACAACTCATTTAGCCTTCACACTGACTCTGAAACTGTTTAATTAAGGTAAAAAGTGACACTGTTCCCCATTAAAATAATGACTGTGCTACTGCTGGTTTAAGTGGAGTGAGTAAGGTACACTTCATCCATCCCCAAACTGCCGTGCACCAGCCTCCAAACCTAATTAGTGCTGTGATGAGCAGTGAGTGCTGTGTCTGCTGAAGGCATGAGTCAAGAGTGTGAGGCAGAGGAGCTGCTCTCTGGGCTCACCAGCCGAACACACCCATACCAGCCAAGAATAATAATTGGAAGAAGTTCTTTCCCTTTTACTTCAGGAGCTATAAGGTATAAAGTTATCAAAAATATGGCAAGTTTTTTTTAGAAATTTGTTAGACCCTATTTCTGCTAAAGACGCCTTGTATGGCTGCACAATATATTGCAAATGTATCGTTATCGTGATATCAGTGAACGCCATATCCATATCCAAAGAAAATGAAAGTATCGTAATAATGTTATGGACCTCCATCTGACAGAGATTTACGCTTATTTTGTAGTGAATGTGTATATCAGCCTTGTAACCACATAAGTGATGAACAAATCCAATCAAGGTACATTAGTGAAATACATGGTTCCTCCTCAGGCCATACCGCCTTGTGGATGCCCGATCCTGCCAGACCTCGGAAGCTAAGCAGGTTAGGGCCTGGTCAGTCCCTGGATGGGAGACCGCTGGGGAACACCAGGAAGCCGGTGTGAATGTGAATGTGAGTGAGTGAGTGGGGACTACGGATGGAAATTAGCTCTGAGCTATAATCCGGTGTATTTACGGCACTAGCTGCTGTTCATTAATACCCATATAAAAAAATAAAAAATACAATTAAGCTTACCAATGTCCCAACACTTTATCAAAGGATGTGTGCTCACATCACACATACAATGTGCACTTTATCAAAGGATTCTCCTCCAGCAGTGCTCAGTTTGGTCTTTTTTACTAGGACAGTTCTCCTTCCAGTGGGTCCTAGATGTTTACTCATCTTTAAGTTAGTTGGCAGCAAAAAATTGTATTTTAATGCAATAAAACACTACTGAAAATATATATTTGACAGACATTTTGTCCAACCCTATACTATACTTGACTCTACACACCTTCAAAAGATCCTTAAATATACTAAATATAGACCCTTATATAGTGACTTATTCAGATAATCTGCGCACAAGAATAGCGTTCTATCTCATTCATATTTACAAGGGAGCAAATTAAAAACATACATTTAGATGTTTTTAGACAGCAGAAACAAAAGGTTGTTGTTTATATATTTGTTAAAATTATATATAAATTATATTACATATAAATATATTAAAAACACCCAAATCTGAGTCCGTTCCATTTCCTACAGGAACTTATTAAAGTAGGATTAGTGGTGACTGATGGATTAAATCTGAGCTAACGCTGACTATTGTGACACATTTCTGTAAATACTTGTCCAGAAGAACATTAAAATTGAGAAACGTATGGAACCTTCCTGCATCTTTTCTAGATTCTTCCTCAGAGCAGTTTACAAAAGGTGCTGAAATCTCTCCTTTTGAACTATTAGAATTTTCCATATGGTATATTTCTTTGAACTGTATATAACAGTCTTTGCACAGGTTTTAGAGAGAGAATGAGTTAAATGTGGAGAATATTGTGTATGTAGTCTATATATTTTATTGTACTGGATCTTAAATATATTTTTATTTATATTAAGAACAATTGTCTTTGGAGGTTGCCTCTTGTAATGCCCCGCACATATCGTAACACTATTCTAAGGGCAGACAGTTTCCATCCCCCCTGGTTGCTAAAAAATATACCCTTTGGCCAATTTCAAAGACTTAGGCGAATCTGTGATAATGAAAACAATTTTGAGCAACATGCCATCGACACGAGTCAAAGATTCAAAAACAGGGGTTATACAGATGATATAATATCTACTGCCTATAATAAAGCTAAAAATCTCAATCGAAATGACTTGCTTTCAAAAGAGACAGGAAAACCCAAATCAGGTATTTTTTGTTACACAGTACAGTTCTGAGTCAAATAGAATTAAACAAATAATTAAACAGAACTGGAACATTTTAACCAGTGACAGTCAGCTCAAGGATGCCCTCCCAGAGAGTCCTACTGTCAGCTTCAGAAGAGCTCCTACTCTCAGCAACAAACTTGTGAATAGCTATCTTCCTCCTTTACAAAGAAAAACATGGCTCAACACTAAAGCAGGCAATTATAAATGCGGTAACTGTACCCATTGTGACATAAAAGACTACCAACTTTTTTATGGACATTACATCAGGTGAAAGATTTAATATTAAATCTTTTATTAATTGTAACACCACTTATGTGGTATATAGACTTGAATGTTCATGTGGATGTTTTTACATTGGCAGAACCAAACGCAAACTCAAAGCCAGACTGAGCACAAACAGGCCATTAGGACCGGAAATCCTCTGTACCCCATGGCAATGCATTACAAAAACCCTGACCATGGTAGCTGTAATACTCTAAAAATATGTGGTATTGAGCATATTCATGAGTCTGTAAGACAAGGTGAGAGGCTTAAGAAGCTCCTACAGTGAGAGTCCTTTTGGATTTATGCCCTCAAAGCTACACAATATCCAGGTCTGAATGGGGAACTTGATTTTTCCCCCTTTCTCTAGCGAATAGCTTCCCTCGTTTAATTACTATATGTATATTTTTCTATAAAGTATATTAAATTGAAAATTTATTATGTATAGTAAAGAAATTTTGTCTTAATCTTTTTAAGTAATGAGCTGTTTGTATACTGGCTTACATCATGTACCAGGTGACTGAGAACCAGCCCCTTCTGTGCATGTGACCAAGGCCAACAAGTTCAAAAGCTACATCCTGGCAGCCATCTCGAGTTTGCCCTGATGAAGGCCTAAGAGCCGAAACGCGTTGGCATTGTTTTAACTAACCAGCCATGTGATAATAAAGGCCTTTTAATAATTTCTATCTTTTTGTGTGCCTCAGTTTCCTGCTTTTTTGCCCCGCACATATATTTGTGAATTGTATTAATGCTGCAGGATTGTTTTTACTGTGTGAAATAAATAAATAAAAAATATTGCAAAGCCTTAAAGTTATATGATCATAAAAACACTCATTGCTGCATTAAATAAAATGGCTAAAGGTCGACACAGTTGTTAATGTTTTCTAACCAGGCTCTGACATTGTGCTGTTTTGGCTCTAGTAAAATTGAAAACACACAGGCAGAGTCTAGAGACTTTTGCTGACAAATGGGATCAGCTGTTGGCAGCACAGAGAGGTTGCCCTGGGACAGACCTGAGAGTCCCTCTGAGCCCTGGAGAAACTCAAGGGGGGCTGTTTAGGTAACTGCTCTAACTTTTCAGATTTCCCCAGAGTGTGTCCAATTATACATACCAGTACATCTTTGCAGGCCGTCTTATTGCAATGTAAGATTTATAACAAAAATGGCTTGTGTGTTTTTTATGTCTGACTGTGAAATGTGAAAGCATTTTGAATGTTAGGAAGTTATGGAAACTGGGGCCAAACAGGCTTTGGGCAGAAGCACTGGAACTTTGAAAGGTGTGTCAGTGAAAGTTTAATATTATGATCCACTAGGAACCGAGTGAAATGTGCAGACTGCTAACTTCTGAATTTGCCCGGCCTGCCATCAAAAGGAGTTAAGGGTGTGGCCAGGCTAGCAAGATGTATTATACTGTATGTCTGAAGAGAAAGTACAAACCAATTTAATTTCCTTTCTGGACTGAAGTAATCACAAATTTGGAAAAGTAGACAGGACTACCCATTCTTAAATCACGGCAGTGTATCTGTTTGGAGACAAGTCTCTCATGCTTCCTGGATTTTCAAAGGAAATGTTCAGCTGGATTTATTGTGGCTAGATTTACTCTGAGGAACTGAAAAAGTCCCCACAGGCCTCAGAGATTGAGGACTTCATTAAACGCATGACAGAGACTGCTTCATTTGAAACACTAATTGCGAAGATAAACAATGCCCAGGTAAAAACAAGCCAAATATGGAGTTGTATCAAATCACAACACTTTACTTCCACTGCAGAATAACTTGTGCGCTCTTTTGCCAACTGGTTTTGTAGCTGTGAGCTGTGTCCTGCTGCAGGTACAGATGTGGCCTGTACCTACCCATCGGCGAGGAATTTAGAATCAAAACAAAAAATGTAAACATAAACAACTTGGCCATAGTGTAAAATATTTGTTTTAATCTGAATAAATTAACTGTACTATTGTTATCAGTAAAACTAATATTTGACTTGAACATGTTTACCTCATATCTGGGGACACATTGTTAATTTCTATGAAGTGTTAAAAAAATACTGCTCATAGTATCTTTAAAGACCAAAAAAATCAACTTACTTATCTAGCTTTATGCTGCCCATGTCTCAACTTTTTTGAGATGTATTGCTGCCTTCAAATTTATAATGAGCTGCTATTTGTCTTGAAATGGTAAAATGTCTCAGTTTAAACAAACGTTAAGTTGTTCTATTGTGAATAAATGCAGGATTTTGTTTGCATGTATTCACTTTTTATGGATTTGGGTTGATATACTGTTAACTTTTTGCACATTCTCAAAATCTCAGGTAGCGGGCCTTCAAAAACCAAAGAGTAAAATGTATGTTTTTTATCTTCCTTAACACAGAGCTTTCCAACTGTGAAGCCTTCTCCAATTTAGAACAGTTTCTGTCTGTGACTGCGACCCTTTAGCTCCTCCAGTCTTCAGAGGGGAGAGGATGAAAAGGAGGAAGGGTCCGCATGGTTGAATTCACTGCTGCTGCGGGACGTCATTTAGCAGAGAAGGCAGAGGAGAAGGCTGCTAACGTTAAATATCTCTTGGCTTTCTCCTAAACCAGGTCACCTTTCATTTCCTACCTTGGATATAAAAACTAAAATGAATTCTGCCCAGAATACCTCAAAAAGCTCTCACATCTTTTGATATTTCACTAAATCAGGTCACTCCCAATATCTGACTGAGACAGGGAGTTTTAAAGGTGATCTCAAAATATCTGCACTGAAGTAAGCAGACAAAGGCACTTTTTATTTAACTTATTCTGTCTGGGTCTTAAGACAGAGAGGTGAGAGACGTCATAATCCTGCAATACATCACCTCTGTGTTTGTGAAATAAAGCTTAAAGAAATAGTGTTGAACTCCACAGAGGTCTCTGGTGTAATAGACAAAGAACTAGATTCTAACTCTACATTTTAAGCCCTTTTCACACAGGTCTTCAAGAAGAGGTGATGTGAATAAAGAAGGCAGGATGTCCACAGAGTTTTGAGTTCAAACACGTCAGGAGATATTCCAGCGATTTTACTGAGTGGCACGTGATGGGTATTTGAGCATATCCCCAAATAACGAACTAAACCAAGAAAAGCACAAAACGTTGGGGTGAGTAGGCTTCAGCATGCACGCACACACTTGGTTTATGACTGTGACAGACTGTGCTCATAGTCGGTCTTTAGTCAGGGAATTTGCCAGTGAACAAGGTCAAACTACTACTAGTACTACTACTACTTTTGTCTCAGTATACATCCACACCAGAGAGCCCAACTACTGAATCCATGGCGCTGTGAAGCAATCAGGTGGTCTGTGAATTTACCAGTAGCACTAAAAGTTTGTAGCGCTAAAAGTTTGCAGCGCTAAAAGTTTGCAGCCAGTAAAAGTTTGTAGCGCTAAAAGTTTGCAACGCTAAAAGTTTGCAGCGGTTGTTACGGTCCCTGTTACATAAGTCTAGGGTAAAGAGGGACGCATAACATAAGAGACGGACAATAGTTTCAGTGCTCAAAATAATAATTTATTTTAGCAACAAAATACTACCAAAAATAACCCTAAATAAAGATGAGGAGCCCAACATCAAAAAAGGCGAAAAGTGGCTAAACTAAACCATAAGCTGAGACTCCAGTCTTCACCTTAAAACTAAAAGGAAAGAGACGTGGCAACGTGGCTGTGGCTGGCGAGGGTGCGGAGAGAGAGATGAGAGAGAGCGCCAAATCCACCTCCGCCGGCTTTATGCCCTCGCGGCACCAGGCCAGCCAATCCGGGACTAGGGAGGCAAACAAAACACAAATGAGTTGAGGGCACAACCGGGTCGGGGCGTACGCGTAGCGCGCGTAACACGGTAAAAGTTTGCAGCGCTAAAAGTTTGCAGCGCTAAAAGTTTGTAGCGCTAAAAGTTTGTAGCCCTAAATGTGAAAAAATGCGGTTAAATTGATTGATAATCATAGTTTTACTAATAGACGTAACATTGTAACATGTAAACGTAGTGTGTGATACTCCTGTGAGAAAATCCACAGGAGGATCTCCTGAAATTCTTTACATTTTACATTACTGCCAAAGCTGTTTTAAGCAGTCCTTCCTCTCCTGAAAATCATATAAAAGCTTAGGTGTGTAAAAATTGTTTTGTAAAATAAAATCAAACTAACAGTAAGTGAATGTCCGCCTTGAAGATTTTCCATGTAACCTTTTTACTTTAAGTAAGCTGTTTTAGAGTCAGTGTGATAGCTAAATGAGTCCTCCTGGAATATCTGAAAAAACGTGGTGGAAAAAGCAGCTTTGCAAGATTGGAGGTGTCCCTGAAGTCTTGGGTCTCACGAGAAAACTGCACATCTCGGTTAGCCATAACAGTCAGCAATGGCTTTGTTTCTTAAATATTCATCAGAGCAGAGCGGCCTTAGAGGCAGAGGAAACCTTTGAACAGATATGATGAGGAGAAAACGAGCGAGGAGTCACACAGGAGTCAACCAGACTTGAGAGTTTTTACAATTGTGCTTTACTTCAAAATGTAGGGGAAGCTTTGTAGAGAAAGATGAGACCAAAACAAAGAAGAAACAAGCAAAGATACATTGTCGTCTTTAAAAGCTCCCCAAAAGCCAGTGAACTCATTTCTAGTGTCCAAAGAGGACAAACTGAGCACACTTGCAGTCTGAGCGTTGTGACATTTATAAACTGAATAATTTGAAAGTGAAATCATTATCAGACTGTTAGCTCTGGGTTTGCCGACACAGCTTCGACTACTTTTTGAGATAAAAAAAATTTCTTTTCCTGTTTTCAGAGGTTGGCTGCATATTTTCTGGTGACATTTGGACTGTTTTCCCTTCTTCTTACTCTACTGTGTTGTGTTCATTTATATTTAATGCAGGTGCAGTCTGAGCCAGTCTCCAGCCTGTTCCACAAATACCTTTGTATCCTTGCTCGGCCTCCCGTAAGTCGATCTTTGTGATGGGTTTAAAATCAATATCCCAAAGACGGATACAGCCGTCTCTGCCTCCAGTGGCAAATCCCTCCTCACAAGAAAACATGCTGAAGATCCCGGCCTACACAAATAAAACAGAGGGTCAGAGAGTGTTTTTTTTTCTTCCCATTGAACTACCATGAAAGGAAGATGCATTTGAAACTTACCCCATGAGCAGCCTGAACTGTTCTCATCAGATTGAGGCCCTTCCAGACATAGATGTCCCCGTTGAGGGCCCCTGAGTATGTGATGTCGTCTTTAGCTGAAGCCACACACAGGATGGTCTGCAGGTCGCCCGTCTTTCCAAAAATCCCTCTTTTGGGGGTCAGAGCATTTCCACACAGAGACCAGAACTGCAACAAGAACCAATATGTGTGGCTCAGAGTTTCACTGCAATCCTGTTAAAGATTGTGAGAATGTACTGCCAGAGTTTATTGATGTTTTCATTTTTCCCCTTTTCTCTGTTTATGCTGTTTTTGCGCGACCTCTTGCACACATATCCAGAGCTAGAATAAATACTTTCTTAAGCATTTCTGGAGGTGGTTCTTTTATAATATTATATTTAGACTTTTCTACAAGATTTAACGGTTAACATCTCCATGATTCTTGGGCCTGTCAACATGAAACAAACACTGGCACAAAGCTCAAAGTCTTCTCTCTCGGTATAAATTAGCTACTATATTATACAAAAATCGACTTTTCTGAGCTTTCTACCTTGTTATAATGTTGCTTCCTCATCAAAAACATACCTGGAGTTATGTTTAGTTTCATTAACGAGTTTCTGAGGCCTTGGTTGCACAAGCCTCCGCCTCACTTATGAACACTGCCCATTCCAGAAAGCACGGAACAATCAACAAGCCCTTTACATCCAAGGTCCGCTATTATACAGTTTCTATATGGAGCAATTTTTTAAAGGGGCTGTATTTTCGCATTTATTCATGCTTTAAAAAAAAAAATCTTGGTTACCTCTATAAAGAAAACATTTTTATTAAGTATTCTACTGGTGCCCTGAAGAAGCAGGTGAAGAGACCAGCAGAGGGCAGCAGAGTGTTAAGGTCTTTTGAACATATAATCAAAGAAAAGGAGCTTTTTACTTCCTTAAACCTTCTGTAAGATTCCATTTTACTACAAAATAAAAAATAGATATGAGGAATCAGAGGAAACAGAGCTGTACACAATTTTTTGGGATAAATTAATGACCGCAGACTGGATGTAGAGGGCTTGTGGATTGGTCAGTGCTTCCTGGAGTGGGCGGGGCTTCATAAGAGAGGCGGAGGTTCATGCAACCAAGTGTTTTGAGGCCTCAGAGATTATAGGATTACTTCAACAGGCATAAATGAAGCAAAACACAACGCCAGGCTTTGTAATTAGCACTTCCCAATATACTGGATGACATCGAAAGACAAAAAAGCTACATAACAAATCAAAATCTTTTAAAAGTTTCCTCTAAATCATCTAAGTCTTTGCATTTCTATTCCTGATTGAGCTTAAAGCACTTGGAGCCTAAAATACCCCTTCAGCATTTATCTCTGATGTGCCGTTACCTTGATGTGTTTGACTCCACAGCTCACCAGACGGTTCTGTTGGAATGGATCCCAGCAGATATCAAAGATCTGGAAGACAGAAAGGAACAGACTGAAACACCTACACATTTATTTTACAAAACACTATAATGTCTTGTCTATTGCACCCAGAACAGAAACAACATTCTCTTCTTCAATAATTCTAGCTTAAATGTGACATCCTGGCGATAACCCTTCCCCGAGTGCTCACCCTGTCGGAGTGTCCGGTGGCTGTGGCCAGGATCTTTCCTCTCCTCCACTCCCAGATACACACTGTGTTCTTGGCGTCCAGTCCCACCGAGGCCAAGCGCTGCACACAAAGTGATTATATACAATAAATAAAGAGAAAAGTCAGCATTTTTATCTCATTTCACTGACTTAATATTAGGAAGTTGTACCATACCCCTGTGCAGTGTTTAAAATTTACACTATTACTTTACTGTTGTATAATGGTGAATGAAAAGTTAAAGTATGTTTTTGATAATGTACCGGGTACTCATATTAAACAAAAAGTACTATACTATTACCAGAAGTGGAAGTAACAAATAACAAATACTGAAATTAATGTACTTAAACAGTGTTTCCCATTAGTTGAAACGATTACGGCAGCCCACCATAGTCTAATTTTATCCCCCATAGTCTTTATTCTTTACCCCCCTCCCCTCATAAATGCACAGTATTTACAGGATATACTACTGATGCTACATATATATAAATAATTTATAAAATTTGCATAAAAAATTATATGTGGTTTACTATTTTTGACACCAATAAATGTAGAATGTACATTATGAATAAAAAGCATTATAGTAGCAAAATATTTTAATTAAAAAACTATAATAAATAATAAATTAAACATTATTAAATGGTATTAAACATTGACCCCCACAGACCCACTGACTTAAGTATTTCTGAGTATATTTTTAGTACGTTGATCCATGTAATCTGTAATCTACTTCACTACTTAATATACTGTATATACTTCCCATTAGTGAGTAGCTTTTTGACGTCATCTGTTCTCTGTTGATCAGCTCTATTTTAGACTTTGTCTTAGCCACTCATAAAACCTCTTACCACTGGCTAAGTTGTATGTACAGCCATGTGTTTGAAAGATTTATATTCAGAAGTAGCTGATGTCAAAGGCCATTTGAGATGAAGACAGTTGATGCATGTTAGATTTTATTACGTCATTGAACATTGATGGCTAAAAAGTAATTTTTATTCATGAATAGTTTTTATGAGTAATTTTCACTTTTACTTCTCTCAATCCATTCATATTTAAAAGCCCTCTGTCCTCAGTCATTCTGCTGTTTCAGCCACAACCCTCTACGCCCCCAGCTCCACCGCAGCAGCAGAATCATCAGTGTCTAGGGCCCGGGGGATAAAATTCCCCAAAATATCTAACTTAGTCTATCAAACTCTCTGTTCATCTCATCGCTGAGGTCTCTACCTGCCCAGATTTCAGCACCAAAGTTTATTCCTTTTTGAATCTTTCATTACACTTCACACAACACTGTCTGTGTTTGTTTTAAGTCTCTCCTGGTTTAAGTACAAAATGTCAGAACTCTTTCCACCTGAAGTTACTACCCACTAATGAAAATAACCCAGTGTGAGACTATAATTATATATGAGACATTAATAAATACATTTTAAAATTTAAATGAGGACAAAAAAGCTGAAGTAAAATATGCAAGAACAAATTCAAATGAGTTTGAATCAACAATGCTAATTTAATTCTCAGATGAGATGCATTTTAATGGAAATTATGCATTAATGCTGCCTTAATGTAACCCACTGAATCAAAATCTACCCTATTTTTAGTGTCACCCCTGATGGATCAAGCTGCTCAAGTAATTTAAAAGCTAGAAAAGCAAGTCCCCTTTGGGTATACCCACTGGCTAACACAGTTAATCATTCATGTGTACTTTGACAAGGTTTTACGCCGGTTGCCCTTCCTGGGGCAACTCTCTACATTTTTCCAGGCTTGGGACCAACACAATGTGTGGCTGTAGTTTTTTGCACCCTGTAAGAAAATGGAACCCTTGACCTCACACCAAAGGCAGGAGAACAAATAAATGTTAAAAGAAAAGAAGCATTGTTACTTTGTTTTTTATTGCGTACAGATTTCTACAAATTGAACAACTTTATTAACTAACATCTGACTTTCTCAGTTAATAAAAATAATGCATAAGCCTCATGTAGGTTTTTTATAGACACTCAAAGTCGCTTTAAAATTTGGTGCATTATTCATTCACTCCTCAGTCACATTCTGCGGCAGTGAAGTACTTTGTGTCCACTGCTGCCCTGGCTGATGTGGCTGCCTCTGACGACCACCAAACATACATCACATCACTTTCACAAACACGTCACAGTGAAGGTGAGTAGAGGTCGACCGATACGGAGTTTTCTGTGGCCAATGCTGATATCATACCATATGTAGGGATATGTAGGCCGATTTTCTTAATTTTATGAAAGAAAATAATTTCTACAGCTATTTGTTTTAGTCATGCTATTTAAAACACAAACAAATGTGTTAGAAATGACAGTGAGATTACTTTTTTGAGAAAATCAATGAGGCCATCTCAATTACATTTACTGTGGAGGTAGAGCGTGTGGAGAGCTACAAAATACAAAATGCTTGGATTGTTTGTTCTACAAGGTTCTATGCCAGAAAAATTTGCAAAATCTTTTTATTGCTATTTTGAGCTTTTCAGGCTGTGATAAAGCAATTTTGAATGTCTTCTATAAAGTGCAGTGCAGGAGCCCAAACTGCTAAGTGCAAGAATCATCCAATGGTCACTCATCTAAGAAATGCAAAAAATTGGCCTGATATATCAGCAAATCAATAAATCGGTCAACCTCTAAAGGTGGGTGAAGTGTCTTGCTAAAGGACACAACTCCAGTATGTAATGCTTATAGCAGGGATCGATTCTTGTAGGCGAACAGCTTTACCTACTGAGCTACTGCTGCCCCAAGCTTAGCTGAATGCACATGAATGCAAAAAAGCCAGAAAAAGAAATATGAAGGCAGCATAAAACATATTTTTAGATTGTCTTTCATATCTTTAAAAATACATTTCAAAGATATTGCAGGTGCTATTAGTTCAAAGCTCTGCAGTAACATTTGTATTGTAGCATTTGAAGTCTGCCTGTGTTGCAATTCAATAATAAAACAGCTGCAAGAAACCAAAGCCTGATTTATTATTAAGCTGGATTTATGTTTATTTTATTGATTCTGTGTTGGCTTTGATTTATTCGGCCTTGTGACGCTGTGGCAGGCTTGTTCACAAAAACTGATGAGCCAGCAGTCACTATCTCACCCCAGACGCCATTTTCATTTTTTTTTTTTTTGTAGATTTACATTACAATAGTGCTGCTTACTATACTCTGCAACAAAACACTAAATATGAACAATTAATGGAGACGACTGGAGGTTATAAGGCAAGTCTTTGTCCGTAAATGACCGTAGCAGCGCTCTTGATGACATAATGTACGCGAGACAGTGAGTGGGCGGCACTTAATGAGTCATTTAATAAACTGCTGCTAATATAGTGAGCCATGTTTCATTTTTAGCGCTCGAGGTTGACTGGCATGCTGGGAAGGCAGACAGATGGCGCGAGTAGTGTAGAGATGAAAGAAGCCAGCCACTTATTAATTAGGTCCACATGAACATGGAAAAGTAAGTGAGCAAATCCAATCTCGCTTCTTGGATATTTTAATAATTTGTGCTGAAATGTGTTGCGTGTTCAGGCCACAGTTCGCCTGCATTCGGAGGCAGCAGGTGTGTGATGTTATTCAAGCTAACACAGTGTTGAATGTGCCAAAAGCAGACTACCACTGTCACATTATTAGTGATTGGCAGTTTTTTCCAACTAGGTGCTAACTTATCACCAAGAACTCATTTAAAATCATTGCTATTTCTGGCAAAAAGCACTCAGCACTACCAGACTCCTTAAAGTGGACATCTCATCCTAAATTCGGGACCATTATAAATATGATACATTGAGAAATTAACCTCACATTTAGTCTTTTTCATTTTCTCTTGCATGGTTTGGAGCAGCACATGGATTTGTCACTTCTTAGTCCTTGCTCCTATCTACTTCTTTAAAGCCGATGACTGCATTTAGGGAGTATAGGAAGTAGGGCTGGGTACCAGGAAGAAAGAAAGAAAGAAAGAAAGATAGATAGATAGATAGATAGATAGATAGATAGATAGACTTTAGATGACAGATAGATATAGATAGATAGATAGACAGACAGACAGACAGACAGACAGACAGACAGACAGATAGATAGATAGATAGATAGACTTTAGATGACAGATAGATATAGATAGATAGATAGACAGACAGACAGACAGACAGACAGACAGACAGACAGACAGATAGATAGATAGATAGATAGATAGATAGATAGATAGATAGACTTTAGATGACAGATAGATATAGATAGATAGATAGACAGACAGACAGACAGACAGATAGATAGAGAGATTTTAGATAGATAGATAGATAGATAGATCCATAGACTTTAGATGATAGATAGATAGACAGATAGACAGACAGACAGACAGACAGACAGACAGACAGACAGACAGACAGACAGACAGACAGACAGATAGATAGATAGATAGATAGATCCATAGACTTTAGATGATAGATAGATAGACAGATAGACAGACAGACAGAGAGACAGACAGACAGACAGACAGACAGACAGATAGATAGATAGATAGATAGATAGATCAAACAAACCCATTCAGACACATATCACTGGGACAGTGCTGTTAGAACAGGCAGTGTTTATATTGTAGCCTAAAGCATTACAATAGAGCAATTAATCCACTTTCATAAATTATATATTTATTGTCTCTGCTATGAATCAAATAAAGTATTGTTCAGGTAATGGTATCAAACAAAACCTGGATGAGTAGTATATTGTAGTATTATTTCAACATTAGGGTCAAGGCAGGACTGAAGCCTTATGCATAAAGAGTGTTAACTTAAAACTTAGATTAGTGCTGGCATTGTTTTTATCCTGTTTTTACTGCAAGAAGATAACTGAAAAACAGATGGCCAGACAAGAAAAGGTCAGCAATGGTGTGGATCAAGAACATTGCGAGATAGGGTCAAAGATATTGACTCCAGTCACAAAGGGTCAGTAACCTCAACTTATTCATTACTACATTGCACAGACAGAGCTTTCTCTTCCTCTCCCTCTGCCTCACAACCACAGCCGGTGTGCTCACTAAACTACAACACAGGCTTAAATCCAATTTTTAGAAATGGGGATTTAAATTTGAAACGCTAATTTCAGTCTCTTAAGATAATCGCAGATGAAATGTTTCTGATTAGCTCGGTTTCAATTTTCAGTGTGAGGTAATTACTCCTTAAGGGTGACTAAAATCAGCATCCATTCAGTACATTTAGATAAAACCAACTGTATTCTGTTGTCATCGACTCCACTAAGCTTATTAAATCTGACAAAATATTTATCAAACGCCTGCACCATCCCCTCAGAGCGATTACTCCTTCCTAACGCGGCTCATGTTTTACAGACAGGAGTGTGTTACCTGTCCGTCAGAGCTGAAGGCCAGACAGGCGATCCCGTGGGTGTGTCCGTCTCTCAGCAGCGACACAGTCTGGACCGTGAAGGTGTCCCAAACACACACGTAAGGGTCCTTCCCCACCTGCCCCGTGGCCACCAGGGAGCGCTCCGGGTGTAACGCCAGGCTGGGGGAGAGAAAGAGAGAAGTTAGTTGTGGTATGGTAACAAAGAGCAAGTTCTTCACTGCTATTTTAGTTGTGGGCTAGTAAAAATTTGATTAAACTAAGAAGTGTTTAAAGGATTTTTATTTCTAAGGCTTACGCAACATTTAACAAAAAGGCTGGTCGTTATAAAAACCCCTCTTCTTTGCTCCTAGTGTCCAATTTTTAGTGTAATTTTACAAACTGTGCGGTGTGTGCTGAGGGTTAATTGCACCAAAAACACTGGACTGAGAGAGTCAAGGTCCTGCACACACGTGCTTAAATAATAAACTCTTCATTCACAGCAGTGTCTCACTGTGGCTCCAGGGGATGGAAGAGAAGGGACACTCGACAACATTAAAGCTGCACGTCCAAAATATCAGCAGGGTATCAGCTGTTTGACGTTTGGTGGTGTAACACCTTTTTTTTGTCCTGCAGTCTGACACAACTTTGAAGTTGAATACAAAGAATATTAAATAATAATTTCAAATATAAATCATTCATTCATCTTCTTTCCATTAGGGGTCGCAGGTAACTGAAGCCTGTCCAGTAACTTTGGGCCTTGGACAGTGGGAGGAAGCCGGAGAGAACCCACAGTAACAGGGAGGACATGCAGACTCCACCCAGAAACTTTGTGTGTTGCCCGACCGCTCTGCCATCAGTTTTATAAAAAGAAAACGTTACGCCAGCATTTCTTAATTTTAAGCGCAACTCTGTTATTTTGGCATGACTTTCTGTGTCCTCTCGAGTCAGCACATTGCGAGCCGTTTTAAGAAACTTAATGTATACGTTTATTTGTCGGCTGAACGATTTTGAAACTAGAGTTATTTTACTGTTATTTTTTTATTATTTTTTATTTAACCATTCTTTAACCAGGAAAGTCCCACTGAGGTTCACAGATCTATTTTTCAATGGGAGTCCTGGCCAAGAGGCATCAACAACACAACCCACATTGCATACAAAATACAATAAAAAGAGAAATAAGAGTTAAAACAATGAGATAAAAAAGACACTGACAATGACAATGACTAACATTGCATAGAGTGCTTTTTTTCTGTTTGTTTTTATTTCCTATTTTCTTAGTTTTTTTAGCTATCATGGACTATAAGTGTAATAAAGTTTATCTAAGTTCTATGTCTGTCACACTGCAGGACATTCACTACGATTTGGCCATTTTAATTCTTGTCATAAAATATTTAACATGTCTGTGGTGTTAACTTAATAAACTGTCCCTGTCCCATTAAAAATGTATTTTTACCATTCAGAATTATATTTTGCAAAAGACACAGGTGTCACACCACAGGACACCAAACAGACACACGTTAACAGTTTTAGAGAAAATAAGGATTTTACTAAAATGAACAGTGGTGGCACATAAAAAAAAAAGTAAAAGTACTTAGTTACTTTACTTAAGTACAATTTTCATGTATTTGTACTTTACTTAAGTGGATTTTACAAGGAATAATTTTACTTTTATTTGGCTACGTTTTATAGCAAGTATCTGTACTTTTTATTCCACTATTTTTTATGAATTGGTTTGAAGTAAAAAATACTTTGCATTTTGGTTTAAAATAAAAAATGCCATGGCCTGACTGTAAATATGCAGTATACCTAAAAATAAAAGCTGCTGTTAAGTAGTACACAATAGAGACATCAAAATAATAAAGAGAGAAAGTATCACTGTCATATTCTACTGCACTGGTTCATATCATCAGTATAATCTGAACAATTCTTAATCATGATCCCTCACATTTAACACATTCATTAATTGTCAAATAAAGACTTTTACTTTTTTATTCGGAAGTACTTTAATGCTTTTACTTAAGTAGAAATTTTTATGTGCTACTTTACTTTACTTGAGTAAATCTTTGCTTCTTTATCAGTACTTCTACTTAAGTAAAGAAATCCAGTAGTTCCTCCACCCCTGATAATTAATAACAAAATAACCTGTCGCAACTGTTAAAAAAACACAGGACACCATTTTGATTGATGAAGATGAAACTTATTTTAATGCATATTGTAGGTTTCAGGCGCAGTTAAAAGTGTTGTTTTAGTAAAGTACAAATCATTATGTATTATGCATTATCAGTGTTGTGCAAGTTCACACTTTTCCTGAACTAGTTCAAAGTTCAGTTCACACATGTTCAAAGTGAACTGTTCACGTTCATAGTTCACAATTTTAATTTTGAACTAGTTCAAAGTTCAGTTCATTTTATTTTTAGGTGAGATATGTAAATGAAAGGCTGAACTTGTTTTTCAAATTATGACTTCTATCACGATACATGTACCTACATTCTAGCCTAACACTGTTCACTGTAGATCTTAAATTCTATCACACAAAATGGACGTTTTTGCAGATATAAGCTTGCACAGAAAGGTAAGTTTTTTTCCGTCAGAGTCTTTGTGTGACAATGTGTAAAATGTCTGTAAATGATCATAGTTAGAGGCAGCATCGTCTGTGTTCTCTGTGCCTTCACTTGCACTGCCATTGTCAGACTGCTGCTGCCCGCTCCAGTGTTGCTATGAAGGCTACGCTCGTTGTTATGCTTGCTTGTGCAGTGCATCATGGGTAATGTAGTGTGAAGCCAAAGATATTAGATTCGACTATCTTTGGCTTCACACTACGTTACCCAAGATGCATTGCGCACACAAGCGCTCTCTGGTGAAGCGCTGCAGTTTTGGAGTGGAGCCCGTGGGCAGTGAGTGACAGTGCTGTTTAAAAAGTGCGATCAGACCTCGTCACTCGACTCAGGTGAAAACAAATTCTGACGTTTAATTGAACCCCAACAGTGACGTACGTCGTTCATCTCACATAATCTGAACAAATTCACGTTCAAGTTCTTGATTTACAAATGTGTTGCGTTCAGTTCAAAGTTCACAGAAAAATGAACGTGTTCAGTGAGCGCGTTCATTTGAACTCGTTCATGCACAACACTGTGCATTATACATTAAACACTTTTCCTAGACACTAGTGTCTTATTTTGGAAATTATGGTATTTTGTATTTTGAAGTTAGTCACACCACAGGACGTTTTACAGTTTAAAGTTAAAATAAAAAAATAATAACACAAAATGTATTTCTTCAACTTCAAAGGTTGCATAGACCTTGTGTTGCACTGCTGTAAAATATAATTTAGCAAATTTAGTGTAGAATGGCAGCAAGCATTTACTACCTGCTAATATTAGTGGAGAGATTGAAAGGTTATTAACTTATATTTTATAGCATTTGTTAATTTGTGACAGTCTGTTCTGTTGTGTCTTCACATTTCTAACATCAGCTTACATGATGCAGTTTCTCAGCAGCCAATGTGACGCTGACTTTAATGTCAGTGTCAGTAAACAATTGTATTGACATTGGGCCATATTAAAGTTCCAAGATTATGTAATGTTGCTATAAAACTAATGTAAAATCTTCCGTGCATTTGTATTTTTATTGATAAGAAATAACAGTAGGGGGAATTTAGTAACAAAGTTGACAAATGTTAATCTACAATAGAGAATGTGCTGTTCTGGGCAGTGCATTACACAACTCTGCACCACAAGCAGCAGAATATGTAAGCTACTTCACCTCTCAATCCTAGCTGACCTCAAACTGACTTTGGTACAGGAGATGTGTCAACAGTGGTGAATTTAATAAAGTGTAGTGTTGACTATTTTGGAGAACTGTTTTCACGCTGTGCTGCCACTGATATTTCTATAAAAACAGTAAGATTTCATAACATTACAGAAGTCACACCTGACTTTAAAGACTACTTAGAGGACAGCATACCTTAAAAATGTTACAGTTTTATTTGTTAATTATGCATAGAAATAAAACCCTTTATGTCATTAGGGTCAAAAATATAATGCTCAAACCGACAATGTCTTGTCTGGAGGATATTGCTGCTGTCTAACTTACATGGATGGAAGCAGATCTCCCTGTTTTATAGGACCTCAGTGTCTCATGATAGAGATTCTAATAAGGAAAGGAATTGGATTGGATTGGTTTGGATTGGAAGCATGGAGATTAGACACTCAAGAGAACATTGAAATAGCTGCTTGGGAAAAGACCTGTCTCAAAGCACAAAAACAAGCAATTAATACTAGAATGAGGTTGTTACAATATAAATGGTTATAATGAGAACTTATGTGACGCCCGTCAAACTGAATCAAATAAAAGGACAACAGCCTTATTTTGGAAGACGGTGGATGTTCCTTATATAAAAGTTTAGGACAATGGAAATGGCGTCCTGCATCTCACTGGGAAGTACGGCTGCACGATAGTGGAGAAAACATGCGATATTCGATAACTATGTTGAAAATTGCGATAACAATATTATTGAGACATGTGAAAATAGAGCCTACTTTTTGAACATAGTAAGTTAAATTCACTACATTTCACAAAAATGTAAGTTCCTGTATTTACAAGTGAAAACAGTGACAAAATCAAAACTTAACACAGACTAAACCAGGAATAAAACAAGGCTAAGCTGTGACTAAATTAATTAAATTACCACTAAAACTGGACTTTTTAAGTATTTTTATTTAGTCACAGCACATGTTCTTTTAAGGCTCTGGTGGAAAATTATTCTTCAGTGTAAATCTCTGTCAGATGGAAGACCACAGGATTATATACTTAGATTTTTGTGATATGGATATTACGTTTGCTGTAACAATAATTTTGAGATATATTGTGAAGCCCTACTGGAAAGACTTTCAAAGAGGAAATTTGAAGACCTTTAGTGGAGCTTTTGAAAAATTTGTGACTTGCGTCATCTATGCACATACATTTTGTGTTGTTTTTTTGTTGTTTTACCTTCTGTAATTTATTGTTGCTAGTGATAACTGTGTGTGTGATTTCTGTGAATTATTTGTTTATTTTGCAGTTCTCATATAAAAAAAATCAATAAATATACAATTGTTTAAAAAAAATGCATAGAAATATAAGAAGTCTTAGACACCACCCTGAACACTCTTTGGTGCTTCCAACAAATGGTTAGTTTCCATAAAATGTCAAGAGCACTGACACACAAACCACACCTACATCTACTATAAACTATTGGGTGCTAATGCTAATTAGCCATGTACTTTAATTCAGGAGAGCACAATCACCTTCAAAAAGACTTTATGTGGCAACTAAATCATAGCAGACCTGGGACAATGAGGGCTAAAAGTAAGACATCCACCATCCATCCTAAACTGCTTTGTTTTCTTTAAAAAGCTATTGCAGTTGGCCTTAAGTAAGTTTACAGACATTTGTAAGTCTGATGATAGTCGAACTAAAAAGCACCACAGTGTTTGTCCTGCTATTGGAATTTGAATTTATTTATTTGATAGGGTTTCGATTGTTTTCGACGATTGTTTCGTGCCAGATTTTAGCACAGCTGTTAATTTCCACCTGCAGTCCCTGGTCCCAGGTAGATGTTACAATAGATTTTGACAGATGGTTTGTGTAACTTAAGAACATGTTATTAACTCCAGGCACTAATCCTGAAGGCCTTAAGCAGCTGGGGTAGGCTCCAACCACAACTAAAGCCTGGGACACTCCAAACCAACGCCCGACCGCCATCAGCAGAGGCAGGGCGACTGCTTTTGTCTCCTCACGTCTCCCCTTGTCTTCACTAAAAGTAGTCACAGACACCGAAGAGATTCAGACCCACGACCAAGCAGCGGGTTAGTTCTGTGCATGTGCAAGATGTAATAACTATTTACAACAGCAGGTGGCACTAGTCACTAAACTCCATGGATATATAGGACTCCTGTAAACAAACTCTGCAACTTTTACGTGTTTAACTCAAGTAATTTTTCAGTGAATAACAATCATACATGCTAAATTAAACACGTCTGATCACAGTAATGAATAAAAGGGACTGGATTATTGCAGCTGTTTGCCTCAGAGGAGGATTATATTTTTATCTGCACAAAGCTACAAGCTAAGGTAAGCTAACTGCAGCACATTAGCGTCACAGTTGTGGGAAACATACTAATGAAGAGTTGTTAGAACAAAAGTTCCATATATCTAAATTTTAAGCGTGAGCTGTTTGACAAATTGTGAATGGGACACACAGCCAATCAGAGCTCGTTTAAGCACAACGCCTGACTGCCAATTCAACATGTTCAGTCAGCCAGAACTAGGTCCAACTGTGGTGCGGAACACAGCAAACAGACTCACATCGCCAACCGACCCAGACAGCCGATAATCGGCCCGGTGTGTCCCGGGCTCAGGTGACCTGGCTTAACTGCATTTTTATTCTGTGTAAAGATTACATGAGTGGGATTTAAAATGCCCTCTTATTCTGGCATGAATCTGCAGCGTAATGTAATGTACTGTCTTTGTGTAAGGGGCAAAAAGAAAAACAACTGTCTCCTCCTGCCAGAGGTCAGACTGCATTGTCCTTTACAAAGACTATAAATACTCACACTCCTAATAGCATCATTATGGACATAAGCACACACCCCACCTCTGTTATGGATTTTAACAGTCTAAGTCTAGTTAATTCTATAAAGCAGTGGTTTGGGTACTACTCGTGGTTTTGCAGTCTTCTGCACTTCTAATTTAGTTTAATTTAGAGCCAGTTTTGTAATGTTTTAGTCCAACTCTGGTTAGAATTAATTTTGAAGTATAGATTAGTGCTTTGTCCTGGTGTAGGCACAGTTTAGTCCTGGTTTAGTCCAGTTTTAGCCTTGGTTTAGTCCAGGTATAAGCACAGTTTTGTCGGGGTTTACCTGTAGTCCTAGTTTAGCCCAGGTTTAGTCCAAAATTAGTTTTGGTTAATCCTGTTTTAGTCCTGGTTTAGCCCAGATTTAGTCCTGGTTTAGTACCTGTTTTGTCCTAAAGATGATACTTGGAAAGCCAAATATTTTCAAAGGTGGCACTTGGTGTTAAAACTTCTGCAAATCATAATTTTTAGAAGAAAAGTTAACATTTATTTGTAGCACGTGACCATAAACCACAGAGAGCCAAAAATAGAAAGGTGTGTTAGCGCCATTGATCTGACTGTCATCCACACAAACAAAGTCTCCCCTCAGACCTGCAGCCAATGAGCCTGCAAGCTGCTGCGTTACCATGACGACCACATGTCCAAGGGCACGGGAGCCTGAGAACGGAGCACATGGCAACGAGAGAGTCAAGGTCACACACCAGCACCTGCACACGTGTGTCTGACAGCTTACAGTAACATTACTATTGGACATGACAACATCTTTCTTTTTAGCAACATGACGCTAGCAGATAGCTGACTGCTTTGTAGTGACAGCAATTTAAGCGCTGAAATAATCAGAATGAGTCCGGTGACAGTGTAGGGGTTTTAGAAATGCACAGGCAGCACTTCCTGGTTCCTACTCCAGGATCTGTTTTTGAGAAGCAAACATCAGTATAACATGGAAAAAAACTCAAAAAAAGTCAATTTAGTAGAATAGGGGACCTTAAACAGATATATTTCTATATATAATATAATATACAGTATTCTTTTTTCCACTTCCGGGTTATGGCCCCAACAGAGCCCAACACAAATCTAGAAATTCTTCTGTAACCAGCATGTTCTGCAACAGTTACAGTTTTGCTTTTACTCGTCAAGAGATGTTTCCTGTGTGACACTTTTGTAAGCAGACACCTTTTTACAGGTCAGACAAGGCTTTATGATCACTGATAGTTTTCATTCGGTCTCTTGGCTTTACACGCCTTTCTGCACCTTCCATTCTTCATGTGTTCAAAACTTTTTCTCTGTCCATTTTATCACATAACTTTTAATTAATCTGTCTTGATATCTTTGTATGCATGGATTATTTGGGTTGTTACCAAGGCTGGTGAAATTTTCCCGTCAGTACCATGTCAGAAATATACTTGTGGAGAAAAGCGGCGATCTGTTCAAAACGTATTTTAACCAATATAAATAATAGCGGTGTCTCTCTGTGGCTTTGGGGGACAGGAGAGAGGGGACATTTGACAACACTAGAGCCACACAACCAAAGTATCATCAAGATATCAACTGTGTACTTTTGTCTGTTGCAGAATTTTTTAGTACATCAATAAAAGTAATAAGTCACAATTACCATTCAGTGCATTAGTCTGACTGTGAGCTCTTTAAATCCATGGAAATGTCTTCAAGTTCTCTAAAGGCTGGGCCACACCAAACCAACACCCGATCACTGACAGAAGACAGAGAGCAACTGTTCTGTCTCCTCACATCTCTCCCCGTTGGCACAAAAAGTGTCTCAAGACACCGGGACGACCCAGAACTGACAAAAGATCAGCGGATACATTCTGCAAATGTGCAAGATGTAGTAACTAAACATAACAGCTGGTGGCGCAAGTGGCCAAACTCTGTTAATGGGCTTCCATAAATAAACTCTGCCAATAGGGCTGCACAATTAATCAAAATCTAATCAAAATCACAATTTTAATTGTTGCAATTAGCAAATCGCAAAGGCTGCAATTATTTATGTGATTTAATGCCCTTTGCACAGAACAAAATATCCGGTCTCCGCAGGGTTTTAGTATGTATAAATTGTGCTACAACTGTAGTTTAGACCTCTACAGACATGTTCTGAAGGCATGTGAGTCCTTGTATTAGTTGCGAACTGAATATTAAATTTTTTTCTCAAGTGTCATTGCTCCATCAGAGGCTTAAAATGTAAACTGTGAACTGTACATTGATTTTAAAAAATATATTGCAAATTGAATTGCATTCGCAATATCTGTACAGAAAAATCGCAATTAGATATATTCTCAAAATCGTTCTGCTTTACTCGCAAAAAAGTGGTATTTATCAATAAACAACTTATGTGCTACATTAAACTTATCACATTAAAAGAGTAAATGGACTGGATTATTGCAGATGTTTGCCTCAGGGGGAGGCTATTATATTCTCATCAGTACAAAACTACAAGCTCAGGTAAACTAACTGCAGCCCATTAGCGTCACAGATGTTCGAAACATAATGAATAGTTTTCTGGACACAAGTCCCTTATAATGTAATGATAATATGGAGCTGTATGACAGATTGTGAATGAGGCACACGGCCAATCAGAGCGCTTTACCGTCCAAAACTAGAGCCAACTCTCCTACTGTCTCCTACTACATACAACTGTGCAGCGCTCACCAAACAGACTCAAAATGTAGCAGCTTCCAAATGAATCCTTTTAAATAGCCGCTGAGATGTTAAGATTGGGTCCTGTTCATAGATTTGTGACGCGCTAAAGAAAGGTCTATTATAGAACAGAGACGCTGGATCCAGGATGCTTTTACAGAGGTTTATTAAAACAACACACAGCTACACAGCAAACAGATTAGTGCACAGATGACATCTTGATAAAATGAATACTGAAATGATGAAACCAAATAAAGTAGAAGCGATCAACAAAAATTACAGCTACCCAGCTCTTCATCTCTCCTCCTCTGTGTCACAGGTAAGTCCGTGTCTTTTGAAACCTCCGCCCATACACTCCTATGCCCACGTGACCCCACACCTCACCGGGGAAGCAGACACACAAACACACACGCAGTGCACCTATTCACCAGTCTATGCACGTCTCCTACAAACCTTGTTGGTAAAACTGGGCCAAAGTGGTAACCCTGTGATTAACTGATGATTGTTTGGGATGTGCCCAACCTCAGGCTGCACACTAAAAGCGACTAGAGTATCTGAAGCAACCGGGGTGACTATTCATTTCAACAAGCATCTCTAACATGCTGAACGACGCTAATCAGGCGCTAATCAGCGTAGTGTTGAGTTGAACTGAAGTCAACTTCATTCAAATCTGAGCGACATCGCCAAAGCGTCCGCCAATCACGGAATAAGATTTGTTTGACACTGGAGAGGAATTATCCGGGCACAAAAGACGCCCATCATCAGTGACCTAAGGAGGGGCTGGCCACATGAGAAGAGTGAACTGAGATTAGAAAAATAGATTTTTTTTTGCTTTTGGTGTAAGTCCACTATTAAGCAGCAGGACAAAGGACAGACTGTAGAAAATCAATGCATGAAAGATGGCAAAAAATAAAATATAATGCCTCAACATAAGATCTCCTTGCATCAGTGTGTACTCAGACAATAGCTGGTGAAGCTGCTCCCTTCATGCCCATGTCCTTGAACATTGGCCATCTGTTTAGCTGAAAGCACACCAGCCAGGTCTCCCACACACCCAGAGAGTCCCTTAAGGCTATTTTTAGAAGCTGTGCTGATTTCATTAGCTGCTAATAATAGACTATTGTGTGTGCGGCAACAAACTGGGCTGTGGCTCCGTTTCATGTTAGAATAATATGCTGTACCTGATGAAAGTTGATCATCCTCCTGTGGCCCTAACAGTGCCCTCTTATTGTCAAACTGGATATGGATACTCGATATTGTTTGTTATCAAGGGCTACAGTTTTAATTGTCTTCTGATATCAGGATCTGACAGACCTCAATTCTCCTTGTTGTATACCCATTTACTGCCCTAGAATAATAGTGCAGGAAAAGGTGCAATGACGTTATATGCAAAAATTCATTCAATCATCCATTAATGATAGTTTTGTTAATAGGTCAAGTAGGTTTGAGCCTATCTCAGCTGCTTTGGGTACGAGGCAGGAGACAGTTTCCAGTTACAAGGTCAGGATTAATACAAAGCGTCACTCATGGACAGCCACCCACTGCTTTTGGTTTGTAGAAAGAGTGCAAAAGATCTTAGTACAAGTGGAAGAAAATGCCATCGATGCTATTGACAACTTTGGATTCTCATTCATTCACTATAAGAACCACAATTTTTGCTTTAAAACAAATAAAATCCGATTAACAACTGCTGACTTTTCATTCAACCCACAGTGCATTGAGTCGCTGATTGGCTGTAGCAAGTAGCATTATGCAGCATTAGAACAGGTGCTCCTATCAACTAAAAGGAGCATGTGCAGGAATGGAAGCTTCACCCCATGTTTTCTGTTTGTGTCCTTATAGAAAGAATGTGTGGTGTCATAGAAAATGCTGTGGTTTTCCACCTTCAGGATTAATTTCTCCTTATTCATGGCTGTTGTACCAACTGAATGAAAGGATGTGACTGGTGTGTGTGTGTGTAGACCTCAACAGTGTCTGCTCCCTTCTGGTGCATTCATTTTTCCTATTGACTTTTTGAAAAATTACATATATTAAGAGTTCAAAAGCTTGGTGTGGGCTAATCAGCTCTGTGGTAACTCATGACAATAACATGAATAATTTCTATCAAAAAGATTAACAAAAACTTTAAAATTCAGCAAAATGTGTTTGTAACTTTGCCTTTTGACAAGTTTCAGATGTGTTTTAAAAGATTAATCATTTTATGGCTATCAGTTACCAATATATGGATTTTTCTAAAAGTCAATGGGAAAAATGAATGGGAATTTAACATCCGGAACTGAGCGTGGCCAATCACTGTTGAGCTCTACAACATTTTATTAATTAAAAAATATACATATTTAACGTATTTTAACAAACACATGTGCATATATATATAATATTATTATAAAAATTCTGTGCTCCATGTACAGAGCAGGTTTTTACTTGGTACTTGGTGATCAGTCAGTATGCGTTTGGTGTGATTCGATCTGTGTAGATTGACATTAACTGGGAGCGCTGTCGCAGGTAAAAAGAACTGCATATCTCCCACAAGACAGGAACGCTCTGGGAACGCGGCGCTGGAAGTGGAAACATTCTCATTTACTACAATGGAAGTGTATTTGACGCGCAGTGTGTGAATTATGAAAGAATCTGACCTGTTGAGACATCAAACTGTTAGTGTTTTCTGCAGATCAAAACAACAAAGACGAGACAGTGTGAGACAGTGGTGCACTCTGGCCTAGACTCACTTTATCAGAGCCAATTAAACTGGAATGAGCCTCCCTCCTCCACTGAAGATTGTAAATGCCACATCACTGATAGATTAACTCGCTCTTGTACTGACATCAGGTCTTTCACCTTCTCCCTAAACCTAACAAAATCATTTCAACGACTGCACATACATTTTTTCACTTTTACTCATACAAAACTAGAGCTTTTAATAAAATGATTGTGAGTGAAGTTTATTTATAGCAGTAAAATCAGGGCAGGTTCTATAAATAGCCGAGGATCTCCCCTCTGTCTGAGAGAGTGTTTGTGAGTCATGCATTAAACAGCAGCAGCTTGTTTTTCCAGTAATAACTGAATTTTCTGGAGGGCCTCCCACAGTGAGCCTTAAATCCCACTCCACAGTGGGTTTTTGAAGCTCCGAATTATTTTTAAATCCTGGATCGTTCCTCAGATTAAGTAGCACAGTTTGAAACAGTATCACAATGGCCAGAATAAGAAGATAGCTTGTTTTTTCCTAAAGCCGAACGTCCTGATTTTTTCTCATTGTTTCTGTTTAGAAATAATTATGCAGACAGTAGCACAGTATAATAGAAGTCATCTCTGAAGAAAATTAGACTTTTAAGCCACAAAACAGCAGAGAAAAAAGAGAAAAAAACTGACGTTCAACAAAATAAAATGCTCTAAGAGTATATTTGAATAAGAGAGTAGAGCGTTTTTAATTTTTTAAAGGGGACCTACTATGCTAAATCAACTTTTTTGAGTGTTTACAGTGTTTTTACCATAAGGTTTCCTCATCAAAAACATACCCAAAGTTGTATTTTGTTTCATTCACAAATAATTGAGTAATCCTGTGTGTGATCCCTTTTCAGGAGCTAAAAAACGCAGAGCTGTAATTAGTTTCATGGCTCGACATCGACACGTAAAACCCTGCCTTCTGGCATAGAACCTGGAAAAATCCAAATGCATTTTGTAGCTCTCCCCAAGCTCTACCTGCACACAGAAAGTTTGATTAAGACTGCCTTATTGGTTTTCTCAAAAAACACTCATCTCACTCACTCATCTCCAATTTCATCACATTTGTTTCAGATTTAATAAGCATTACTAAAACAAATGACTATACTAAATTAATTTCTTTCATAAAATTAAGAAAATCTGCAGTATTTATCAGGTCATCAGCTGCTCTGAATTTAAAAAATCGGTATTGGCATTGTCCATAAAAAACATTGGTTGACCTCTAGTAATGGTTACTCCCTGTTTCATCCTAGAATTTAATTAATAAACTTCTACCAAATACTTAACTCCAAACTATCTCCACACAGACCAACATCAAACTCGTCAAACTCCAAGCTCACTGCATCTCCTTTTCTAAAATCATCCACGTCAACCTTCAGTAAAAGTCTGCATCAAAACACATCCGACTTGCTTTTTAAGTCATATTCATCAATTTCACGCATCCACATATTTAGGGGTGAGTTGTTAAAAAGAGATGCTGACAGCTGTGTTTGGATGAGAGCCTGCCTTTCCTCTGCGCCGCACCATCTCTGAACCTTCTGCTTCTTTGTGAGAGCTTCAGATTCTCCTCAGACTGAGCCACCCACGACGAGCTGCCACATTTCTTCATTCAGCAGCAGAGCGAGGTGCCAAAAGCCAAGGTGGCAAAAAAGGCATAGGGCCACAGCCCGGGCTACTGGAGGTGGAAAAATGCTGACGGGAGCTCACTGTATAAAACTGGTGAAGGCACTGAGGTACATCTTAGTAATGGTCTAAGTCTGGCAGTAGAAAGGAAAGTGCAAAACCTACTTCTTTTAGGAATGACCCTTGCAATGATTCTTTATTCCAAAATACATGTTTCCATAGCCCAGTGTTTCCCAGCCAAAGGTACAGGGACCCCTAGGGGTACACGAGCACATTGCAGCTAATTAAGATAACATGGATAGTTCTGTTGCATAGTGGAGTAATTTGTGGTTTTTTTTTCCTTTGTGGTAAATATATGTAACAGAGATGGATTTTTTTTAAAGGCAGATTAAAATAATTGTTGTGTAGATTTTTGCCGCAGCAGTAAGAATCTTAAGTAGGTACGGTATTTGTCATTGCGTGATAACTCATCTTCAGGTAAGTCCCCTAAATAAAATGATAAAACAGATCATTGTTGTTGTGTTTTAAGACCTAAAATTTCTTTGACATACAACAAAATTGAAACTTTCTGACAGAACCAAAAAATGTGGGTGTGGTTTGCCTCAGATTCTATAGTTTTTTAAATCACAAGTTTTAGTTGAAGAAAACAAATGCAAGAGAATTTTTATTTACAATAAAATAAGTGTAAATGACTTGTACTAATAAAGACAGACATTCAAATTATTTACAGTAAATAATTAGCTGTCATACTTGAAAAATAATTTATTGAGGAGGTACTTGGTATAACAAACAGCCAACAGAGTACAAGACAAAAAAGGTTGAAACCACTGCCAGAACCTACTTTCACATGAAATACTGTATTAACATCAGTTTAAAAGCAGAAGATGGATCTGAGGCACTCTGACATTATTAAAATGTTTCGACCTGTGCGGGATCTTCATCGGGGCAGACATAATGTGACCAAGCACAGAGGAGGAGACAGATTCGCAGAACACAAATATGCAGTCAGAAATCAAAACCCCACCTGCCCCATTGCACAGCATTTCAAAACCTCAACCCATTGCAGTATTAATCAACTGAAAGCAATGGTAGAGGTCATCCCAAAAAACATCAGGGGTGGAGACAGACTCAGAACACTTGCACAAAGGGAAACTGGATAGGAACTTTACGGGCCACACATTTCCCATTTCTGTGTTTTTATAGCAATTTTACTGCCCTTGCTTTTCTCTCTACTAAATTTGTCCTAAAGGTCTGCACTTACCTGTGTGAATACATCCTCCTGGCATTGTTGGACATCCACTGCACGCATTGTCACATATTAATGTATTTATTTTGTGATATATTATGGTCCTATGCAATCTTCCCTTTAAATGTACATTACTCTAATCAGGGTTTAAAACTTCCTCAACAATTCAAATTATTCACAGGACACAATCTTAACGTAATTTTTGATGGGCCCATCTTGACGTTAATAAATTCCAAAAACACAAAATTCAATTAGGATAATCTGTCATTTTAATAAATTCTATTAAGAGTAATTTAATCAATTCTGTTGAGGAGTGTCTTCAGCTGTTTAGGAGCTTACATACCTTCTTAATATTTTTGGTGCATACTTTTCAGACTAAATCATAGTGCTTTGATGCTGCTAACCTTGACGTGTCCTCTGGGTGTGTTTAGACTTTTCTATAAGTAGCAACTGACAGTAACTCTATTGTATTATGTGGTTGCTCCACAGGCAGACTCTAGACCATTGCAATTCACAAATGTTTTTCCTTTTTATAATTTTCTTTTGTTGTTGTTGCATTCAAAAATGTAATCACGCTGTCATGTGATCATCCACGCGATCTTATTTCTCTCTTTAGACCACCTGGTATTGATTACACATTATGTCTGCCCTGATGAAGACCCGGCACAGGTCGAAACGTGTTGAAATGTCATTATTGTCTGAGTTGTGCATACTTTTGAACCTGTAATCCTGTGTAATGCCAGGATTACCTAGATGGCCTAATCTACTTTCTGTTTGTTTCTGTTTTTGTTTGGTTGGGCCTCTTTTTGTTATGTTTAAATGTTATTAGTTGTCTGTAAAAATGCAAAAACCCTCAATAAAAACAGAGTTAAATAATAATAATGTCAGAGTACCTCAGATCCATCCTCTGCTTTTAAATTGACATTTTTTCCACTGATCTTTAATGAGCACCTGGCGCCAAGATTTTCTGACTCGCTGATACACTCACTCAGTTTTAAGTACTGCATTAACATGAACTAGAAGCAGTGAGAGAAAAACTGATCTAGTAATCTTCCCATTTGTGACCTTTCCACAAAGTTTAATAAAAAAATAAAATAAAAAAAAAGCAGATAACATTTCGCTAACAGTCTTGCTCTCTCTCAACTGTGTAGTCCTGAAACTACACAAAAAACAAATCATTCCTTCTCTGACCAATTGCTGACCTTTCCTGAAAGTTTCATAAAAATCCAACCATAACAGACAAACAAACCCTCCAACGAACCACTGCTGGGAAGAGCATAAGATAGCAATGTTTTATTTATTTAGTGATAAATAAAATATTAACATGGTACACAACACAATAACATACATCTCTATTTTTTAAGCTTAACTGTGACTAGAAAACTCAATACAGTCACAAGGATCACAAACCAGTGTGCTCCTTGTGCCGGTATGAAGCCCGCATAAATGGAGAGGGTTGCGTCTGGAAGGGTGGAAGAACGTATGCCAAAGCAGTGTGCAAATCATGCAAATGTGGTGGCCGCAGACGGGAAAAGCCCAACGACGTGAAGTGATTGAGGCACGTCCATATGAGTCTATTCAGAGCTGAAGCAGTGGTGCACTCACTCACAGTAGAGCTAAATGTAATAAAGTATCACTGTGATGAATGAAATGTGATTGTCAAGTAATTAAGCAACTGATCAACAAAATGCTCCGTTCTCTAATAATCTGCATTGACAAGGATACACTAGATCTGAAATCTGAATACTAAAAGCATTTTTAAGGTACTATGAGCAGTAAGCCTGAAATTATTCATACCCCTGGCAAATTCTGAATTCTGAAAGTTACTTTCATTCAACTATTCAAGTTTTTTTTACTGGAAATGACACGGGCTTCTCTCAAAAGATAATAAGACGATGTACAAGAGGTATCATTGTGGAAAAAAAATATTTCTCAGCTTTTTTTTTTTTTACATTTGAACAAAAAGTGCCATGTTGGTTGAATGAAAGTAACTTTAAGTCAGAATTTGCCAGGGGTATGAATAATTTTGGGCTTCACTGTATATTTTTAATACTTCATATAAAGTACCCACATGTGTCCCCAGATGTGATGTAAACATGTTTAAATCAAATACTAGTTTTACTGATAACTATGGTACAGCAATTTTTTTCACAATTAAAAAAATATTTTCCATAATGGACAAGGTGTTTATGTTTACATTTTTTGTCTAAACCCTTGTATCGCCTATCGTCCAATCAGAAAAGCAGAAAGAGGTCCATGCTCTGATTGCCACACAGACCAATCTGTACACACAGCAGGACACACTAACAACAGAGCCAGTTGGCAAAAGAGCTCACTGTGACTGGCAACCCACAGACCACTGTTTTGATTTAGACTGCAGTACTGTTTCTAAACCAGTACGAGCACATGCTGCTTACAGTACAAATTTGAGTAAGATTTGAAATGAGACAAGGAAATGAGGCACAATTTGACATATTCATATTTAGATAGGCTACAATAGTTTATTCAACAAAAGTATGCTGATTTGTTTAATTAAATATATATATTTGTTTACTATTTAACTATTGTGTTGTTTTGTGTACTGCTCTTTGAATAATAATAAAAATATTTGATTCATGTTTAAATGTTCATTCATTAGTGCATTATGGAGCTAGGTTGTAATAAAAAGGTTAGGGGAACGTTATGTAGTGGTTCTCTCAAAGATGTTAAAAAAGTAATGTTAAAAGAACGGTAACACTGGTCTACAGCAAAATGCTTCCGGAACAAAAGTAGTGAAATTTTTCTTGGATTAGGTCACTAATAAAGAAAAAGTAAGTCAGAAGTGCAGATTGGCTATAGTTTACAAGAAACAGTATTGGGTCAAAATAGAAAATTTATGCAAAATAAGGCAAAAACGGTAGTTTATCAGAAGGTACAGTGTCTACAAGCAACCAGTTCTATCTGAAAGCCTGTCTGCACATTCAATACATTCATTTTAATATGGCTAGAGTTTTGACATAAAATGTTTTGTTTTTATTTGCACAAATCTCTCTCTTGGAAGTGGACAAAATGCATGCATGTAGAGAAATTAAATATTTTCAAAATCTAAACATTTTTAAGCAAAAATGCCTAAATCTATTGTATAAACAGATGCGATTTTGATGTGAAACAATATCATTAAATATCTTGAATACATTAGCTAACCAGCACAGTAATCAATTGATTTTCAGTTCATCTTATCAAAATAAATGAGATTTAGCCACTTTTATCTCAGAAGCAGATCGAGTCCAAAAATGTGTAGACCAGTGTAATATAACCAAAAGCGAACATTAAGTAAAGGTTGGCAGAAACTAACATTGCAAGAATGTTCAGAGAACGTTTGTGCAACCAAAACCTAACGTTCTATTTCTGTAAAAAAAAAAAAAAAAAAAAACTTGCCATAAAAAAACGTGAGATACCCTAAGAAATTACCTTCAGGCTATGTTCCCGCAACGTTAAAAAACTATTCCTGTAACATTAAGAGAACCAAAAAATTGTTAGCTGGGTAAAAAATTCACTGGTGATTCTGTAATTAATATTTTACTAAAAGTGCTTTGTGAGTTGCTGTCAGTCCCTTGTTATTATAATGAGATGTTTGTGTAAGAGCTGAACTGCAGGTGGCCGCGCTCACATCAACACGCCTGACGACTGCTTTCACTGAGTTAATCACATGAGAAATGGAGAAGGACTGGTATAAGTGTCTGTGAGCACAATGTTTCTGGTCTGCATCTCCTCGTCCTCTCCGGCAGATAAGCAGTCAGTCTGACGCTGCCTGCTCAATAAGTAGCTTAGATCCAGACCTTTCAGATTTACAGTGAAGACGAGTGACATGGGACCCAGAGGGGCTTGTGTGCGTTCGAGTGCCAGCAGATCGTGGGAACATTCATGACTGCGGGCAGATGGCAGTGGGATGGTGCACACATAATTCCTTAGTCATCATCTTAATGAAGACCACTGAGCTGTGAATCCACACAGCCACCAGGCCCAAGCTGCATGCCGCTGCTGCAAACGGAAAATATCACGGGGCGAGAATAAATTATAGCTTCTGGAGATGAAAATGGAAGATAGATATCAGATACAAAATCAAAGAGACAAGAAATTACTTCCACTTGCGCTTTTATAATCATTGGGTTGAAGGAAAAGCTAACTTGGCTAACTTCTTAAAATTTAGCTGCTAGCATAGAACTTTAATGTTAGACATAAAAGTATCTCGACAAGAATTGGAGGGAAAAAATAACATGCAACCCAGAAACAATTCTCCCCATAGATGTGAAATAAATATAAATATTGTTTGATATAAATAAATGTTGAAAGGTAATCTGGAACTTTGAAAAGGTTTGATATTTTATTATTAATTTCTCTTCCTCAGTTAAACTAGCTATTGCAATAACAGTGACGGCTGTGACTGACTCAAGATCCTGGTGTAATAACATGATTATGTATTTACCTCAAATGAGCTGGTACAATATCATCAAATGCATGCTTACCACACCTAGCAGACTGAGCAAGAATGCTATAGCTTTCATTTGTTCATATCCCACAAGCTAAATGTACATTTTAGTTAACCTAAGCATTCGTATATATTAGCAAAGTGCATCATTTTAAGACTTTAGCATTGGTATAGTAATCTCTCTTTTTTTTTTCTTGTCATTTTATTTTTATTTGGAAAGAACAAGTGCGTATACAACAACAAATATCTTTCCTTTTCACATTTTCTGAGTTTTGTGGGCATCTTTAGGTCAATGCAGTACTGAGTTGAAATGCAGTGTGTGTTCTGTTCGTGTAGATTCTAGCAGCCTGTTTTCGTAATATTTTTGGTGCCCACATCAACCCACAAAAGGGGAAACAATATATAAATTATGTACAATACAGGGGAGCTTGAAGGAAAAAAAGTAAAAACATATATACACTCATATTTCACATTTACAGGTCAGAAGGGGAATCCACTTATTCCATATATGACAGGATTTATTATTTTTATTTGGATTTTCAGAGTACAAGTGAACTTTTCCATTTTAAAATATTTCAAAAACAATGTCCAAGCAGCCATCCAATGTAGGCAGTAATAAATTTAGCCATTTTGTACTAATAGTTTTTGTTTCTTGCTACCAAGAGGGCCTGCAGCAGTATTTTATCACTTCTCCTTTCCAGAATGGCAGCGTTACCAAGATAAAGAATCTCCAAGGTAAATGGTAGGTCAATTCCAAAAACTAAGTTCAAACTTCTACGGGTTGGTATGGGACATCTCAGTTTGGCAGTCTTTGACCTTTTGTACAAGTTCAATATTACATAGGATCGACTAACCTGATGTCCTAATACTAATGTCCCACAAATTCAGCCAATTGCCATTTGCCAAAAGTTTCTTGTTTATGAATAAATGGTCCCCTGTTCAATTAAAATATTGTGGTGTGCTTGACTTTACTCATCTACATTGCCAGTGTTTGTGTCAAAACACGTTACTTTCTTATCTTTTATGAAGAAAATAGCATCTTAGTCCAACGTCTTCTTCTGCTTCATACACAGTGTTGAAGTCTCCCATATGTTCATGTGTTTAAATTAGCACTATGGCTGCCAGGACATGTCTGCAGCTAAAGTACTTTGACAGCTAACAGCTAACTCACAGAACCTCATTCAGCCCGAGAAGCGCGCCGGCAGCAGCAGCATCCCTCTGACAGTGAACGCATCACTGACCGCTTCTCTGGCTGCTTTCCCAGTCACTCCAGGCGCTAACAACAACAATACTACAGCAGCTAACCCTTCTCTTCACCAGCTCGGGGCCAGTTATCGTAACAGTAGTGGTGGGAGTGAATGAGTGCGTGCATGTGGTAAGAGCCCGGGGGGTCCCTGGTGGCGCGCCTGAGCCCAGCAGCGGCAGTGGTTCTGGGAAAATGGAATGGTTTTCATGGCTGATGATGACGACGACGATGTTAGGGAGGAGGATGGTGATGAGGCTGAAGGGCACACTGACAGCCTGCCCACTGTGTTAACAGAAGCATAAAGACCAAGGCCATTTCAACCAGAAAAAGCTGCATTTTTCTAACAAGAAGGTCAAAAAGTTTACTTATTTTCTAGCTATAGCAACAATGAAAAGCAGAGGGCTATTTGTGTCCAAATAGGACTTTATAAAATAAAGCAGTAAATTTTTTTAGTCCGGAAAAGGTTGGCTTGCCCTCTCCAGGTCAGAGGTGAGATCCTGCCTTAAGTGGAGGAGTTTAAGTATCTTGGGGTCTGGTTTATGAGAATGAATGGAGCGTGAGATTGACAGGAGGATAGGTGCAGCGTCTGCAGTAACGTGGTCGATGTATCGGTCTGTTGTGGTGAAGAAGGTCAATTTACCGATTGATCTACGTTCCTACTCTCATCTATGGTCATGAGCTTTGGGTCATGACCGAAAGGACAAGATCCCGGATACAAGTGGCCAAAATGAGTTTCCTCCGCAGGGAGGCTGGGCGGTCCCTTAGAGATAGGGTGAGGAGCTCGGTTACCCGGGAGGAGCTCGGAGTAGAGCCGCTGCTCCTGCACATCAAGAGGAGCCAGCTGAGGTGGCTCGGGCATCTGTTCTGGATGCCTCTGGGACGCCTCCATGGGGGAGGTGTTCCAGGCATGTCCCACCGGGAGGAGGCCCCGGGGAAGACCTAGGACACGCTGGAGGGACTATGTCTCGCAGCTGGCCTGGGAACGCCTTGGGATTCCTCCAGAGGAGCTGGAGGAAGTGTCCAGGAAGAGGGATGTCTGGATGTCGCTGCTTGGACTGCTACCCCTGCGACCCGGCCACAGATAAAGCGGAAGAAGATGGATGAATGATTTTTTTAGGATAATGTGCTTTAAAGGGGCTATATTATATTTTATACTATGTTATAATGTTCCCTCATCAAAATCATACTTGGTTGTGTTTTGTTTCATTTACGCCTGTTTAAGTAATCCTGTATTCTCTGGCGCTGAGTTTCTGAGGCCTCAGAGCACTCAGTTCCACAAACCCCCGCCCACTCCAGGAAGCACTGACCAATCAACAAGCCCTCTACATCCACTCCGCTCTCATTCATTTATCCAAAAAACAGTGTACAGCTCTAGTTCCACTGATTCCTTACAGCTATTTTGTAGGGAAATGGAATCATATTAAAGGTTCAAAATAGGTTCTGTTTCTGTTCAAAGGCCGCACTCTGCTGCCCTCTTTATCTTTTTTTATGGCAGTAGTAACGCTATCTTGTAGTCAGGTGTTTTTAAAGGTGGTAAAACCTGAAAATGCTGTTCTAGAGGTGACCAAGGTGACCATGTTTGCATTTGAGCTACTTTTAGCTAGTCTGCTACAGCTTAAAACCCACTTTACAATAACTCACACTGTGAAGCGATAGTTAAGTAGTAGTAACCTGTTAATTAATTGTTTACAAACATTACTTAAAATTTATAAACACAGCTGAGTTACAAACATTATTACTGTTGAATTCTTGAGTTACAAGCTCATGTGAATCAATGCATTATAAATGTCAGAGTCAATAAGGTATATAAACTATTTATTAATTAAAATATTGTTAATTCAATCTTTATTAATGCCTAATTACTGCTCAATAGTGGTGAGTTATAAAGTGTTAACCCGCTTTATGACTACTCAAGCCTACACTATGACTTTAAGTGATAAAAAAAAGAACGTTATATAAGTATGTAACCTGACTCTATTGACCCTTTAAAAAGCATCAACAATGGAGTAAAAACTGACAATAAATCTTAGTTTCAACAAAAAGGTTGAGGGCTTTACATGTGGCTTCAAATCAATGCACAACAAAACTCAAAAGCAATACCTTTTACTAAAAATACAGCCGGTGTTCCGTATCTCTAAAATATGTCATGTATGTAAAATCCTTATGTCATTTATTGAGCGCCCTCACATATACTGTAATATACTGTATATGCAGAACAGCAGTGTGCCAAACAGGGGCTGCAGAAGTGGTGGGGGATGGATTTAAGGATTTGCCTAATCCTGATTTAACTGTAATGTTTTTTCATGTTCTGCTTTTAGACGCTGGAGCTAATGTAAAAAAAAAAAGACCATTTGAAGTTTAAATGAAGGAACATACTCTGCCTGTTCTATTTTAATCTTTGCACTGTAAATGAGATTATTCCTGTGCCATGAAAATTATGTACTGATTACATAATCTCCTGTGCCCTTTGTAATTTTGCCACAATCAGTACATCATTGAAAGAACAATCAGTACATCATTGAAAGCTGAGGTAGTGTGGAAATATGTCTGCTCAGTGTTTTTATGTGGACGCAAAATAACCCATGTTAGCCCATGTTGTTACCGGTCTAATAATATAACTAATCTTCAAAAAAAAAAAGGCCCACATTAGAACTATTTTAGTGTGTCATACATAAGTACCTACCGTTTGAAATGGCATCTTTAACATAATTTTGTTGGGCCCATTTTTGTAAAAAGGAATCTCAAACATTTTTTTTTTTTTACCTTTATTTAACCAGTGAAAGTCCCACTGAGATTCAGAATCTCTTTTTACAAGGGAGTCCTGTGCCATGGAGAACCTATGGTACATGTTTTTAGGTGGTAGGGAAAACTGGAGCACCCGGAGGAAACCTACGCAGACACAGACAGAACATGCAAACTCCACACAGAAAGGGCCCCACCCAGTCCAGGAATCAAACCTGGGACTTTCTTGATGTGAGGCAGGAGTGCTAACCATCATCAGCCATGGTGCTGATTGAGTTAAAGCAGGCTGGCGTAGCTGTAGCCTTTTACCAATGTGTGAGTCTTGATGAGAATGAGCATACTGCCATCCTCCATCACTGTGTGGTACTGAATTGCTGAACAGCTGACATAAATAATCTAACCAAGAGCAGCCTCACTTCTCTGGAAGACATTTTCTGTTCATGAGGCAGTTGTTCTGCAATAAATTGTAGAGGCCAAGACAGCCACCACCTGCTGAAAATGACAAAAAGAGCAAGTATTGATATTTTCTATAGACCCTTCCACGAGTGATGTATTTAGACCCTCCTTTTCGGTAAGGAAAAACTCCTAAAAAAAAACAACTGTGGGAAAAAAAGAAGAAACCTTATGGAGAACAACACTGAAGGAGAGGTCCTCTCCCAGGACAGACAGGCAACATGTGTCAGGACTGTTAGTCCATTAGCTCGTCTACTAGGATCATAGTTCAGATCTGTAAGGATGCAGATTTGTGGTGATCAGTGAATTAAATCTGAGCAAACACTGACAAACTACTGTGGTCTGACACATTTCTGTAAATTCTTGTCTGGCATAACATTACAATTAAGAAATGTTTATTAAGTAGCATTTGGCTTTTGTGCTAATGCGACGCTAATTGCTACAATAAATAAAATGACTAAACGTTAATACACTCGCTAATGTTTTCAAACTAGGCTCTTACAATTCATAATTTGCGTAGGGTGACCAGATGTCCCTATTTAATGGGCACTGTCCCAGGTTTTAGGCTCAAGTCCCATGTCCCACAAATATCTGTAAAAACGCTCATACGTTCGAGTTTTCATCAAACTATATCCCAGCTGTCACCATTTTAACCAACAGAAAATCATAGGAAACTTGGGGAAAATTTATCTATAAACCTGTGTCACTTAATTTATGTACAATGGCATTGTTTTTATTAATAAATTACAATTATGTACCTTATATAAACCCTGGGATCATGTACTTTAAATTAAATGACAGAAAATAGTATGAATTTCTGAAGCTTTTTGCTTTTTGGTGAGTTCAAATGCACCAGGATTAGCGAAAATGTGTGTCCCAGTTTGTGGGTCTAGAAATCTGGTCACCCTAAATCTTTCATAGAAAATGTATTATGGTCCATTTTACTCATGGTACAATTCATTGGAATTGTCAGTGAATTGCAGTTCACAGCACAACTCCACAAAATCCAGCTATTTGTATGAAAATTATAGTTTTTTTGTGTGTGCAAAATGTTTTAATTTCTGTCAACAAACAGCACAGCACTGTACATATCAAATATAGCTTGCTGCTCGCTGTTTATTCAAAATATTTCTACCTTGGAAACCTTTCTTGTCTCTCCTGACTTCTGTATGGATTTTTTTTAGACATTGCAGCTTTCTAAACATAAATATTTAATCATGAAGAGACATTTTATTTACACATCATGTGGCTTTTTCAATTTCCACCTACTGTACCTTTATCATATCCAACCGCCCTAGAAATCTGACAGTTGTGTGCGCAATAAATGTGAAATTGTGTGTTTTTCCACCACATCGTGTCTCTGCGGTGCTCCCTATGTCAACAAGGAAAGTGACAGCTCCCAACCCCTGGAAACACAAACAGCACACCACGCTGCTGTCAGGTAAAAAAAGTGTGTGGGTTTATCTGCTCAGGAAGATGAAGGTTTGAAATGAAGGCAGGTATAGTACACAAACAATCCCATCCTCGCTGTATTGAAAGCCTTAAAAAAAAAAAAGATTTGACAGTATTATTATGAGATGAGCAGATATACAATTATTTCCCATGTGTCAATCTCAGGGTTTTAATAATTTCCATTGTGGTAGTCATCTGCTACAGCCGTCACTCTGGGTGGAGTCTCCATGTCCTCCCTGTGCTTACTGTGGGTTCTCTCCGGGTACTCCGGCTTCCTCCCACTGTTCAAAGACATGCATGCATTACGCCCAATTAACACGTCACGTGTCCATGACATGTCCTGTACAACCTCCGTAACAAAGAGCATTCAATCAATGCATGAGTTCACACCGGCTGCTGTTTCAGTACATCTCGGTGTCCGGCGCGGCGACAGAAATACGTATTGAGTAGGGCTGTACGATATGGAAAAAACATGCAATATTCAATAACTATGTTGAAAATTGCGATAACAATATTATTCCGATATTTGAAAATAGAGCCTACTTTTCGAACATAGTAAGTTAAATTCACTACATTTCACAAAAATGTAAGTTCCTGTATTTACAAGTCAAAACAGCCACAAAATCAAAACTTAACACAGACTAAACCAGGAATAAAACAAGGCTAAGCTGTGACTAAATTAATTAAATTACTACTAAAACTGGACTTTTTAAACATTTTTATTTAGTCACAACACATGTTCTTTTAAGGCTCTGGTGGAAAATGATTCTTCAGTGTAAATCTCTGTCAGATGGAAGACCACAGCGTTATTGCAATATATTTAGATTCTTGCGATACGAATATTGTGTTTGCTGATATTGCGATATTGATAACTTTGCAATATAATGTGCAGCCCTTGTATTGAGTGTATTTTTCACGGATGCCGGAGCCGTCATTCATAAAGTTGAACAGAACAGATCGAGGCAGACAGGAAGTCAGACTTCAGGACCAGTGAAGGGGATCCGATATAATTGAAAAGAAAATACTATGTGCAGACTCGCTCACATTGCTGTAAACATTACGTCTTAACTGGGGAGACAAATGAGATCAGACACCATTAAACATGAGTAAAAAGAAAGTATTTATATATGTTGCATGCTAACCCAGGGTAGAAGTACAAAAGTCACAGAAATAATCTCCAAATAAACAAGAGATCTTGGTCAGAGGCAAACGTGGCTTTTGTTTACATGTGGCTCTCTGTACATGGTTGTTATCGCATGAACTCATAACTTTAGCTTAAACTCGCTAATCACCCGTGAACTCCGCTGGATGTTGTCAGATACGTGCTGCACACACAACACAGTCAATGAGAATTAGGCGTTAGGAGAGATTGGTGACTCTACAGTAAATTGTCCCTAGTGAATCAATGTGAGAGTGAACAGTTGTCTGTCTTTGTATGTTTCTCTGTGTCAGCCCCTGCGACGAACTGACCACTGTCCAAGGTGTACCCCGCCTAAGGCCCATAGTTACTGGGATAGGCTTCAGTCACCTGCAACGCCTAAAGCAGGGGTGTCTAAACTATGGCCTGACTTGGGCTTTCTTCTCAACAGGGTCCAGATTAGCACAGGATAGTACTTGTTACTGAAAGTCTCTATACAGTAAAAATTACTCTCTATATTTCAACTTGTACATATCCTTCACCTCTTCCCCTCCAGAGATCTCTGCTGATGCTGCCCCCTAGTGGCACTGCAGCGGCGGGGTTTCCTGTGTGTAGTCAGGTCTCAGTTATTATATTCACACAGCAGTTATGTCTAGAGTTATTTCTACACATCTGTAGTAGGGACTGCATGATATGGGAAAAACATCCGATATTCGATAACTATGTTGAATATTGCGATAGTGAATTTTTTTGGCGATATTTTAAAACAGGGCTTACTAATCTGACATAATAAGTTAAATTCAACATCAAAACTTAACACAGGCTGAACCAGGACTAAAACAAGGAGACAAAATTAAGGCAATTACCACTAAAACTGGACTTTTAAAACATTTTTATTTAACACATTTTCATTCAAGGCCCTGGCAGGAAAATTATTCTTGAATGGGACTGGCTGTTATGGTGAGGCCAAATCCATCACTTCTCCTCTGCATTTTTTCGGTATGTGGCCCTCAATGAAAACAGTTTGGACTCCCCTGCCCTAAAGGGAAAAACATGAAAGGCGCTAAATGAATGAATGTAAAACTCCTCAAAAAACACTTTGTGGCTTTATCTGGTGCCAGCTTTCAGTAGATCCATCAACAACTCACAGAGGAGCGACTCGATGCTAGTGGATTAGCGCAGCACATTTACTGTGTCACAGCCAAACAAGTAAACAGAAGCCGTTAGCCTCGGAGCTGGTTTCTTTGATCCAGTCGAGCAGAAACGACACTCCGCTAAGATCTGGGTTTGGTTTTCCCCTGTAACAGTGTGAGTGTGTGTGTGTGTGTGCGTGTCGGTCAGGTTGTGCCTGCAGGCCGCCAACAGGAAGTGGGACAGGAGAGAGAAAGGAGAAAGCCACAGAGTGCACTGGAAACACAGCAACCCAGATCCTTTAGTCACAGTTTAGGCTAATATAAAACCGGGAAGCTAATGGAACCAGTGAATACAATATTTTCAAAGAGACACACATGTATGAAAGCTAAGCTATGTATAAAGAATTTGTATGAGGGTTGTCCAGATACCAATTTAAGCTTTATGTCATTAAAGACATATTAGCATTAGCAACCATAAATCAGCATTCTGCAATAGTTGTGGCAGAAGGCAACCAACCAGATACACGTCTGTAATCGAGAGTACCTGGGCAGAGAACTCAATGTTGACTTGCAATGTTTAGCTGTGTTAAAGCAAATAGCAATATAAGCTTATGTTTTGCTGGACAAATAGTTCAAGAATCATAACAAACTTTGGCTATTGCAATAGATACAGCAATATGTAATAAAAATATTATGAAAATACTGTAGCTAAAAAAAAGGCAATAATGATATAAACGCCAAATGCCAAAATCATCAACAAGGTGTTGGGAATTACATATTTTTGGGTCTAACAGCTGCATGATTTTCTTTGTGCATGAACTATGTACCACATATTTGCATAATCTAAAAAAAAAAAAAAGCATTTAACGATGCAAACCATTTTATAACTTCTTGTTCCTCTATAACTGCTCAGAGAGACATTTTGAACAAAGCTTCATAACAATAACTAAGCATTTCTCCATGCAAAAACATTATAAAACAAAATGTCCCACCTGGGCTACTGTAGGTGTTTCTAGGCAGGACATGAAGTGTGGAATTGCAGTCTGAAATTATGCCATCACTCCACAATGTCCATCACTCTCTACACCTGAGCTAAGACCATGTGCAAATGTGCACAGCATGATCACAGTATTCCTTACAGCAACAGTTGGACAAATATTTGTTATCTGGATCGCTGGCACTCCTGGTAGTGTACATATGATGACTAGAGCCCAACCAATATGGATTTTTTTTTTTTTTTTTTTGAGGCCAATGCCGATAACAATATTAGGTAACAAATTTTTTTTTTAAAATACCGATATCCGATACATCAGCCGATACATTATACATTAGGAATTGTATATATATATATTTTAAAGCATTTTTGGGGCGTGTACACCCCAGGCCACTTTATTAAACTAAACTTATTTTTAAAATGTTGTCGAAAGCTGCTTATTGTTCTTTATGCTGATTGTTATTTAGGTTGTAGTGGGCACTTGGTGGGAAGTATTATTATATATTTTATGTATTATGTTTATTTATTTATTTTATTTAGCTTTAACTAAATTTGTTTAAGTTAAATTTCATTTAAACTTGCCGTGCAAGTAGAGCATGGGGAGAACTACAAAATGCATTTTGAATTTTTGTTCAGAGGTTTTATGGCAAAGAAATTAGTAAAATATTGCATTGCCATTTTGAGCTTTTCAGGCCATGAGAAGGTGATGTGGGCTGTTTCCTATGAACTGCAGAGTAAGAGCCACTGCTGGGAAAACACTCTGAGTTGGCACCAGTGCCCTCCGCTGGACAAATAGCAGAAGGCCATCATTTGCAAGTAAACAGGTCTTAATCCAGTACACAGTAAAAATAGTATATATCGGTAGTAGTTAATTGTAAGTTGTAATAGTTAAGTTCTGCCAATAGCCAATAATTTTCTAATGGGCTGTATCGGCCAATAATATTGGCCAGCCGACATATCGGTCGAGCTCTTAACTGTATTGAATATTATGAAAATACAAAAAAATTGGAGTATCTGCCATAAACCATAGTAAAGTTGAATAGGATTATATAAAAATACAAAACTCTGCTTGTACGTGCACAGACCAAACTGCTATATTGGAAAAGATAATGCAGTACAATGTATATCCTCAAAAGTATATGACAATACATTGTTGTATCTAAAAAAAATATATACTATAATTTGAATTAATCAACAAGAAAGTGGTTGGTTATTACAGCTTTTCAGGTGAGTTGCACGATTTTCTTTGTGCATTCACAATAAACAAAAACTAATGCAACGTCTCTATTTAGTACCAATGACAAGCAGTTTTAGTAACAGTTTCATAGAGTTTAGCTGCTTTGCTCTCACAATCTGCAGCTGCCAGCCTTTTTGTTCTTTACTGACACAAGGTTTGTAGAAAACAAAGCTTAGTTTAAAGCTGTTCATCAGCAAGTAATACAATTCAACAGGGACACAGTGCTCTGAAGCAGACTCTGTGACTTGGTGTGCATTGAGAAAGAAAGATGTGGAGTCCAGCTCTTGGTTATGACTTGTTGCTTTATGCATATGAGCAATGTTGTTGATATTGTGAGATATGTTTTTGTTGACTACAGCTCAGGTTTGGACATAATTTATAAAGAGAAAACTATAGCAAACAAACAAATACACAAGTACCCGTTCAGAAATACTCAGTTTGCTAGGTTTTATGAATGATTGTGCAGGGTTAGACTTTGTCACAATTACTACTTCAGCCCAAATGAAAGACGACAAGTTGCAAAATTGGTCGCCGTAATGTGAAGTGAACAGAGCAGTGAACTTGGCTGAACTGACGTGAAGAGATCTGAGCTGGAAATGTGAGCTCTTTGCTGCAACATTCAGCTCGTGGTCATAATTGGAGCTATTGAGCAGAAGCCCGATGCTCCGCCTGCGTACAGGGAGATAAAAGGCGCTCGTCCCCGGGAGGCCTTGGCCATAAAGGATCCAGTCAAAGAAAAAGACAGTCCCACTCTCGCGGCTTTCAGAAAAACTCAGCCTGGATTTAATGCGTCAATATGGAGCCTGCAATTACTGGAGCCATCCATCAGGAAGAATTCAGCACGATTCAGAGCTTTCAGCACAAGCATTGACTGAGAGAGCTCTGGGAAAACGCCGGTAGGAAGGAACTCAACAGCCAATTTAGTCAAGAGGTCTATTCTTCACAAAATATTCTTTGTTTAAGAGCGTAATATTTGGTAGTATATACCTGAAAAAAAAATGGTTAAAAATATTTTATCAATAGTGTTTAAAATCACCTGAGAATAAGAGTCTTTACCTGCGCTTATCTAAAATTTTAAGAAGCAAAACATTTTATTACCTCTAGTTCCTTTACAGCTGACTAGAGAAGCAATTTGAGCAAGGATTCATAAATAGCAATCTTCTATGACGACTTAACATTCCTTAAGCAAAGCCACCACACAATGAAATTGTCCCTGCTGGGCTACTGTAGGTGTTCCCGATCAGGAATTTAAAAAAGCATGGAATTGGAGCCTGCACTGATGCTGTCAATCAGCAAATTCCTAGCCTGACCAGCCAAACCAACCCACTTTCTTTTCAAAAGCAGGAATGATCCCCAGCCATAGAGAGTTGTTTCCAAACGCTTTGATTTGGAACCGGCCCATCACAGCCATTTATCTGCAGCGCGTCATACAAATGCAGAAGATATCTCTTATCAAAATAATTTATCGCGTTTATCGCTTTCCTTCGTCACCTTTTGATTCTGCTGAAGGCCGCATTGTTGTTTAGTCCTCTAAGTTTTTTCTTTGTCCTACTTCCATTTTAAGGGTAAAGTCTCGTTGAGGTCCAGACTAACGACCACATTCATTCTTTCAACTACTGGCTTCTGCTGCTGGCCCTGTTCAGAAATAAGGACAGAGTTGCTCATAATATAACAGTTTTCTGATGTTTTATGGCGAAAAGCAGCAACAGTCTTTCATACGCATATCTACAGCGCTTCCATGTTTGTTGTTGATAGGAATCAGTGTGCCGCTCATATCCTGCCCTTCGTTTCCCTGATTGGTTTACTACATGCCTGTAAGTCCCGCCCCTGGAAAATCAAAGTCCAGCGAAGGGATACCAGACCTTACCAGGGATACCAGATCTTATTTGTATAGAATAGGAAAAGAGTTAGTCTGGCCAGTCAGGCTAGCAATTCCATGCTCTAATCCGTATTCAGACGTGCACAGCAGATAAAGCAGATCTTGTTGGAGGCCTGCGGGCACAACAGTGACTGACACACACACACACATACAAGCACACAAACACACACACCACGCACAGTTACAGGGGAAAACCAAACCCAGATCTTATTGGAGTGGAGTTTCTGCTCAACTGGATCAACAAAACCAGCTCTGGGGCTAAAGGCTTCTGTTTGCTTGTTTGGCTGTGACACAGCAAAATGTGCTGTGAAAATCTGTGAAGAAGCATGTATTAATTGTAACAGGTGCATTTATTCTACAAAATGATCATGTGGCAAAACATCTCTGTGAACAGTTTGCATTTATAAAAAGACTGAAATTCTAATCATTGTTTAGCAACAAATACAAAAAGATAAAGAGACAATTGGTCTATGAAGTTTGTGTAAAGTCTCTTAATCCAGTGCTTCCTCAGAGCAGATAATTATCTATAACAGCTCACAGTGCAGGGTTAGTTAAAGTCTCTATGACTGAGCTTTCAGACTCCTCCAGTTGTATAAATTTATACATTAATTGGCTCAAAAGTGCTCCACATGACGTGAGACGTGAGAGTCCACCAATAACTGACTGCATTGTGCCCACCTGGGAACCTTCAGTAACAATCTAAAAGCATCACTATAGGCCACAGTGAGTCTATGAACTACTTCTTCTATAGTTTGACCAGAAAGTAGTGGTGTACAAAAAGCTCGGAACAAAGATTCATTGATAAGCTTTTCAGGGCTGAGACAGAATGTAATGCATCAAACCCCCATTACATCACATTTATATAGCGTTTTTACCTCCACATGATGAAGCACTTTACATCAAGGAAGCCATTCACCAAGTTCACACTCACAGATTCATACACCAGTGTTCACAGACACTGGAGGCACTGGGTTAAGTGTCTTAACCCAAACACAATAATAGTATACAGTGGGAGCGGGGTTTGAACCACCAACCTTCTGGTTAAGATTAATAAAAAATATTTGCTATCTTTTTTATATTATATTAAACTATTGAAACTTATGAAAAACAAACAGAAGTAATATGAAAAATATAGTAAAATAAGTAAATGTAATAGAACTTTATTTAACATTATATTTTTATTAATTATGTTTTTTATTTATTGTTATTTTAAAGGGATTTTTTTAGCAAGAGGAAAAGCATTTACAATAAAGTAAGCATAAAAATGTTTTTGTACTACTAAACACAGATGACCACTCCATGACCAAGTTTTTTTTTTTAATTAACACTTATACAAAAAAGGGGTACTCACAGTATTGTCACAGTATGACAAAAAGAGCAAAACAGAAAAGGTTGGGGACCACTGATTGGACGAACGGCTCATCTGAGCTACTGCGGCCCCAAGACGTTTGTAAAAAATGAGTCTCATAAAGTTACTTGCTCAGGGACACATGATGGATGTGTGTGCCAAATGTAGTCCATTTATGACAAACTACATTTTTGGCAGCCCTATTGCTGCCATCAGTTTATCTTCGTGAACTCTCTGAGCTCAATAAAGTGTGCACATTTCTGCCTCATATTCTCTAAAATATGAGAGTCGTTATCAACCAATCGCAACCTGACACATTCACTCTTAGCCAATCCCTCTTTAGCTGTTAAAATGCACAAACTAAACATCTGCTTCTTCTCTCCTCCAGGACACTCTTTTGTTTCCACCATTGTTCACAATTATATAATGATTTCAGTTTTCTGTGGAGGTATAAGAAATTAATGCGTTCATCTGCCTCACACACTTTTCTTCTCTATTTTTGTACAGTTCTCTGCATTGGAATCGTATTTGTTTCATTGCATCTCCTTTTGTGGTAGAATGTCAAACAGCATTACTCACATAATATATTAACATTATAATTACTAAATAATAACTCTGCTAACTCTGGCTTTTATCAGTAAACTGAAATGACCTCTAGTGCGGTTTTCTGGCAGGACGTGCTGGTGTGAACACAGCTGACTAAACGGCACAGCTTTCTATAAACAAATCTGAACTGTGAGCAGAAATTGAGACAGTACTTTCACACTTCTCTAGCAGGATACCATGAGTGACGCTACTTGGGAGTTGGAGGGTGACTCTCTCTTATATTAATTAGTATGCACGAAAAATATGCAGGAAAGAAGAAGGCCCTTGGATGGCAGTGAGTGTTGGCTAAGTGACTAAAATGCAAATGGAATTAGCCCCAGTAATCTGCAGAACTCTCCTGTGAGCCTCAGTTTGTGGGTGGAAAATAAGACTCTGCAGTGCAGCACCCACAAACTTCGAATGTTATGTAAGGACACAGAAATTGTAACTGTATGTAATATCCCACCACAATTCCTGTTACAAGCACTTAACTGGAATAATACAACATTCTGTTAATGGAAAAATATAGCTAAGCCCCATATCATTCATACCCTGGCTCAATTGTTATTACTTATTTAATGGATCTGTTCTGGCTGGAAATGACACAACTAAGTGGTAAAAGACATTGTGGCAAAGCTACTATTTTTATTTCATTTTATATTTTAACAAATGATCAGTTGCAAAGCCTTTATCTTCTCCATGTTCTTAATGTTAGAAAGCTTCCTTGTCATTACTCTGGTCTTCAGTTCTCTCCACAGATTCACAGTCGGATGATTCAGGTCTGGACTCTGGCCTTGGCCACTTCAACATGTCCATCCTGTTTAATTCATTTCTTTACCAAGAAAGGCTGAAGTGTGTTTTGGGTCGTTGTGCAGAGTCAGGGTATGAATAAATTGGAGCTTAACTGTATGTATCCAAATCTTTGTATGTGTGTCTGAAGCATTTTCAACAGATGAATGGGAAATAGCCACCAAAAATAATTTTTTTTACATTAACAAGGTTTTTGGCAAATGAGAACCTCTCTGTAGGCTTTGTGTATATCAATCATTTTTGGTATTTTCTTTTACTAAAAAGTATTTTGTAAAAAAACTGAATCAAACACTGAGAGATGACAATATTTTCTACATTTTATAAGTGGTGTATACAGGTGAGGTTTTCCAAAATTATATTGTAAAAATAAACGCCTTTGTTACAGCATCGAGGTATATCGATATACTGTTTAATGTATTATGATGCTTATATCATAATCTGTATTTTATCATTAGATTCTTGCCAAAACACAGCCCCAACAAACATACATATGATAGCACTGTAAGGACTGTCTTTCAGAACACACAGCCATGTGCATTCCCTTTTCACTTTCACCCCGAACACACCTGTGAGGATCAGGTATTCTGTCCTGTGCACTCTGAGATAAATACAGCGGGGATGTCCTGCCTGCTATAACCGGTGCTTACGTTGAAAACACCACTTAAAACATGGAGCTAAATGTGATTTGGCTGCCAAGTATCGAAACTTTGTACCGAAAGAAAATGTATTTTTTCAATACCACAAAGTACTGGAGCATTTTCAGTCAGTACCACAAAGATATCATCTTTCAGTACCCTAATCTACAAACAACACAGCAGCCAACACTGGAATAAGACTTCAGTCCAACAGTGGAAAATTGAGTCTCTATAGTGTCTACTTTGATGATTTTAAATTGAGCCATCGCTTGAGAGTTGGATACAGAAAGGTTCATTTCGAGGCCTGTGTTGTTGATACCTCCATTGGTCGGTGTGGAGTTGGCAGATTTCCACTGTCACTCTGTAGCACTGGCTCTGGTGCCAGAGCTGATAAAAAGCCCAATGCATCAGCCCAGCCCAGGCAGGGACATTTCCTACTGCTCACACTGCTTTTACAGAGTCTGCTGCTGCACCTACGAACACTAAGATGCATCAAGAAAAATAAACGTTTAACCACCAGCTGGAAGGCACAATGGACAGCAGGTGGACACAGATGGTCTTGAATGATTTGCTTCATTGTCTGAACATTGTGTGTGTTATTGACAAGGCTATTGGTTCTTGGTTCTCTACAAAAGGAAAGGAACAAACGCAGTCTCTCCAGACATACCACCATTTCAAACATCTAATTTACATTAGTTTTTTGTTATGTTACACAGCCATAAGACAAAGATTATAGTGTCAGTATCATTATGATTAACATTTCAGTAAAGACACAGTTACATTCATAAAGTCATTGCACATTATTTTCTTGTCTTGTCTTTGTGTCTGAAGAACATTACTTGGACATAAAATGATTTTAATGAACAGCATCATTTCAAACTAAAACCACTTGGAGAGCACAGATCTCCCCCAAGGCTTCATATTAATTAGTATGCCATCATTTCCTCCTTTACTGACCCCTTGTGACTTGTGTTTTCTTGAAAGACGCTGGGATTTAATGTGAGCCTGGTCTGTGGAAGTGCAGATGTTGTTCTGATCGTCAACCGTACAGGTCAAATACTGACAAGGTTCGTGCAATAGAGGCATTGCAAAGACAAGTGTTAGGATCCCACACCAAACACACAGCATTTCTTTCTTTGTGCCATTACAAAGCTTTCCTGAAAATGTCATCCAAATTTGCTCTTGACTTTTTCTTTCACAAACAAAGCAACTAACAAACACAAGAGAGGATATCCATATATAAGCACTTGTTGGCTCCCGACCTAACTTTTCTTTTCTTTACAAAATCAAACCAGGCTTTTTTCCATAATTTGTGACTTACTGCATTTGAAAACACTATTCTATATGTACATACTCTATATTGTTTCTCTACATCTCACTATAACACTGTCCCTAAGGCAATGATTGACTATTGAGATTGACAGCTCTCTTGTTTGCCGTTAGCTTCAAAGACATATTTTCATATTTCATATTTTCCCCAGGGTTGAAGTTAAAGACACTAAAGACTGTGGCAGTGGATACATTGTTAAATCCCAAACGTATTAACTGAATACAAATGCACAATACAACTGAAGAGTACACCTTTTGCAAAAACGTAACGCATACATGCAAAAATAAGTTATTACTATTTACTTATGTGGTTTGTTTTCTCTACTTTGTTTCAGTGCTGCTTCTGTAAATGTAGCATATCAAATATTCACAGATTTGTAAAGATTTTAGGCCTTTAAATGTCAGGTTTTTGAGATGATGCCACCATGTCTTCAGAAACATCATCTCATCCTATCATCATCTAATCATCTGGGCTAAAATCTTTACAAATAGTACATGAATATTTGGTATCTATAGTTAGCACAGAGGTAGCTGATTCTAATGAGCTCAATCAAAGCAGAATATAATAATAGTTTATAATATTTTTATAGCTACAAAATAAAAAGTGTGTAATACATGCTGAACACTATCAACATATTTGACACTGCACAAAAATTAATAATGCATAAAAATCAATGTTGCTGCTAATTACTGACTACCCCAGGCTGTAAAAATTTATTACAAAAAATTCACTCCAATTATTATTTTGAAAATAAAACAAGGTGCCGTCATCATAAAAACATTGCATACACATATAAGGGGTTAAAAGAAATACATTTGGTATCAACAGTTAGCACAGGTGTGGAAGAAAAAGATAGTAAATGAAAGTAGAATATAAAAATAATATTTTTTATAACAACAAAATTAATTTTACAGGTTTAACAATGTGAATGTGATTACAGTCATTTGTAAAAGTTTGGAGACCCCTCTGAGGTTGCATAATAATTTACTTCAAGAAAAAAGATCACAGAGGTATGTCATTCATTTTCTAGAGACATCTGAGTTCCTAGGGTGTTTTCCTGACAACAAATTGTAGTGTAGCAGTATTAAGTGTGCTGATTTTTTGACCCATGTACAGAAACTCCGTCTGCAGCAGGATGATTTTTTCTTTGGAGGTGATCTGTGGGTCGTCTTTAATCATTCTCACCATTCCTTGCCTGTGTCTCTCTGGTATTTTTCTTGGCCTGCCACATTTGGCCTTAACATTAACTTTGCCTGTGTCCTTCCATTTCCTGATTACCACCTTAAATACCTTTTCTTATTATTGAATGCACCTGTCTATGAAGTTCAAGGCTTAACTCACTAACCTAACAAGTGTTGTGCTGCAATAATGCATTTTGAGACGTTACATGCATTCAAGTCAGCAAACTTATAAGGATGCACAGACTTTTTTTTTCATATTTCATTTAATTTCAAATGCTGCTACACTAATAAACTGTTATTAGAAAAACACCCTACAACTCAGATGTCAGAAGAAAGTAGAAAATGAATGACATACCTCTGTGATCTTTTTTTTGAGTAAATTATTATGCAACCTCAGAGGGGTGCCCAAACTTGTACATATGACTGTATATTAGAAAGGTCCCTGAGGGTTAAATCCAACATTTTGTTCCAGTTAAGATCTCGTTTCACTTTGTGTATTTATTGAATTATGCCTCACTTTGATTGAATTGAATTGAATTGATGAAAATAGTTATTCCAGAGCCATGTGCTATGTCAATAGAATGACTAGCTACACAGTCTCTAGCCAAAGTACTTTTGTGCAAAGCTAATATCATTTGGCTCAATGACTTGCATAACTTAATCCGAGTGTACGAGCCACTGTTTTATAATCCATTATTCTGATATGACACACGCCTAATGCCGGCCACAGCTGAGCGTCCTGCTGTAAAAACTGTCCAAACACGCTGCTGCTGTGATGACTCATTGCCTGTTTAGTGTGGCTGGATAAGCCAGGTGTGTGTTAGTGCAGTGTGTGTGAATGAATGAGCTCACTGAATCATATTCCTCCTCCACTCCGCTCTAATTTGTCCTCATCAGCACCGAAAATTCCCTCAAACGCCTGCCTCGCCTGCTTTTTATTCATTTATTCACAACAAACATTTGCTCTAATTTTAGAAAAGCTGTAAACATTCAAATTCAAACCATAAAGGTAATTGTGGTGCAAAAGAAGGTGTCATGTTCTCGGCTAATCTGATTTTAACAGAGCAGTGCTGCGCGGCTGATGGATGAGCCGCCAGATACAATAAGCTATCATCTCTTATTAGCACGATATCAATATTCCATAGCTGTTCAGAGAGATGGCCTGAGATAACACTGTGAATACTCAGCTGAGGGAGCTGTCTTCTTCTTCAGCGCTGTGCAGGTTCTATTAAACTGAAGGAGAAATGAACTGCGTGGGAGACATGAGTCCTCCACTAGAGTATCTTAAAAGCTCTCCACGAGAGAAGAGAGGAAACGTCGAGATGAGGAAGACGAGCTGAAAAGTTGCCTCAAGAAGAAGGCAAAAAATTATTGGTAAAACACACGAATGCACTTCTGAGAAGACTCCAAAAGGATAGCTATTGTCAGAAGGGGTATAAAGCCTCACAAGTACCGCCAAGCACATCTAACTAACCTCTAATGTCAAAATACCCACTCACAAGAAACCAAATGTGAGCTGTTTTCAGTTGCCATTAACTCCGCGTCACTGGCCGGAGGTGACCTTTTCTATAGCTGCAGATATCGTCTCACACACAGCAACTCATCACTCTTCAGTCTGTCGCGCAGTAACCTTGACTAATTATTAGAAATGGTTATTGGTGGTTGCTATAGAAACAGTGCATCCGAGTGAAACCATCTGCTGTTGGCCTACACACAGACATATCCCCAAACTATTTTCACATATAATGACTTTAGCTCCAATATTCAGCCTGATGCGTAAATGTCAACCATGAATCATAGAACAACTATAACTACATTAATGTTTCACTTTTAAGGCTGCAGCTGGTAACAGCAATAAAAAAGTAGACAACTGTCCCAGAACAGGACCATTTATCAAAAAAATGTAGTGACTGACAGGTGTGTTACTATGTGTTACCACCTTTCTACCATGTTATAATGTTACCTCATCAAAAACATACGTGGAGTTATGTTTAATCCATGCCAGTTTAAGTAATCCTGCAGTCTCCGGTGATGAGTTTTGGAGGCCTCAAAACGCTCCACCTCTCCCACAAACCCCCACCCACTCCAAGAAGCACTGACCAATAACATAATATAGTCCCTTTAAGAGGGTTTGTATACAAATGACATGGACAGTAATAATCTAATGCATTTACCTGATGCATACAGTATGTAATTAGCATAAAAGGGTCACCAGAGGGAGTTTCACTTGAAATCATAAATCAAGTGAAAAGCCTCCCTCTTATTATTGTTATTGTTATTTTGATCATGTTTCCTTAGTTGTTTGTGTGATAAAAGAGCTACAGTACCTACTTTGCTTTAAGATATATTGGAATAATAGCATTCTGATTATGCATCTTTTATCATTTAGCAATTTGTGAACTTGTAAGGAATTGCATAATAAAGTTTCTTAAACATTGTAATGAGCACTGAGCGTTGCTGTAATCTCACCAACAACCGCAAAGCAAATAAAAGAGAAGCATAAATCTGCTCAGTGAAAGTGCTAAATAAATAAAAACTTTTATGACTCGTACAAATGAAGACTACCACACCAGTCGTATCATATTATAATATTGTACAATAAAATATTTATGTGTTTATCATAGTGCGGTAATAAGAGATGGCAAAAAGCCTAGGGGACAGATGTTACAGGCCAAATATTGATGTTTTTTTTTTTGTTCATACATAAAGAAAGCGCCTTTTGGGTGCTCCCTTTCCTTCAGGGGTCTCCAAACCAATAATCAGTCTCTGTCGGCTCGTCTGAGCTATGGCGGCACCATGTGTCATATTTATTCAGGTCCCTCTTTACTCAAAGTGGCACCATGCAACTTTGCCGGTTTCTTTGCTGTTTTGGTTGTGCTGCCCCCTGTGTATCTGCAGTAAAGCACTATAGTGAAAACTCATGAGTCCAGTTGACTCCTGTGTGACCCCTCGCTTGGCTTTAATTTCGTTTTCCTCTGCCTTTTGGCCGCACTGCCACAACAAACATCAAACAAGAAATAAAGAAGTTGCTATGGCTAACCGGGACGTGTCGCTTTCTCAGCAAAATCTGAGAGTTCAGGGTCACCAGGTTGGTGCTCCCATTCTTGCAAGGGTGTTTTTTCACAAAGATACATCAGAGGGACATGCAGGGGGCTTTGTTCAACCTGCAACAACTCCTTTTGCCAGCACACTGACTCCAAAACAGTTTCACTCTAACCCTTGTTTGTGCCACTGATCTGTGTTTTCCAATAATGCTCGTCACAATTACAAAACACTGCAATGCAACATCTATTTTGCAATTAATGTGCAGTATATGAACATTCCCAATGACTTTGTAAACGTGAGTAAATACATACAAGGCTCTGTACTATGTCATGCTGTTCACATTGGTTCTTTTATTTAGCTGCAAACTCTGATTAAGTGACTCTGACTAGACAATTATTTTGAAAAGCAAAGTGAAGATTTGTCACATATCCTGAAATGACCACAACTATCTTTAATATGGGAATAAAACTGTAGGCTGAAATGAATAATCTTGACCCTGCGTATGTGTGCCAGCGATACCTGATAATGTCATCGTTGTGGCCCAGGTAGAACCTCTGGCTGTGCTCTCTGGTGTTGTAGACCACACCCACTCCGGCCACGAAGTACACCAGCTCCTTGGCGGCGGTGTAGTAGAGGTTATTGCGGCACTGGTGGCCCCGGTACCCGTAGACCCAGTCCAGTCTGAGCCGGCCGGCCGGGGCGCTGCGGTCCGACATGCTCACTCATCTGCCAACGGGGGACTCCTGACCTGGATCTATGTCTAGACCTAGACCTTCTCCACGGGACAAAAGTCTGTGAAAGTACTTGGAATATATTCAGGGAAAACAGTTTAAATCCTCTTTGACAACAGCAGATATTTAGAAAAAGTCCATGTATTGTTTTTTAATCTCACATAGTCCTTGACTTGTCTTCTTTCCGATTCCCCATTCTCTTCTTGCTGTGATAAATTAGTCCGCCATGTTGGATTGTTTTACCCAGAAAGCTTCATTATACTTTCTCGCAGCAGCTCTATTGTCCATCTGACTCTCACTAATCACTTTATAATCACCTCAATTCATACAAAAGCCATTTCGCAGGCTAATATTGTCCTAATCTCAAGTGTGTCGCAATGATCAGCGACGCCAAATGCTCCCAAATTGCCTGCTCTACAATGTGTCTAGTGAATATATAATAATTAGGAGTTTTATCATTAACATTTCTGTTTATTTCTATAGCTTTGCATTCATTGCCTCAGCTCTCTGTGGATACGCAGCCGGGGCTCAGCCCTGCTGTGGAGTGAGGAGTGTTTGCGCTGCCTTTTATTACAATTAATGATTATGATCCTAATTTCTCTTGTGGTAGCTTTATAATATCCTGTAATTGCCACAGAGAGACTAGCAACGCTCTGCTGAGTGCTTACAACACTTTTGCATAACCACAACTAATAATGTTTCTATGGAGGGTGAATAAATATGATTTAAAATGCACACTTTTAGCCTCATTCCTCATTTCTAACATAGCATAGAATATTTTATGGTTACACTTAAAGATACAAGTCAGTAACCATTGAGTCATTGCATTATGAATTTAAATGCTAAATGCACTATGACTTCTGGCACAAGCTGTTTTTTATATTGTCAATATACACTTGCAATAACAAATGTATTAAAGAGTGCTGAGATAATCTATAAGCAAAAAGTGGGTAAATCAGGGGGGCCCTAATTGCGATAGGGGCCCTAAACAGCCTGTAAAGTAGACTCAGCCTTAGCACTGATTTATGACAGCTGGATATTACAATATGTGAGCTGTAAGATAGAAAATCTATAAACTTCTCTCCGTGCATAAATTGTTTGGAACATACACACACAAAAAAGCACAAAACTGATGGAGAATTGTGCTCGTGGAAATATAATCCGTGCCCACACTAATCCTCGACCCCAGCGCTTGCAGTTTTTTCCTTCCTCAATCCCTCGGCGTTCAGGGCAAACCCATTCACAAAACCCGGAGTGTGGAGAGGACACCGTGCATGTAAGCTAGTAGTTGAAGAAAAAAAAACACCAAACACCAAAAATATTAGTGGATTAGTTCCTGCCTGGTCAAATTGTCGAGCTGTTCCGTAAAGAGCCGAGCGAGAGCGCGTAAAGGGAGCCGTCCAAACCAGGCGTTAATCCCCCGTGGATGGTTCAAGTTGCGCGGTCAGAGGAGCGTAGCATCCCGGCCGAGAGGCGGCAGAGGGAAGTCCTGATTCCCGGCCGGAGGAGGACAGCAACAGCATCCTCTCCCCCCTCCCCAGCTGCAGCCACGGCCACGGCTCGGCCCCCCCGCCCCGCAGACCCTGGACACAAGAAAAAAGAAGAGAAAGAAAGCTGCTGATCGATAAACAGCCGCCCCAGACGACGACTGATGGACACCAACCACTGACGGCTGCGTCCCGACACTCGGCTGTGCTGTTTTCTCGCTCGTTTTTGGACTGACAAGTGCGAGGAGGAACAGAGCAGAGAGTGAGGACCCGCTTCCGCCCAAAAAGCTTCAAAATAAAACCACACGAGGCGATCAAACACAAATACAGACATTACAAGAGTGTGACAAATACAGTCTTTTTAAATAAAATGTATAATCCCAGGGTAGCTCCAGGTTTTGCTTCTGTGAAATTTAAGACCTTCTTATGAAGTTTTTAATGACACTTAGAATGAAATTTAATGCCAGCATCGTCAACAATAGAACAATAATCTGTGTGAATTTTACACTAAGGAAATATCTGTACTACTCTCTGAAAATCAATTATTTAAAAGTCTAATCCAGATGAAAGAACTCCAGTGCTGCATTAAAAAAATCATGAATAAATGAATCATGCATTTCAATAACATTTCTTCAATAAATATATTTTTTGTAAGACTAATATAATGTTTTGACAAATTTTAAGATCTAAATAAACACATTTTAATACCAACTCATAATATATAATACTTCTAAGACCTTGGGGATACCCTGGATCCCACAGCTAAATTTCCAAAAGTTAATATTTTGTGTTTAAATATAGGTGACCAGATGTCCCTATTTAACCGGGCCAATCCCAGTCTTAGGCTCCTTGTCCCATGTCATATCTGTAAAAACACTCATATGTCCCAGATTTCAACAAACCATGTCCCAGTTGTCCCCATTTTAACCACTTGTGTACATGACTGCTGTCACTAAAATTATTTACAATGTCATTATTTTAAGTGTTAAATTGCCACTAGAATTCAAAACATAATCCATAGCATCACTGTAAGTTACTTTAATTAACGATACATGACAGAAAAATTGTATGGATTTCTGAAGCTTTTTGTTTTTAGTCACTAATCCTCGTGCATTTGAATTTTCTAAGCGATTAGCGAAAAACGTTGTTTTTAACGTGCCACATTTGTTTGTTTTGGTTTTTTCTGTTTGTCACTTCACCATTTTTGTACTGAAATTTGTCTCTTTTATGTTTGAAGTAGCCTGACTTGTTCTGTAACGTTACATGTAACTTGGACTATTAGCTCCTAAAAAAGTAAAATAAAATAAAAAATAAGCACCAGCGACGCCATCTTCTGTTAGCAAAAGGTGTTACGTTAGCTAGTTTACGAGCTAAGTTAGTCGTTTATAAAATAAACGTGAAATACTGTATTCTGACCAAGGAATATTTACCAAACAAGTAAAAACAAATAATCAATTACAATTAATATCGTATAAAAATATATCGATATAAAACATAATTAATGTTATAGAAACATACGGAAAAAATACGCACGATACGTTAACAGAAACTGCCGCAGAACATGCGGTGCCTGAGGTTGCCAGACTAAAATGTTAATTTCCCTCGTAACCAATACAATTTTAGCTTTAGATGCATTAAAATATATATTATTATTTGGTTACATTTCAAATTATTTAAAAAATTACCAATATTATCAACAATCAAACTTAAAGGTGCTATGAAGAGTATGTACAGTATATTGTATGTTTTATAAAAAAATACCCACATGTCCTAAGATATGAGGTAAACACGTTTAAATCAAATATTAGGTTTTGCTGATAACAATGGTACATCTGATTTATTCCCAATTAAAAAAAAATGAATAAAAATAAAAATGTACATAATGGCCAAGTTGTTTGCCGATCGTCCAATCAGAATAGAGGAAAGACTGGCATCCCACAGATGATTGTTTTGATCTAGCCTGCTTAAACCAGCAGAGCGCTTGCTACTTACAGTACCTTTAAATAATTTTATAGGAATGTAGATTACTTTTTTTTAGGCACAGAAAAGCTAAGCTGCTGTAGATCTAGAAATAGGGGAAGTATGAGGCACTTTCATTCCATTCTTTCTTCTTGCTCTGTCTGTGTCTGTCCTATTTTTGTTCAGTTTGTTTACAATATTAGTTTATATCTTTACTTAGTTCACTGATATTCAAAAGTTGTTGCAGATAAGGATCCCACAATAATTTATTTAGTTTATTTATTTTAATTGTATTTGTTTTAAGATGAATAAAACAACAACAACAAGCACCTATCACCTTGACATTCCATATACACAACTTTGCTGTGACTTCACTTTATAGCTTATTAAATTGATGTAAGCCAGTATATATAAATATATATTCAAGTCACTTCTCATGGGTGGGTGTGACAGTAGGCTATTCATAATATTTAAAAACATAACTTAAAAGTTTTGGGTTGTAAAACTATTGTACTTATTACAAAGAACACACCTATTTTCTAAGTCCATTTATCTTCAAGCCTGTATCTCATATTGACAATTCCATTTATTTTCTTCTGACTGCTTTTTTTTTCCTTTGTAAATAATAAATATGATGCTGCTAAAATAGTCCCAATTAAAGCCTGCAACGTAGCCATAAATCAGTTTGATAAAAGATGCCACAATAGCAGGCAGAGCTGGAGTTGTGGGAGACATCTTTCATCTCTGAGCGCAGGGAACTCCCCGCTGTGAGCAACAGCTTGAGCTCCTGCGCTCGTTTCTGAATCACTTTGTAACCGCAGGTGGCACGTCTATATCCAGTCTATCAGAATCTGGACTATCTCTAACTATCTCTAACTAGGGGAATGCCAATGCAGCAGACAAAGATTTTTAACTCATTTCTCTTGTTGATACAGAAAAAAATCTCAGGTATAATGTTATAGCTTATAGCAGTGGTCCTCAAACTGTGATGGTATTTCAGACTCATTCTGGTGCTACTCAGGAGTCTTTTGCAGTTCAAAATCCTGATTTAGTTTAATTTTGAGCCAGTTTATTTCCTGTTCTAGTCTTAGTTTAGTTTAAATTTAAAGTGTAGACCACGGCTGGGTCCTGGTTTAGCTCTGATTTAGATCTGGCTTAGTTCCTACATTAGTATTTTGTTTAGGCCTGGTTTTGTAGTCCCAGTTATGGTTTAGTCACTGAACTTATAATATATGATATATAGAGTAATATTTTTGTTCAGCGAATCACTTTTTTATTCCTTGGTTTAAATATGGTTCTGTGAAGATTTAGGAAAAGATTTTAGTGCAGTAAATGTGGCACTTGGTTAAATATTCTCTGAGCCTGAGGTGAACAGTTTATGAATCACTGACCGGCCGATAGCACACAAACGTACAAACCTAAAAGTAGGCTAACAACATGACAAACTATTCAGATCTGCAATAAAAACTCAACATATATATATTTTTTAAAGCAATAAGCATAAGCAAAAAGGGGCAATAATTTTTTACAATTGTAGCTGTAGCTTAATATCTTCAGATCTTGCAATAGAAATTTAAATGAAATCTTATTTATCAGTTCTTTTACTTTACCTGTCCCGCAGCACCTTGTATTGCACAGATTTGAGCATTATTTTATTGGTTCACGTTGGTTCTCAGACTATGGTGCAGGGTACAACTTTTGGTACACAGGATATTTCTGATGGTACTTCAGAGTCTTGTAGTTCAAGTCCTAATTTGGTTTAATTTACAGTAGACACTGTTTTATTCAGTGGCGTAAACTGATAATAAGGGGCCCCAGTGCAGGTTTGTGAGACTGGGCCCCAACCTTATGGAGCACATTCAGGAAGTCGATAGCTGTAGGTCCATATGTCACTACCATTAAGTTTTAAAAAATGCACTGTGTTCTTAAAGTCAACTAATACTTTCTCATATCATACGTATTTGATATTTTTTAATTATAAGAAAAGCTTATTTTCAGATGAAGTCGTGCCTGTTGTGTAACATAACCCACCTATATAGGACTCTCAATGGGGACCCCCTCATGTCCTGGGCCCCAGTGCAGCACTGCCTGACATTACGCCCCTGGTTTTATTCCTGTTTTGGTTCTGTTCTGTTGGGGCTGGAGTTTGATGTTTAAACTACTGTTTGGTACTAGTTTAGTTTGGTTTTAGTCCTGGTTTACACCTAATTTAAAACTAGTTTAGACCCGGTTTTAGTCCTGGTTAAATCCTGGCTAGTCCATTAAAGCTGGTACTTGGAAAGCCAAATATTTTCTGAGGTATTTGGTGTGAAAAGTTTGATAATTAATGTTTTATTTATTGTCTGCTGCTTACAATACTGTACTCGACTTGCCCACCAAAGCTGACGTTTTATTTTGAAGTACTAACTTCATTTCCTGTCTGGTGGTAAAACGCTCGCGCTCCAGCTGAGGAGGAGGTAACCGCCACCACGACGCACGCGGAGGAAACACCCCTGCGCCGCTGGAGAGCACGCACAGCCTCAAAGACTTATGGGAATGTGTGTTTTAGCTCTCGGTTTGATATCATTTGTGAGCGCAAATCCCCCGCGGACGGAAATTACCTAAAAGACTACAAATACCAGCAGCGGCCACGGAGCGCTGTCCGCGGTGCTGAAACGAGGAGGAGAAGCAAGTGAAAGTGACAGTTCATGATTCAAACAAAATTAATTATTTTACGAGGACTGCAACGTTAAAAAGTAAGTATTATTGACTATTAGAGTGGCAGGGAAAATTATAATCTTAGTGGGCACAAATATTAATAGGCTACAACAAGAATTTTTTTGCCACAGCTAAGTAAACGTGCTTTCATATATATTTTTAAACCAATTGTGGTCACCTCTAGAACAGCATTGCATGTTTTACAACCTTTAAAAACATTATCTGACTAAAAGAGACCAGTAGAGTGCAGCTCTTTTGTGCTTTTTTTGAACAGAAACCTTGAAAAAAGCTGTTTACTTCCTTAAACTCTTTGCATGATGCCATTTTACTGCAAAATGAAAAAACATATGTGTGACGAATCAGTGGAAACAGAGCTGCACACCGTTTTATGGATAAATGAATGAGAGCAGACTGGATGTAGAGGGCTTGTTGATTGGTCAGTGCTTCCTGGAGTGGGCGGGGGTTTGTGGAAGCAAGCGTTCTGAGACCTTAGAAAGGCAGCACCTCAGCAGACAGGATTACTCAAACAGGCGTGAATGAAGCAAAACACAACTCCAGGTATGTTTTTGATGAGGAAACAACTTTATAACATGGTAGAAAGCTCAGGAAAAGTCCATTTTGGATCCTATATCCCCTTTAAAGTTCTTGACAAATATTCAAATTGGTCTTAAAATGTATACAAGACCCATCATATTGATCTTAGACTTATTTCTCCAAAGAATGCTGGTCCAGATCTTGGCTGGCTTATCTAATTCATTTGGGTGGACTTTTTTTTTTTTTTTCAAGAGGCAGCTGCACATTAAAGAGCTGTAATTCCTAAATACTTCCTCTGATTTGTATGTGAATACCTCAGATTACAGCACTTCTATAACTGCATTTTGAATATGTTTTTGTAAAAAGCTAAAATAACTTAACTTGTGTCAGTGTCCAAATATTTATGGACATAGTACACTTTTTTCCACACACTTTCTTGATATGTTTTACTTCTCTTTAGTGTATTTTAATCTACATATTTTCATCTATGGCTTAGACACACATAGTGTAGTGTGATGGGGCCTTTATCTGGTTGCATGAAACCTATTTTTTTGTTTTCCACCCTTCCTAAAATGCTGAAAATAAAACTAGAGGAAACGTGCCACAAACATGTTGCATCATGCGTCATTTTCAACCAGGAATATGTGAACATTTGTAGCATAAACTTTTTTAAATTATTTTTACCCATAATGCCTTTTAGCATTCGGTTTATTTTTGATACTATTTATGTTTTGCTTAATCTGAATCTGCACTTCAGTTTATCCTCTGGACAAACCTATACTGGTCGTTCAGTGCCCCCTGGTGGACACAATGAGCATCTACTGAGCCTGTATGGATGAGCTCTGGTAGGTTTACACCAGAGCAGCACATACTCTAATCATAAAGATACTGTAAAGCTCTGTATTTTAAATAACCTACAGCCAACAACGAGCATGGAAGTCACTCTGTTTAATTAAAAGCCGTGCGTGTAGACTGTAATCCTGAGAAATCTCAACTCCCTGCTGCGTTAATCCTCCTCCATACAGAGTCACATCCACACAACACACGTTTACACATAATGTTTTGGAAAAGCATTTGAAGATTGGAGTTTAGCAAAAGAAATGTTTGGGCTCCGCTCAACTTACATTCATTACTATTTAGTAGAAAATGAACCAATTTGCACTCACACTGTGCTGCAATTGGATGGAAACCTAAAATATTAATAGAATAATAATAGTTCTATCAACGTAAAAAATTAAATAAAATGCAGCTAAAACTGAAAAGCAACAGGATCCCTGTGGAGTTTTGGGCCAACTCAAAATCAAGTTTTCAACAACTAATATTTTTTGTTCTCTTAATTTGTCTAAAATCTTTAAATTTTATTCAATTTTACTCCTATCATTATTATTTTAACTCATCTTATGGCCAACTTATTATCCACTGTCCAGAAAAAGTATTATTTTTTGTCAAATTTAGTATATTTAGTTTTCATCATTATCAATTATACTTTTTCTGAATAAAGGATAGTACGTTGGCTGTAAGACGACTTAAAAGTTTAAGTTTTTAGACGTGAACGTCAAATTAGGTGAACAAAAAAGTATTAGTTGTTGAAAACTTGAGATTTTGAGTTGGCTCAAAAATCTTGAGGGCTGCTGTTTCTTTGGGTTTTTGCAACTTTTTTTTAACAGTGTATAAAATAAATAAAGTATATGTAACATGGTTAAAACCTCAATTTAGATTTAGCAGAATAACAGGGGAATTAGTTGTTGAAAACGTGAGATTTTGAGTTGGCCCCAATACTGAAAAATCTTTAGGGATCCTGTTGCTTTGAGTTTTTGCAACTTTTTATTTTTATTTTTTTACAGCGTACATTCATTAAAGGTCCCATATTATGTTTCTTCAGCCTTTTTGAAATCATTTCGGACACCCTTGCATTACTATTTCACATTTTATAACATAAATAAGTATATGTATGGAAAACATCTTCTCTTCTTCATCAATTTGACTTTGCAGAGAACGCTTGGATTAGGTGTCCAGACCAAAATACTACTCCAGGTATGTTTTTGAGATGTAAACGTCATTATAACACGGTTAAAAGCTCAAAAAGTTGATTTAGCAGAATAACATGGGACCTTTAATGTTTTTAGCTCTGTGATTTAAAATGCACTCAAACACAAGAGACCGGACTTCGTTTTAAAAGCATTTTAATGGCTTTTTGCACATATGTAACAGAGAAGGGGAGAAGTCTACAGGTGCAGATCCAACTAGCAGTGACCCCCGGTCCACGTCACACACAACATACCTCGGCTAAACAAACCCCAAGCCCCTCCCACAATCCCACCCTGGCCTCGCCCCACCCCCTTAATATCGTGGCATTTTTGATTGTGCAATATGAAGAAAGATCTCGATACGATGGTTACAGTGACAGAGGAATGCACACTATATCGATCGAAATTGCGAATTGAGAATGTAGCGAGAAAGAAAAGGAAAAAAAAAACAAAAAAAAGGGAGACCCAACAACCCCCAGTGAAGTGTTCCAGTTACTCTTTAGTGTTACACCAGCAGAACCAGTGGGAAAATCAAACGCACCCACCTCCATTTTCTGTATCCTTCATGTTGTTTTCCAGTCATGTATTTTTTATTTTTATTTTTTGCAATATAAAATTAAATACAAAATTAATATCCATTCAAACTAGCAAAAAAGTTTCAGTCTTGTCAGCCATTAGGGCAAAATTTTTACAACATGCACACTACTTCCACTTGACCATGCCCGTTTCAAGCTTTTACTGGCATTAAATCAAGATACATTCTCGATGAACTTGCACTTGTGTTACAACCTAAAAAGTAGTAGTATACCGTGATTTTGTGGTGGTATGTACACTATTTAAGCTAATTCTTATGGCATCAACGCATTATGTTTTTTGTTTTTTTTGCCACAACCATTAGCACGATTAGAAAGTCGGTTTAAGAAGCAGAGACAGTGTTTTAAGCATTGCATTTTTGCAGGACATCACATGCAAATTTCATCTGTACATAAGAGTAATTTTTGCCTCTAACTGCCTTCCCTATGAGCTGTACACAGGTTATTTTTGACACGAACGGCCTTCCGTGTATGCAGCAGAACATTATAAGTAACTGAAAAGACTTCACTGCTAAGTCATTGGTGGTTTAAAATCCTTAAAATGTTGAGTGCTGAAGCCAACAAGCAAGCAACCATTATTCTGCGACACGACCACTTCCAGTAAATGCTTTTTAAAGAACCAACTTTATCCATTTAACAGCAATGCTTTTTAAAGTAAAAATTTCTTTATAGTACATCTTCATACTTGTTGGACTAACTAAATCTTAAGACATAGCTTAACTGAAGGACAGAAAAAAAATACATTACGAAGGAAAAAATAAAACATTTTCAGAGTGGGCCGCTTCAAATACATAACACAAAATTTTACTGGATGCGTTATCAAACATTCTCACCGGTTTTTATTTGCACCGAGTCGAACCCAGTGGATTCTTCATTCATCGAAGTGTACATATCGCTAGATTAAGAAATGAAGCTTATTACTGTGGGTATTAGTAATAGTAGTAGTAGTAGTAGTAGTAGTAATAATAGTGAAATTAAACACAGGTTTATTTTGTTATACACAAGTTATACATACAGTTTTCAAAGCACTGCAGGGTAACGCTCCAAATTACAGCCAGGAATTAGTCAGCACCAAAAAAACAAAACAAAAACAAAACAACAACCGTATAAGCTATTCTTCATCGGTTATGGCGATTTATCCTTCATATAACATTGTTCAGTCAGTGCATACTTGAGGTCCCATGTTTGTTTGTTTTTTTTTTGTTTTTTTTGTTTTGCTTTCGAGATGACACTATTTATTTCTCATAAGACTTCACTCACTTGATCAAGCTGAAGATGCAATTTGCAGAAGTTTACCCTGCTGTGGTCTCCCCATTACATAGGGATACACTCAATCTTGCAAAGACAAGGCCTCGCAAAAAACAAACAAAAAAACAAACAAAAAAAAAACAAAACTGGACCCTAAATTAGCTACAACATTGGAAAAATAACAAAAGATGGAAATAAAAAAACAAAAAAGAACAAGAGAGATGTTGGAAAGCGTAAACACAAACCCACAGAAGGCAGTAGTAGTAGTAGTAGGCGGGATGAAAAGCAAAAAAACAAACAAACAAAAACACAAGCTATAGTGGGATAATTTAGGAACTCCTCAAGATATTGTTGTTCAATGGCAAACTTGGGATTACTCACTAAGAGCAGCTGCCTGAAGCGTCTGCGGACCCCCTTTTTGAGATTAGAATTGTTTGAGATGTTTTATTTTTTACAAAACAACATGACGGAGTGTTTTTTGTTTTTGTTTTTGTCTGAAGCTCTGAGCCAGGTCGGACGGTTTGATAGGCACAGAGTGGAGAGTTTTGGCTCGGAGCTTGCATGCTGTGAGAGTCACGCTTTGAGGAGGGTGAGAGAAAAATGATGGAAGGATAGATTAGCTGTTTGGGGAACTTTAGTTTTTGAGAAGTCAGTTTACTGCTTTGTCATTTAAATTGAGTGCTATGCTAGGAGCTAGTATTTCATGTTTACAACGCCAGGTGCTACAAGTCGACTCCACTGATTTCAGCAAACAGATATCGGATCAATAGACTGATCAACCCAAACAGCACCGAAGGGGAAGAGGGGACGGAGGAGGAGGAGGGAAAGGATAGAAGGAAAAGAAAGAAGGAAGAGCATCTATTTCTTCTTGCTGAACAGACTGAAGCGTTTCTCCTTGTCTCCCTTCTCTCGTTTGCCCGGGCTGGACTCTGCTGCTGTGGTGGTGGCGACAGAGGCGGGCAGCGTCTGAGCGCGTGCAGTGGGAGCGGGCGTGCTGTGGCTGCTCGGGCTCACTTCGGTCTTCTCGCCCGACACAGCGGTGGAGATGGCGGAGATCCATGTGTTCATCTCCTCCTGAGGGTCGAGAAGATGTAAGAGTTCAAAAAAGAGGTGCTGCTGTGAGTAAGTATAAGGTTGGATCATGACAGACAACTGATCAGGTTGTATGTTAGGAAAAAGAAAACACTGTTCAGCTAATATGAATAAAGAGTACAGGTATGAATGGTTAATAAGCAAAAAAGCTTTACAGTGATCTGAAGAAGGCTAAGCGGAAAGATCAGCTACCAAAGGGTTTTTAATTTGAGCTTCCAGCATAAGCACTTCATAATAGTTTTTTAAATTGTGGGTAAATGTTTAAAGAAATTATATCAGGAGGAAAACATGCGATATCTGATAACTATGCTGAAAATTGCGACAACGATATTACTGCAATATTTGAAAACTAGAGCCTACTTTTCGAACATAGTAAGTTAAATTCACTACATTTCACAAAAATGTAAGTTCCTGTATTTACAAGTCAAAACAGCCACAAAATCAAAACTTAACACAGACTAAACCAGGAATAAAAAACAAGGCTGAGCTGTGACTAAATTAATTAAATTACCACTAAAACTGACTTTTTAAACATTTTTATTTAGTCATAACACATGTTTTTAAGGCTCTGGTGGAAAATGATTCTTCAGTGTAAATCTCTGTCAGATGGAAGACCACAGCGTTATTAGGATATATTTAGATTCTTGCGATACGGATATTGCGTTTGCTGATATTGCAATAACGATAATTTTGCGATATATTGTGCAGCCCTAAACAATATACTGCAATTTTTTACTTGACGATACTGTATGAATTAACCTGGCCGACTACCTTCTCTTTGTTTTCTATACAGAGAAGTTAGTCTGGAACCTCGGTCAAAGACAGCCATTTCCACAAATATGTTGTGTATTTCACCAATCACAGCTGTTTATTTGAGAGTGCTCCACATTAGCCTTGACCTTTTTGATTGGTTGATTGACTTTATTAATTTCGAACATGTATAACACCATAATAAAAACAAACAAAACAAAACTAAAAGTGTTTGAAAAGGAGTAGGTTGAAGTAAAACTTATATAACCCTACCCCCTTCTCACTTATCCTCGCTTCATTAATTCGTAGTATACATAATGTCCAGTCCACATTACTATTAACAACATAAGTTAAATTCACCAATTCATTCATTTTATACTGTGTTCATATTTTTTTTAACCAGATTACCAAAACAAAACTATTTTTCCAGTTCATAAATTACAGTTTGAACAAATTACCAATTTCTCCGCCTTTGTTACAGTATTGTGATGCTTATATGGTGATGCGTATATTAACGCAAGATTCTGGCCCATACACAGCCCTAATAAATGGTACATATTTTGCCATGTATGTTTGTAAATGTGTGTTAATTCAGTGTTGCAAATACACATGCATCTGTAAAAAAAAATAGCTTATAACTGCGGTGAGAAATGCGTTATTGTAAGAAGATAAACAGAATCCTCCTAGTTTAATGAGTTGGAGTCACATCATAATACATATTTTGGACCTAAATATGTAAAAAGCTACAAGTAGTGTTGCTTTAAGTAGAAAAGCACAAACACTGTACTTACATCATCTTTGGCTTGGAAGAGATACTCATTTCCATCAGTGATTCTGTAAAAAAACAAACAAAAAAACAAACATTAAATATCAGTAAACACAGATTTTAATAGGAAGAAGCCCTTCCATGGTTGGGCCACTCACTTGAGTTTAAAGACGTGTTTCTTCTTCTTGTAGTCCGTGGCCACCTCACACACGGCGTCCTTGAGGCTGACAGGGATCTCGCTGTGGTACGGGATGCCCTGGCTGGCGCTCTTCTGGTCCTTATAGAAGCCCATCTCCTGCTGGTTGATCACACAGTACACGTTGTGCCACGACCTGCACAAACAAACAAACAAACAAACGCAGTCAGTGAGGGTCAATTTAATGTTGAGTGATTAATAAAGCTAAACTGACTTGAATTATTAGTAATAACTACAGCAGGTTCAACAGTGTTAAAACTCAATTACATAAAAAATAATGTAGCCACCAACATGTATTTTGTCAAATTTGATAATATAATAAACTTTGACTCTTTAAACCTCTTACTAAGAGAGACACAGCCAGTGCATCTTTGTATAACTGTATAGTGCTGCTAAGCCTGAGCAACTATTCCTAGGAACTATTGCTGCATTCATGTGGTCCTTGGCTGCTCGTCCTTCTGAGATCAGAAGTTGTTTTCCTGACTTGTTCATGTTCACGTGCTTTTATCTCAGAAAATGTTATTAATTAGCAGTTTAACACAGCTAACTTCTCACTGAAAAGCTGAATGTTAATATATTTTGCATAGCTTTAGCCAAAGAGTTTGGAAGTTAGGGTTAAAATAAATTGACAGCATTTCTAACGCAATTCTGTTCCTCATAGGCGAGCATCATCTTATTGTAAACTTGTATTATTAGCAACATTTAGTCAAAGATCTCATGTATAAAAAGCAAATAATTAATCAGCTACTTTCTGCTCTGTCCATGAAGCTGATGACAGGTTTCACACAATTATCAGAGTTTTTTCCAACGTGTGCAGGCGTTCATGTGCATCTTTTAACTCGGGAAAATGTTTTCCAGAGTTTCCAAGGACCAAATGATTGCACCGTAAATGCATAAAAAACTGGCCCGACTTGGAGTCCATGGAGATGTCAAAACTCTCTTTTTCAACAGCTCTGATATTGTATATGGGAACCTGGCTAGTTGCTATAATAGAAACGTCAAATTCATGTCCAAATCATCTTGAATGCTCTAGCAATACTGGCAAAGCTAAACAATAACATAAAAATCCTGATAACTTTTTCAATACCAAGTCAAATCAGAGTATAGTGGACTGTGTGTGGTCCCACCTGCTGGACGCCTTCTTGTTGTGCCCCTCCCACTCGTGTTTGCGGTGCAGGAAGCCCTCCAGCTGTGACGTGGGACTGTCGGTTTTGGTCGGGAGAGTGGCGGCCTGGCTGGCTTTGCCCTTGCGAGTGGCACCGGGAGACCCCGAGGGACTGGGCTCCGAGACGCCGTTCACCACTTCACCTCCGTCCACAGCGTCCTGGAAAGAGAGAAGTCTCATGAGTTCAAAGAGAAAAGGGGATTGAACTGTGAAAGTTAAAAATGCATTTGTAATCCGTATCAAAGCTTGGAATTTGTTATGGGCATGCACAGCAAAGCAGGTCGTGTGCTCACATTTCACACAGCCTGTTAATGAATCATTTATATATTCATGTAGATTAATATTCAGCCTCTGTAGCAAAATTTTAACCTGTGCAATATTTTAATCAGTCTGCAGTTCCTTGTCAAAAAGCAGCAGCTTGACTTTTTTTAAAAACTCCTTCCTAAAGTCCCTATGAGCATCACCAGCCTGCTCACAATAGCTGAAATTTAAGAGCAGATTAACAATACATGCAGTCATTAAAATTTTAACACATGCTCCGTCAAAACATCACTGCATAACACACATCAGAGAAAAGAGAGAAAGGAGCGTAGAAACACAAAAAGCTCAAACAATTATTCACCATATTGTTTGGAATTTAAAGGGATTCATGTTGTAATTGGTGAGGAAGGACTGCGATCGGCCAAGGTCCACACCCACTGCAAACGGATGCTTATTACCCCATTACTGAGCTCTTCAGCTGCAGGACCAGTGATGGGCTGGCTTTTTGAGGATCTGGACAAATCCTGGGAACCTTAACTGTAAGAACTGAGGCCAGTACTAGAAGGCTTGAGCAAATGTTTACAGAAGAAGGGCCAGTGATATTGTACTAAACGTATAGATACTAGAGAGGTGTTTTACTCAGCTGAACCAAAACTAAAACATCAACCTGCCAAGTGCTAAGTTAAGTTTGTTATGAACACAATTATGAAAACTTAACCCTTGAAGGAGCTATATTATTTGTTTAATCAAAGTTTAAACCCATCTTGGTCACCTTTAGAACATCAGCACATCTTAAAACCCTTAAAACCAGAAATACTAAAAGAGAATAAGTATTCTATTGGTGTAATAAAAACAGGTGACCAGCAGAGAGCAGTAGAGTGCAGTTCTGCTGTGGTCTTTTGAACGTAATAAGTGAAAAAGAGCACTTAAAGGGGCCCTATTATGCAAAATCGACTTTTCTGAGCTTTCTACCACCATTGTTGTTCCTGCATCAAAAATATAGCTAGGAGTTGTATTTTTGTTTCATTCACGCATGTTTAAGTAATCCTCTATTTATTTACGTTGACTTCCTGAAAGGACAGAAACGTCTTGCTTCACCGATGTCTGGCATTTCCCACGCCTCACAGCCCAGTCCCGCTCAGCTCACTCCTCCCCCACAGCAACCAAACAAACCTGTGACCGCAGCTGGGCCAAAGGCTCTTAAAGGGACAGGGACCTAATCTCAGCGTTTCTCACAGAGTCAAATGAGTTTCTTCAAATAGGGTTTTTCAATAATTATTGCATTTTATGACCAACAAAATGTAAGATGCTGATGTAAAGTTGTCCTAAATTAATTTAAAAGACACAAAAAACAGCATAATACGGGCCCTTTAAACTTTTTGTATGCCATTTTACTACAAAATGAAAAATGTCTGTGAGGAATCAGTGAAAACAGAGCTGTGCACCATTTTTTGGCTAAATAAATGAGAGCAGACTGGATGTAGAGGGCTTATTGATTGGTCAGTGTTTCCTGGAGTGGGCGGGGGTTCGCAGGAGAGGCGGAGATTCGAGGAAGCGAGCCCTCAGAAAGTCAGTGCCAGAGAGTACAGGATTACTTAAACAGCTGTGAGTGAATCAAAACACAACTCCAGGTATGTTTTTGATGAGGGAACAACATTATAACATGGTAGAAAGCGAAGAAAAGTCTATTTTGCATAATATATCCCTTTTAAGGACAACAAAATTTTAATTTAAATGGAAGATGGGCAAAAAGAGAAATTCTATAAGCATACAGGCCTCTAGTAGAAGTGACCTCAATAACTTCACATTACTAATTATTACTCTTCACCTTAGTTATGCTCAAATAAGGTCCTGGATGAAAATGAATGAACATAAGATGAAATAATGACACTAAAAATACGAGAAAGTGTCAGCAGACAACTCAGACAATGACGGGGAGGCCGAGTGCTCTGATTGGTGGAGACGAGGGTTTATTGGGGAATGTCTGTTAGTCTGGGAATGACATGCAACAGGACTGTGAAAGAAAATTAGGCAATTATTATTAAGTAATACAATGGACAATGACAACAGACAGAGGATACAAAATAATATGATTAACAACAACACATGACAAATAATAAAATAACATGAAGAGGTGAGATAATGATCAGTAATGTAGTGACCACACACACACAGACACACATCCATGTCGTGATAGGAAACTCTGATATGAAGCAGAAGAAGGCTGGAATGACTAAATATTAATGTATATAACTTCTCCTCTCATCTTAAGTAATCTCATTTTATTTAGTTTAATGTCAGATTTGCCCGTTTTTTCTGTCTGTTTTTCTTGTGTGAGCTGTTGGAGCCAGCGCTGGAATGACTGAATAATTAGTTTTCAGGTATCAGGTAGTGCATATTTAAGAATATAGTCTGCTTTTAATCACTATTGTAAACTAGGTGTTTTTTCTACTGCAGACCACTGAAAAATACATTTAGTTCAAAATAATCTGATAATGTCGACTGCAAAGTAATTTCTGTCTTTATCTCATGAAAACATGGCTCTGTGTAATGAACTGTTTTGGACAAACAGGCTGTTTATTTGTGGAAATGAGTTATGAACTGGTTTAAAGTGGTCAGTGTTGAGGTCAGTGTAGACACGATGGTAATTTGGAATGACGTTAGAGCAGTGGTTCTCAAACTGCGGTATGGGTACTACTGGTGGTACGTGGGCTTCCGCCGGTGGTACTCAGGAGTCCTGATATAGTTTTATTTTAGAGACAGTTTTAGTCTTGCTTTAGTCGGGGCTAGTCCTGCTTTGGACATGATTAAGTCTTGGTTTAGCCCTTGATTTTGCTCTGGTTTAGTCCTGGTTTAGATCGGGTTTAGACCTGATTCAGTGTTGATCTCGTCCTTGTTTAGTCTTAGCTATGTCTTGGTTTGGTCTAGGTTTAGTCTCGGTTCAGTCCCGGTACAACCTTGTTTTTGTCACGGTTTAGCCCTGGTTGAGTCCTGGTTTAGTCCTGGTTTTAACCAGGTTTAGCTCAGGTTTAGTCTTATTTTAGTCCATTAGAGACGGTACTTTGAATATTTTTCTGAGGTGTGAAAAGTTTGAGAACCAGAGCGTTAGACGAACTCAGGATGAATATATGGCCTATAATTTAATGCTGCTAAATTTATAATAAACTAATTATATCACAGCTTAAAGTTTTATTTTAAGACTGCTCCTTAAGACATTTAAAATTCACATTTACAATGGCAATGATATAGACCTGTTCAGATCAGATACATGCCTGTCTACATACATTAGTTGGGACATTTTCTGAAAATGTTTTGTATTTTACTGCATGTCTTTCTACGCAGATGAAGTAATACTTTGATTTAGTGCTTTTTAAGGTGCAGTCGGCTACATTTGGACTGTGATCATCTTCAGGTGTTCATATTCCACAGAGTGAGTTTATAAATGATGACGTAAACTAAGAGAAAGACGAGGAGCTGTGGGGAGATGATGATGGGAGTGTCGAGCTGAGAGGGACAGAGGGAGAAAGGAGAAGCAGAAGTGAATGTAAAAGTTTTGAAGGACAGCTGCTGACTGTATCTATAAACCTACATACTTTATATTGTGCCCTCAAACACCATTAGAAAGTCACACATTCATCATTATAGTAATCCCATTTGATCAATTGACTTCAAAAAATATAGCAATTTGTAAAACTAATATTATTAGGAGGTTGACATTCATCAGCACCTGTTTTCGTCATTGTAAAGTCTACATGGATATGATACAGTGATGTGTTGTGTGTATAATGTGTGTTGTGCTGTTGGTGGCAGGCGTGTCATGGGGCAGGCCTGCGGCTCTGCAGGGTGCTGCTGTATTTCTGGTAGGCAGGAGAGCGGTAACTAACCCTGGGTGACTCCTGGTCTGAGGGCAGGCCGTTCTGAGCTGCTGCCTCTCCCTCCCTGCAACACAAACACAAACATACACACCAATGTTATACCAGCGGTTTAATTAGGACGATGTTTACTAGATTATATAAAAAATATTTAACCCCCCCTCCAAAGATTTATCAATTAAAGATTTTTCAAAAAGACAGAAAGCTCCTGGGACGTCCTGCAGTGGCCTTCTCTCAGTCTTCAGATTTAAATCCCATTGAAAATCTTTGATGGGATTTAAAGAAGCCAGGATGCAGCACATCACAGTGTGAAGTCCAGCAGACACAGAACGAACAAAGTTTTATTAAATTAAACACAAAAATTACATCCAAAATGACAAATCTGGCTTTATTTTAACATGCAAATTTCTAATATCAAGGTTTGTTAGAAGTTATCAAAGTTAAAGGACACTCCACAAAGTCCTGAAGGTAAGGGCTGAATAACACTGACCATGGGCCTACGTTAAATACTCACATTTTTCATTTTAACTTCAAAGTTAAGTCAAAATAAGTCAGATTTAGAACAGTTTTTTGTAATTTATTCTCATGATCTTTCATCCACATCATGATATTGTCTTTTGAGATGAGGGGGTTGAACATTATAATCAGCAGTTTCTAACATGATTCTTCTCCCTGACTGTGGAACTGACCGTGCAGCAGCATCACTGGGCTGAGCCTCAGTGACCGGGGGCTGTCTCTTCATCTCCTCCTCCTCTTGCCTTCTCCTCACTTCCAGTAACTCCATCTGGACGCACACAGGGTTACATTTTAAGTTTCATTTGTATGTTCCTCATCTGTGGTGTATTTTGAGTTCTCGTCCTCACCGTGGTCAGCCTCTCCAGAGCGGCGAAGCGTTCCTCCCAGGTGGCAGCAGACTTCTCAAAGGCCTCGTGTCGTTTGATGAGTTTCTCCACTTCGTCCACGCTCTGTCCCATCTCCCGGCTGGACAGGTAGGGCTCCTGTCCCAGCAGCCAGGCCTCGGCTACGCCGGCGTCCCGGGAGAACTGGTGCACCTCCAGCACTAATCTGAGCCACTCCCATCTGTCCTCCCACTTGTCAATCATGTCTTTTCTCTTGTCCGTCAACTGTAGCAACTTCTCTTTAATCTGAGCAGAAGACAGCAGCAACAAATGGAAATTAAAAAGCATAAACAGTAAGTATAATAATTATTCTTGCACTTTTAGACAAATAAAAACTCCCAGTAGCAAGCCATTGCTCTTGGAGAACTTGAACAGTGGGAGTGGAAGAAGTTTTTTGAAATACAGTGGTCCATAAGTTAATGTTGGCTAGTCAAGGCTTTCTACAAAAGTTCTTCATCTTTTTATCTGGACAATAACTTGAAGGATAAAAAGGATAAAACTCTGAATGGAGCTTAACAGTGATTGCAATCCTTGGTTCCAGAAGAAAATTCCCATTCATTTTCTTCATTGACTTTTTGAAAAATGCATATATTAAGAGTTTAAAAGCTTGATGAGGGCTAATCAACTCTGTGGTAACTCATGACCATAACACAATCAATTTCTATCAAATAGATTAACTAAAACTTTAAAATTCAGCAAAATGCAATTATAACTTTGCCTCTTGACAAGTTTAAAACACGTATTTATAGCCAAAGAAATAGTTTATGGTCACGAGTAAGCCCAGAGCTGATTAGTCTACGTCAAGCTGTTTAACTTTTAATATACGGATTTTTCGAAGTAGGGAAAATGAATGGGAAATTTATTTCTGGAACCACGGGGAAAGTGGTCACTGTTGAGCTCCAATAGTAAAAACAACTGTCAATTTAATAATAATAATGCATTAGTCTTATATAACGCTTTTCTAGACACTGAAACGCACTCAAAGTTTATATTCATAATGACATGAAGGATAAAAAAGATAAAACACTGAATGAGTAAAAAGCACCGTCAATGTGTCGCTATTTTCAATGAGGAAAACAACAGATACAGAAATATTGTGTTCTCCGACCTCTTCTGAGGCGTAGTGTTTCCGGGCCAGCAGAGCTTTGCCCAGCTCGATGCAGGCCGTGAAGCTGTCGTTACGGGCATCGATCTCGGCCTTGATGCCCTGGTGGTTGTTCATGAGCAGCTCCACTGAGGACACGTCCCTGCAAACAAACAAAGACGCAGCAAGAGCAAACCATTAGAGCGATGTCCTCTAGGGCTGTAGTCGACTAACGCTATGCCCAATCAACAGTAACCAACCAAAGGATATGTGGGGGACTTATTTAGTTTTATTTTAGAGCCAGTTTTAGTCTTGCTTTAGTTGGGGATAGTCCTGGTTAGAGCATGATAAATTAGCTTTGATTTTGCTCTGGTTTAGTCCTGTTTAAGGCCTGGTTTAGATCTGGTTGAGACTTGGTTTAGTCCTGGATTTGTCATGGTTTAGTCCTGGTTTAGTGTTGATCTTGTCCTGTTTTAGTCTTTGTTTTGTCCCGGTTTAGTCCCATGTTAGTTCTGGTACAGCCTTGGTTTAGACCTGGTTTAGACCTGGTTCAGTGTTGATCTTGTCCTGGTTTAGTCCTAGTTTAGATCTGGTTTAGATCCGGTTTAGCAGTATTGGTTTAGTCATGTTTTAGTCCTGGTTTAGATCTGGTTTAGACTTGGTCTAGTCTTGGATTTGTCATGGTTTAGTACTAGTTTAGATCTTGTTTAGACCTGGTTCAGTCCTGATTTAGGCTCATTTAGAGACTGTACTTTGAATATTTTTTCTGAGGTGTCAAAAGTTTGAGACTTAAGGTAGTCTTATAAGTGACTTCACATTAATTAGGTGATATAATATTTACAAAAAATGGCTGTAAAATATTGAGTTACCTAAAAATCATTATCTTAAATAAAATGAAAAATAAAATAAATAAATTAGACTAGCTAAGAGTGGAAGCAATTCACTGACCAAGACCTCACCAACTGATTAATCGACTAAGTGCCCAGAGGCTGTCAGCTCTAATGTCCACCCACGCTGCTGTAACGTGACATTAGGAGCGCGCTGTACCTGGGCTTCTCCTGGGCCTCGATGAGACGGATGACGTCTTCCATCCACAGCATGAGGTCCCGGACCATGCTGAAGAAGCGGAACTTGTCTCCGGTGTCCAGGAGTTTGACGCGGCGGCCCTCCACAGCCTCCAGCAGGTTCTTCCACGCCTCCAGCACCTGAGAGCACAAGACAGACTTTTAAGCACATTTGAACCCACGATGATTACCGTATTTTCCGCGCTATAGGACGCACTTAAAAGCCTTCAATCTTCTCAAAAAACGACAGTGCGCCTTATAATCCAGAGCGCCTAATATATGAATTTATTCAAAGAGATATATAATTTATAATTAAATTATAATGACGAGAGGGATCCGGGCTGGATGCCGTAATCGCCCAACTGTTTAACTCGGACTCTGAAGATGAAGAATTTGAGGGATTTGTGGATGAGGAATGAACTGAAAAAGTGAGTGTATTGTGTTGTATTTTGTTATAACGTTAACTGAACAGTTATGAGTTATTGTGAATACGCTATCATTAGCCGTCTCAGATTGTGTTTTTTATTCACGCGTTACAACTGAACAAGTTTGGGAGTTATGGTGAATGTGTTGAATAAAGTTTGACTGACTGACTTATCTGACTGTTTTGTTTCGCCTTTTAGTCCGGAGCGCTTTATGTGTGAAAAAAGTTCGAAAATAGACCATTCAATGACAGTGGGCCTTATAATCCAGAGAGCCCTATAGCGCGGAAAATACGGTAAATGCACACTAATATTCAACTGATCAAGTCATGTACAAATATTAGCAATCCGTTAAACCAACTATTATTTCTGGATCATACATTCATGTACTTGGCATATGCTTAGTGTTGGGACAGTTCTCTCTAAACAAAAGGCTCATGCAGCTCACAATGCCATACTTAACAAGAGAATGTAAAATACCCACACGTGAATGTTTCTGATTTAATTCAGTCAGTTCCTATGTTTTTTGCTGCACAAAATGTCCAACATTAACTAACATTTAGAAAGACTATCCAAAAGTACTTCTGCCATAAAGAAAATGTAACATTTGCTTAGTTAGCGACTTGGTATCATCACTGTTTTGATTCATGTCCTGATTACAGGTAAGTTATGTGTATTTGAGATTAATACTGTAAAAACAGGGTGACCAGATTTTTAGATACACTTTTTTTTCACAAATCTTGGAGCATTTGGACTCACCAAGTGACAAAAAAGCATGTTTATGTCAATTTATTAATAAAAATAATGACATTGTACATACTTTTAGTGGCAGAAGTCTTTAGACAAATGTGTTTTAAGTGTCCTGTGCTTTTCTGTTGCTTAATATAGGACAACTGGGACATGGTTTGTTGAAATCTGGGACATACAAGTGTTTTTACAGATATGACTTGGAACATGGGACAAGGAACCCAAAAATGGGACAGCCCCGGTTAAATAGGGACGTCTGGTCACCTTATGTAGAAATAATGTCACCTTTGTTATGTGTGGCTTGTGTTATGTTTAAAGGATCCTAGAAATGTCCTCAGAAGTATAGCAACACACTTTTTTCCACATTTAAAAAAGAATTATGGGACCAAAAGTACATTGTGCAGGACATTTTCATTCTCTTTTACAAAAGTCTGACACAGAAATGTTCTGCTTTAAATTTTTTGACACGGTTCATCTATCTGTAATTATTGGCAGCGCACAAACAAGTTTATAAGACTTAATACATTACATGGAGGGCAGCAGAGACATATGAGACAATCGTCCCCTAATGAGCAGAGAACTACAAGCAGCTGAAGCAGCTACAGCTAAGCAAATGCCTACAAGCTGCTAAACTGAGAAGCAAACAGCTAAAGCACTGGAGTCTGAAATCCATTCACACCTCACTGTACCTGCTCCCACGGCTGAACAGACCTAGCGGTATATTCATTTTCATTATAGGTTTATACATGGGGGAGTTGACTCATCGCTCATGCAGCACCAGTAATTCTCTAAAGCAGGGAAAGGGAGGTCAGCAAAAATCCACCGAGTCAGTCTCGCACTATAAAAGGACAAATCCTGGATATTTGCACGTCAGCAGGTCTGTGTGTGCCAGCGCTGCATGAAGGAGACTAAAATGTCACATTTTAGTCACGCCTTGAGTTTAGTCATACACTGCAGCCAAAATGATGCAAAGCCAGTGTGTTTTGGTAAACAGAGTCTCACCTCTCCCTTTCTCCTCTGGTGGACAGGCCAACGACATACATACATACAGGGAATGGTCAAAACACAACGTCAGTAACACTTTTTCTCCTTGCTCTTACCTCCATGAGACTAGATAACAAGAACTTTGACTATGAGTGACATCCTATAAGTGAGGGTCTGTCTGTTTTTGCTTACTGTCCTGAGAGCATGGGTACAACCACAAATGAAGGAGACGCTTGCAAATGGTGTGCAAGTCTGCAGCTGAAAATACACAGCCCGAAGTTCCATGTTTTACCGTTTAGATTTTACGGGTCAACACTGCAGTAAACTGAATTCAAAGTGGGCTCTGTTGCATGCATTTTTGCACTAAAACTATTTTTGCAACTGAAAAAAATTATTTTGATTCCAATAATTGACAACAGCATCAGCAAAAACACTGCTACAATCATCAATTATTGCAACTTTTGTCATATATTTTGACCATGCCCTGTATTCTAGCCTTTATGTCCTGTATTTGATTATGTATTTAGTGTAGATATTTCTCAATGGCAGACCATTATAATTCTGTCCTTTTAATGACCTCTGATAAACATTGCCTACATTTAATTGAGTTAATTTTTTGAAAGATCCTGCAGAGGCAGTGCAGCATGCATCACCAACATCGGTGCAAATACTGAAAATGTCATGCATCCAACTGAAACATTAACAACTGGAGGACCTACTGTATGTTGTTTTACTGTCAGTCATAAGGGCAGATTTAGTGCATTTTAAAACAGGAACCCACCTCTCCTTCTCTCTTCTGGATGTCATCGGCTTTGTCCCCAGCGTACGCAGACTGCAGACGGACGGCGTCCTCCTGAAGCTGCCGCACCTGAAGAAAACAAACATCAAGGTTTGATTTGGTTTGAAGTACGTAAACAAACAACATCTTTTAAAAGGAGCTATGAGCAGTATATATTTTTTCATATTTCATAAAAATTACCCACATGCTTCCTCAGATATGAGGTAAATATGTTCACATCAAATATTAGTTTTACTGATAACAATGGTAAAGCTGATTTATTCACAAGTAAAAAAATAAAAATAAAAATGAATGTAATGCCCACGTTGTTTCTGTTTACATTTTTTGTTTTGGTTCTAAAGCCTGCATCGCCGATCGTCCAATCAGAAAAGCGCAACCCACAGAGCATTGTTTTGATTTAGACTGCAGTATCGTTTTTAAACCAGTACGAGTGCACGCTGATTACACTACTTTTAATATATGCAAGTAACACGGCAATTTATGCCATAAAATACAGCAGCAACTATTAATCAGTTGTAGCTTCATTGCTTTTATAATGGTTTCCTCACATGAAGAATCAGATATAATGTCTGTCAGTCCTGTATGAGTAAGGAGTGGTTATAGCTGTGCTTGCATCATAAACGTAGCAGTTCCCACCGTCCAAAGACATGCATGTGTTTGGTGAACTGGTGACTCTAAAACTGCCCCAAGTGAATGAATGTGAGAGTGTCTGTGGGGTGTACCCCACCTAAGGCCCATAGTTACTGGGATAGGCTCAAGTACCCGTGACAGAGCCATACAGAACTATATGTGGTGTTTTGTTATTGTTTTTTACAAATTAGTGAGGCTTAGAGTACTACTAATACCTACTCAAACTATGCTCAAACTCCCAGAATTTAGTTAAAAGATTTAAGCCTAACCATTCCACAAGGGCTGCAACAACTATTTGGATTAATCAATTATTGAAATACTTGTCAACTAAATCATTAATCAAATAATCGCTATCTGGGGTATTTCTGGATTTATTACCAAAATAGGGCAGTGAAACGGTTTACTCATTACCATTTACTCATATACTCAATTTGTGAGTATATACACTGTATCTAAAAGTCTTCAAAAATAGCATACTTGAACCTTTGTGGTTCAAATTTAGTAAAAAAGTGAAGTGATTTTTCAAAGTACTACCAAATTTTTACAGCCACCATTCTCAAATTGGGGTCCCTAGACCATTGGTTGGGGGTCCACAAAATAATAATAATTAAAAAAAAAGAATTGCTAGTAATTTATAATCATTTAATTTGTTATGGTAAATTATTTTAAACATTCATAAATGTTAATGGGAACCACTACAGCAATAAAATAAACATTCTGAGCGAATAACCCTCACTTACATTTGGTTTTAGGATGTTTTAAACTTCTGATTGATTGTGACGCACTGTTGATCAGGAGTGGAGAATGCTATAATGTATATGTTAATATGTTTTTTTTCCTCTTCTGTAAGGGCTCTCTGGCGCCAAAACATTTGAAAACCCCTGTTTTATGTTTTCTAAACCACTTGTAATTCCTACATTCCACTGAATTTATAAACATCACAGCTTTATAAACATCAGCTGTTTGATCATAGTCCTTTATATTTCATTTATGAAGCTTTTCAGTAGCCCACCTGTGTTCCCAGAGCCTGAATGTCGTGCTCGAAGGTGGTGTGCATCCTCTGTAGCGTCTCCACCGTGTTCTGGTCCCTCCCCAGCTCCTCGGGCAGTTTCTTGTGTTTGTCCAGGATGCGGTTGAGGATCTCCTTGGCGTCGTGGTAGAACTTGTGCAGCTCGTACGAGGCGGCGAGGATCTGCGTGCGCGTGTCGATGAGCTCCAGCAGGTCGGCCCAGGCCTCGTTCAGCCCGTCCTTCCACTCGGCGATGGTGGCCGCGTCTCCATGCCCGGCGTTTATCAGCTCGTCGGCCAGTCTGTTCACGGCGTCCACGCGCTCCTGGCCGATGTTTCCGGTGTCGCGGGCGAACTCCCGGAAACGCTCCTGCAACATCTGGATGCAAAATACAAAATGTTTAGAAGGTATTTAGTGTCTTTGACTTTACTGTATTTGTAGCTAATGAATGTGTCCAGCTCATGGTAAACTGTCAATGATCCAAACATGGTAAGCAACGGGAACTGTGCAAAACTTCGACCCACAACCAACAAAATGTTATCTTTAATAATGAATAATGTAATGCTTATACTTAGAAAAGTATATAAAGGCATGTCATGTTAAAACTAGGGGATTTAGAAGATACGAGAGATTGGAGAGATGTTGGAAGATTCTGGAGGTTTGGATGATGAGAGATTTTGTACTCTACTTTTTGCTGCCTTTACATGTTTTTTCTGTAATGAGTTTAGGAGTTCTTCAATAAATGCAGCTTCTGCTTTTGCACCCAACTCATTGTGTCTCTGTCTTTTCTGCCCTTTTCTTTTTCTGTTTGTGCCCATGATATCAGTATGATTGCTGTTATTGTAAACCTTTAGCATGGCCTCGGGACCCTTCTTTGCCTTTTGATGATTAATGAAAAATATTTGAAAATTAAAAAAAAGAAATTCCATTCGTTATGGGTAAGGGGATTTTCTTATTTGTGCATGTTGTTGTACCATTATGTCATTGTTTCGGCTTGTGTCTATAGAATCTGAGTGTGTTTTTGTTTGTGTTGTAAAGTTTAAAAACCCAATAAAAATAAAAACGTACAGTGACGTGCTCGTAGTCCTGTCCCAGCTCGTGCGACCCGGCCACCACCTCCCTCTCTGCGATCCACTGCTCCAGGTCGTCCACCTCTCTGTTGAGCTGGAAGAGTCTGAAGCGCTCGTCCAGTTTGCCCCGGCGCTCCTCGGACAGATCCTTCAGGCCTGCGTACAGCTTATCCACCTGGGACTGACGCATCCCGATACGCTCGCTGTGGGGATGAAAGTTCAACATTATTTTACATTTTTCACTTTCTACAAGAGACTACTACTGCTTTTTGTTTCCAACACACCACCACATGTCCCCAACAACATCATAACTTTAAATCTATAGCATGGCCGTCTGTGCCTCTGACCCCTCCTGTGTCTGACCTGTCCGGGTGTCCCGCTGCCACCAGTCCTCTGCTGGTGGAGGACAGCTGGTGGACGGTGTCTGCGTAGTCTTCCACGGCCTGCTCCAGGATCTGGTGCTTCTTCAGCATGGCCACTGAACTCTGCTCGTCCTGTAGTTACACAAAGACACAACACAACTCAATTCAGATTTATGCTGTAAAAATACATATGTCAGGGTTTCAGTAAAGCCTTAAAAAGTCATAAATTTGCAGAGATGCAGAGTATTATGTCTTAACACGTCTTAAATATGTCACGTACATTTAATGTGACTACCTACGATCACTGGCTTATTCTTAAATGGCCACTTAAATGCTAACTAATAGAAACTTCAGGTTTTGTTAAGTGAAATTTTTTATGCCATTTAGAGTAAAATTTAAATTAATGCCAATATTGTCAACAACCAAACAATAATTAGATGTAAACTACAGATGAAATAACTCAAGCGCTGCATAAAAAAAACAAAACAAAAACATAAAACTTAATAACATTTCTCAAAAATACATTGTACACACTGTTATTGTGGTGATGGTACTTATAATAATATATATTTAATACCTGGATGAACAAAATTTAATACTTACTGATTAAATTGAATGCTTTTAAGGCTTAAATTTTGAAATCATAAATTCTAATACCTTTTAAATACTTTTAAGACCTTGGGGCCACCATGTAAAAGCCAATATGAGAGCTCAGATCTGTTGTTACCAAGACCAAAATGCATTGCAGCACTCACTGTTACAAATGTCAACAATGGCATTAAAAGGTCTAAAAAAGTCCAAAATACAACTTGTTTATCCCTGCAGAAACTCTGATATTTAGAACCAGGCTGTAATACAGTATTGGTATTAAAATATTTCTGACCTACAGACATCAGACGGTTTCTTTTCATATTTGATTAGAGTTACAAAAAAATATTGCAGGGCTGCTGTCAATGTCAAACACTTAATCCTGTTAATTTGTTCCAGAGCAGAAAGAGCACCAAGGCTAACCAGGAGATAAACATTAAACATTAAACCCAGCGAACGATGAGCACGCGCTGCTGTCCTCCTCACCTTGGCCTTCTCCTCGGACATCATGTACAACTCCTGCTCGCTCATCCAGGCCTCGGCTTCGGCGGCGTCGAAGTAGTACTGCTGAGCCTCGTGTGCCTCGCTCAGACGCTTGTGCCTCTTCTCGGTCTCCTTCCGGATCTGCTCCCACAGCGCCTGCAGCTCTCCCAGCCGCTGGCGGATGGCCTCTGCCGTGGGCGTGTTCTGTCTCAGGATGGTCTGGCTGCGCTCGAAGATGTCGTCGTAGCGCGGCTGGTGGCCCTGGATCTCCTTCTGCAGGGTCTATACGCACCACATTACATATTAGTTCTCTTCTCTTTACTTAGAACTAAATACTAATACTACAAATGAATATTATTCTCCGTTGTGAGTGTATACCTGGTTCTTCTTGATGAGCAGCTGAACAGTCTGTAGGTTATGTCCATGGTCTGTGGAAGTGGCCAGTGCCATCCTCTCCTCCACCCACAACTGCAGAGACACATGAAAAATATATTAGTTTAGTCAACAAAAAACAGCTCAACTTAACAACCAACATCATCTATGAATCTGATGCATGAACAACAGCTTTTACAATGAGATCCCCTGTACTTTGGCTGCACTGTGAAATCATGAGTAAGTGTGATATTCCTTAAGTCAGCCTCCCTTTTGTCTTTTGAATATATTGGTCTAACTCTAACTGTGTGATATTGGTTCTAAATACCAATGCCTTAGTGCCAGGTGCTACTGGTTAGAGGTCAACCAATATATCAGCCGATTCTTGCACTTTTCTATAGATATATATTTTTTTTAATGTCCGGGCAACCATGCGACTGAAGGACCCAGCCTCCTCGGCCATCTTTTAGGAGTCTGGTTACTCTGCAGTTCATAAGAAACATCCAAAAATGCTTTATCTCAGCGTGAAAAGCTCAAACCAGAAATAAAAACATGTTCATTTCTCTGGCATAGAACATCATAGAACACAAATTTAAATGCATTTTGTAGTTCTCCCTGAGCTCTACTTGCACAGTCAGTTTGACTGAGATTGCCTTATTGATTTTCTCAAAAACCTCATCTTTAACGGTTCTCACTGTCCAATTCTAACATATTTGTTTCAGATTTAATAAGCTTTACTAAATCAAATGGCTATATTAAATTGCTTCTTTCATAAAATTAAGAAAAATTAAGAAAACCTAGCCCTACATAATGGTCCCCCAAAAATCGGCAGTGTTTATCGGCCATCTGCTGCTATGAATTTTAAAAATTGGTATCGGCCATATAAAAAAACAACAAACAAACAAACAAACAAAAAAAGATATGGGTCAACCTCTACCACAGGTAGAGTAGGTCTTGAATATAAACAACAGTATATACTGTAGTTGGGTCTTCAGTCAGTGTAAATCAGACCACTGTAGTGTAGTAATAGTAATGTTTATGAGACAGTGACAACAACACATCTCCTTAAATGTTACTTGATTAGTCTAAAATCGCCTTTCTTTGTAATATTAGTCTCAACGTGTAAAAGTCTGGTAAACTTAATCATTTTGAAAGACCTTTTAGTGTGTGCACTGCAAGCCGAGTGCATTTACAGCTTTTACAGCATGTTAAAATCTACATTATACATCTGTCTCCATACTGATAAAGGTGAGCCCTCTGTCCTATATCTGTATGTATTTTTTGGGTGACAGGACATCAGTAACAGTACTTACGATCTCATCCTCCACGTCTCTGTTGAACTGGTGGATTTCTCGCGAGGCCATCAGCATGTCCCGCCTCTTCTGCAGCGGGGCGTGCAGGGACTGGAACTTCCTCTCCACGCTGATCCTCTGCCCGTCCACTTCCTCCGTGCTCTTGCCCTCCTGACTGAGGACCTGGGACTGGCTCTGCAGCTCTTCCACCTCCTTCTGCCGCACCTCCACCTGGCTCTCCAGCATCTGATGGGCAAGAAAGAAAAACATGTGAACCTTCAGCTGAGAGAGACATCAGAGCTCTGTTTTATCCTTATGTTCTCTATTCACACACATAATATCGGAGATTACAGCCCTGAACTGATGAAGCTGCTGCTATTGACTAAAAATAACATCTTGTACCTTCACACACACACCTGCCAGTGAATACGCACACGGGGAGGCTTCACGCATCATAAGATTACATAGAACAGAGGGAATGGGGAAATATGGCTATGTCTAGTAAATTTAAGATCTGAGGTTTTGGATTTTTCAGTATCCTTTATGATCAAAGAAATTTGGCAGTGTCCCAGTAAAAGCACTTTCCATCTTCCTTTAAAAACTGATATGGTCATAGTTAGTAAATGCTTGTCAGTGTGATACTCACCCTAATGTACATAATATACATACATAATATACTACACCAAGTACTAACTCAGAAAATATTTGGCCAGTACCATCTTTAATGAATATAGCCCTAAATTTTGACTAAACCAGTGCAAAACCAGAATAAAACCAGGTCTAAATCAGGACTAAGCTAGGTGTAAACCAGAACTAAACCAGGACTAAACCATGTCTAAACAAGGTCCAAACTAGACAAGAACTAGCCCCAACTAAGGCAGGACTAAAACAGAAATAGGACTGGACAGGACAGGACTGCAAAGGACTCCTGAGTACTTCCAGAACAAGTCCATGTACCACCAGTTGTACCCCGGACATTCTTCCTACAACTACAAGACAAGCTCCAACTTGAAGTCATATTTTAAATCATGTTTAACTTCTGTCGTTCGTATTATATCAAAATCTAAGACTCCAAAAATATGGTTGGATTTGACAATAAGATAAAGTTGTTATTATCATCTTAGGGTCGTTCATTTGACAGACAATTACTCTTTGCCTTCAAAATACTTAAACCAAACTGTTCTGAAAGATGTTGGTAAAGCCCTGGTTTTGACCTAGTTTAGTCCTAAATCTAGTCCTGGTTTAAACATGGATTAATCTTTGCTTTAGTTTTGGTTCAGTCTATGTCCGGTTTGGATTCAGAACCATTTTGAACAGTGGAAGTTACTCCAGAGCCTTGTGTCTCAGTACACAATTTTATATTTGTGGTAAAAACATGAATGCAATATTCAACATAGTTATTATTGCACAATGCATACTTTCTTAATATGGAGCAGCACTGGTTAATAACTTCAAATAGAGTTTTAAAAAGGGATTAATGTGTCATGCAGTGGTACAGAGAGGTGTTCATGGTTCTCCCTGTAGAGCGTCCTGGGGCAGTTTTCAGGGGTGACTGCAGTGCTTGTGGAAGAAAAAAGGGGAGGAATATGACAGCTATTTGGACCAACTGCAGTTCACAATCAACTCCAATCACATAATGCCAGCACCAGTCCATAAAATTATCCTCAAAGTCATCGGTAGATTGAGTTCGTATTCGTAGTGTCACCTGTTGTTTCTTGAGCAGGATGTTGACTGAGGTGAGATCTTTGCCGTAGTCGTCGGACATGAGCTGCCCGTCCAGGTTGGCCAGCCACTTGTCGAGGTCGGCGCAGCTCTGGGTGAACAGCTCGGCCTTGTTGGCGTCGAACAGACACTTGGCTTTGGTCTGAGTGGTGCCCTCCAGGTCCTGCCACATGGACTTCAGCGAGGCCAGCTTCTCCTTCACCATGGCCTCGGTCTCCGGTTTCTCCGCCATCAGCGCCTGGCCGTCCTGGAAGACGCACACACACAAGGGTTATAGACAATTGCTCTCACACAGGACTGGACTTTAAATCATCAGCATCATCGTGGCACCTTCTCGATCTTGTCCAGCCACTCTTTGTTGGACTGCAGCTCAGCCATGAAGGCCTGGTGTTTGAGCCACTTGCTGTGCAGGTTCCTGGCCTCATCATACGACATGTCCTGGGCTGTGAGCATCTTCTCGTTGATCCACAAAGACAGCTGAAAACACACAGACAAATACAGTTAGTTACTACAGAGTGATGCTGAACCTATGTTTCCTATTCAAAAGTATCTCCTCCTCAGGTGGCTCTCATGTGTCTGTCCTGCTGCAGAGTCTTTTTTTGGTTGTTTTTCAAGTAAAACATCATTGATACCATCTTGAGTTGCCGCCGATAGCAGTAATTATTATATTTAACATCATTAACGGTAGTAAGATTTTAATGGTTTATATCTCAGTGATGCCTGGGTCTAGCCACAGGAAACAAACACTGTAAGGAAGCTAAAAATCATCTTTCTCACAGTCAAATGTTTACATTGGATGCCCTTCCTGTCTCAACCAGACACATACTGCTGAGGTGAGATGTGGGTGAAGTGTCTTGCCCAAAAACATAATAACACTGTGCACTGGTCAGAGCAGGAATTGAACAGCCAACCCTTTGGTTAGTGGGCGACCTGCTTAACCTCCCGCGCCACTGTCACCCCAAAACTAGCAAAACTATACTAATATATATAAAAAACAACAGTATTGTGTGACTCCTCCAGAATATTCTTTATTTAAATTTTTTGTACACCTAATGTTTCTCTATTTCACCTGTTTTCTAACGGGAAACATTAAAACTGTAATCACCACAAACATGTATAAAAATTGAAAAGGGACTTTGGAATAATTGTAAGACATATTTTATCTTGACTTTGTACCTTTTTCTACAAGTTAGACAAGTTGGATGTCATAAAATCAAAGACTCTGTGAGCGGTTCACCTCTTGGCAGTCCTGGAGGAACTTCTGCATTTCTCTGTTGTCCTTCAGCCTCATCAGCAGGTCACTGGCAGCTTCTCGGTTCTTCTTACGTCTGCACAACAAAAAGTATGTAAACTCTTTGGGACATTTTATCACTAATGCACCCTTTTTAAACTCTAGCTTTAAGCCTCCCTCTTCATATTTTGACTACATATTTTTCCAGCAGCTCAGTGTTATGATAAAAAGCTAATTTACCTAGATTCAATAGAGTCCACTTTCTCCTGGATGCGTTCGGCGTTGATGTTGCCGTCGGACACCAGACGCCTGCCGGAGTCCACCACGGCGCCGATCTTCTCCTCGTTGGCGTCCATCGTGGTCATGAAGTCCTCCTGTTTCTTGATGGCAGCCTCGGCTCCCTCCAGAGTGGTGGGCATCTCAGTGTGGGCCAGGACGTACTCCTGCACAACAACAGAGTACACGATTCAGCTTAAAGGCCCACTAAACAAGTTTATGAGAATATGACAAAAAAATCCTCTCCTCTTATTTATTCCCATTTTATCTCAAATAATGTAAGATTTGTAGTTAGCTTCTCTTTTTTCTGACTACTGTTTTTCTTTTTTTCACTAGAACTGGTATTTTTGTATGACTTGCTTCCATTACTCCAGTGTCTGAAGACGTGCACAAGCTTGGATTAACAAATAAAATGAAGCTGACATTGTTTAAAGCATATTGTACCCCTTTGTACACAACTCATTTATGGACCAACTACAAAAATGCCAGTTTCCAAAGGCTGCAGGGAGCATACAGTGATGCAGTGGGTGCTTTTGAGGAGACTAGTGCGGGTAAAATGTATGTCACAGCAGCAGAGTTAACATTTGACAAATTATATTAGTGAATCTCATGTATAAATGTGTCTGTAGGTTAAACCAATGTGAAAATGAAATTATTTTGTGCCCCATGCAACCCATCTAAGTTGTGGAGACACAGGTACAGCTGCCTTTTTAAAATGTCTATTCAACTATTGTATCTTTCTATTTGTGCATTGTCTGGTTTTATCCATGTTATTGAACCATGAGTTCAGAATAAAGTTGAACTGATATATCTCGCTGTAATGATGCATTTCTACCACATGGGGACACTGTAAGACATCTGTCAAGTTTAGCAAAAGCTGCAATTGGCTCAACAAATGCATTGCATTAGATTCTTCAAAAAGTATATTATTACAAATACAATATGTTCACTACTAATGTAAACTATGCTAAGGCACCGAGCCACTTTAGTTTGCAATCACTGCCCTCACAGACATCAAAAACAGGGGTCAGGACCCAAAAGAGGCACTGCAGAGGCTGAATGTTGTTTTAAAATTCAGCTTTTTTAAAGCCAAAATATTGTTTTAGTTAACATGAAATAGTGAAACAAATAAAAACATGTGTCAGAGCTTGGACTCTTTTAAAGCTGAACTCAAGACCTTCATATTCAGAAAGGCTTTTACTTGCTGACTGTTAAGTGTTTTTATTTTCTTGTTGATGTATGTTTTTTTAACTATCTAATTGCTTTTAGACCTGTAGCACGCTGACATTCTTTGGAATGAAAAGTGCTTTATAAATAAAATCTGTTATAATTATTATTATTATTTTTTTATTCTTCTACTTATTATTATTATTATTATTAATACAAAGGTTGAGGTAATAAAAATAACTAAGAAACGTGTTTGAAAATGACTAAATTACTTTTAGTTGCATCATTTTTAAACCTTATCCCAGAAGAAACCAGGAAATCAAACCAGGATATATGAGTTGCAGATTGACGAGCACCGAGTGAAAAACTGGAGTACCTGGTTGTTGAGGAAGGCCTCAGCCTGCTTGGTGTCCCGCAGGAACAGCTGGTAGGCGTGGGACTGGGACAGGAGGTTCTGTCTGTTCTCCCACATCTTGTGCAGTTCGTTCCAGCCGGTGTCCAGCGCCTGGAGCCTCTGCCTCAGGAACATGTACTGGGCGTCGGTCTGCCCTTGGGTCACCATCTCGCCCATGTCCCGCATCTTCTGGTAGTCCTCCTCGTAGTTGCGGATCTCGTTCTTGATGTTCTCGTGTTGGGCCAGCAGCTTCTCGGCCTCGGCCAGAGTGTTGGGCATGTCCTCCGAGGCGATGGCCGTCTGCGTGCGGGACAGCCAGGACTGGAAGTCGTCCAGGTCGCGGAGGAACTGCTGCAGTTTACTGGCCTCTCCCAGGGACTCCTCACGGTTCTTCATGGTGTCCTAAACAACCCAAGCAGACATTTAAGAAAACAATCTTTTTACTTAATCAACATATGAGATCTTAATACAGGTACAATCAGAAATGTTCAACCCCCGAACCTCTAAAGACATTATCATGATGTGATAAATGAAAATAAATGACCAAAAACTTGCCCCAGGCCCTTGGATCTCAACCAGACATCTCTTGATGGGCTCCCTCTAAAACAAGCATTACTACTGGACTAAACCAAGTCTAAACAAGATCTAAACCAGGTCTAAACCAGGTCTAAACCAAGAATAAACCAGGTCTAAACCAGATCTAAACCAGGAATAAACCAAGTCTAAACCAGGACTAAATCACATCTAAATCATAACCCAAAGTAAAACACGACCAGAACAAGACTAAATGAAGTCTAAACCAGATTTAAACCAGGACTAAATCAAGTCAAAACCAGATCTAAGCCAGGACTAAACCAAGTCTAAACCAGGTCTAAATAAGGACCCAATGCAAAGCAGGACTAAAACAGTGCTAATCCAGGACTAAATTGAGACTAAACCAGGTATAAAAAAAGAAATAAAACCAGGTCTAACCCAGAAAGGCCTAAAACAGGACTAAATTAAGATTAAACCAGGACAGAAATGTATTGTTACGACGCTGCGTGTTACCTTCATCTCGCTCCAGACTCCTCGGATCTCGGCCAGACGTCCCTTGATGGCCTCGCCCTGCTCTGGGTGCTCTGTTGACAGCCGCTCCGCCTCTTTGTCCAGGTCGCCCAGCTTGTCCTCGATGGCGGCCAGGTCACGCTCCATCCCGGTCAGCTTCCTCTGCAGGGCCATGACTCCGGCCAGGTCGTTCCCGAGCTCCTGGGTCGACTCGATCACCTGGAGCAGAGCGAGGAGTCAGTTAGTCACGAAAATCATCACACACTGTATCCATCACTTATTTGGGTTGAGTACCTTGGTCTTCTCCTTGATCCAGGACTTGGTCTCGTTGCAGTCCAGGTGGTAGTTCTGCACTCCCAGAGCCGAGTTCAGGCTGTCCTTCTTCTGGTCCACCACGTCCCGGAACTGACCCCACCTGCACCGACACACGAGGGCATTTAGGAACCTGCCAAATCCTAGAGTGGCACCAGTTTAACTTACATTATCTGTGGCTAAAAGGTGGATGATAGATGAGCAACTACTGGCAAAAGCTGCTTTATATTTAAAAATAAGAAAATTGTGAAAAAGTGAAATTATTTTAGTAATTCAACAGACCCTTCAACGCAGGCTGGTTACAAGATTAGCATTCATTTACATTCATTTTTATTTTTATTTTAAATAATATTTTATTGTCAAACAAGGACTAAGCAAGCTCTAAACCAGATCTAAACCAGGACCCAAACTAAACCTGGGCTTAAAACTGTCTCTAAATTAAAGAAAATCCAGACTTGAACAATGAAATTTTTAGATATTAAACAAAACAAGAACAACACTCAACAGACAAACTAAAGTGAGGCTACAAAATATAACTCACCGTCAGACGTTAACAACAATTGGCTGTTTATTTAACTGTTCATATTTACTGTAAATTAATTTGATAGTAAGTTAAATTTATGGATTAAATCTGAGCGAACAATGTCAAACTATCCAGGTCTGCCACATAAATACTTGTCCAGCAACTTTGGCTTAAATGCTGATTATTAGGAATGTAACAATATTTAAATCTCACGTTACGGTATTATCAGGATGTTAATTTCATGGTACGATATTTAGTTATTGTTTAGATATTGTTGGGAGGCTCAGGTTTTTTTTGTAAAAATGCTCAAAAATACCCTGACAAGTCTTAAGTGCATTAATTATTGTGATATTTCAAAAGATTAAGACTAAATAAATGTTTAATAGCAATAATTTTGTCAGGTTGGCTGCACTGAAATGGCGCAAAGGATCATGGTCTATGTAGTTCCCTCTGCTTTTTTACCATTCTGCTGCAACAAAACAAAGCTTATTAGCCCCAGAATCTTGCCATATTCATTCATTCATTCATTTTCTTCCACTTATTCCCTTGCCATATTATATTGTAAAAGTCCAAAACAATATTGTGAGACTTTTGATATTGCAATATCACAATATTGCCAATATTATTACATCCTGACTAATTACAGATGTTAATAGCTGTGTTAAATAAAATGGCTACGGTGATACACTTGTCAATGTTTTCTAACCAGGCTCTGACATTACTCACATCAGATCAACTGGTTGTAAGTTGCTAAAATCATCTTAATAATTCATTATGTGCAATTGTTTGAGGCTAATACTAAATCCTCTACAGAAAATGTATTATGGTCTGTTTAAAAAAAGGGTCTAAACAAAAATTATATATAGATTCACTACACAAAAGCATATATTTATTAACTGTGATGATTATGCAATTTTAATGCGATACTGACATTTTTATTAACTGTAAGCTCCAATTATTACATTTTTTTTAATTTTTTTCATCTTTCAGCTGCTCCCTTTTTCATTAGGGGTCGCCACAGAGAACCAGTTGCACAGTGATTTTGCAGGTCTTTACGCCAGATGCCCTTCCTGTTACTGTGACCGAGTGGGCAATGTGTGTGACAGTATGCGCTTTGAGTACAATGAAAATAGATAAATGCTTGAAATGTTTCTCTCTGTGTCCTGAGTTTATGTAATATTTGCTTTTTTACTTTGAAGTTAACCACTGAAATTCACTTTTCCACAATATTTTTCCAGATGTAGCATTAGTTAATATAATAAACGTTGCCAATATAATCTTACTAAACCCTTGTAAAACCAGACAAACAAACAAATAAAACAGACCTTATTTTCTAATCTAATCTGGATTACCTGGTGTTGAGTGTGTCCTGCTGGGTCTTGATCTCCTTCTCGCTGGGATGTCCGCTGTGGATGAGCTGCCGGGCGACCTGGTTCACCACAGCCACACGGGACGCCTGGCTGTTCATCTCCGGCTCCAGGCTCTCAAAGCTAAAAAAAACAAAAAACAAGAAAAATATAAAGAAGTGAAAACAATTTAACTGGTGTTCAGTGGTGGTTCTTAAACTTTTCATACCAAGGACCAGCTCAGGAAATATTTGGATTTCAAAGTACCAGCTTAAAAATGGACTAAAATGAGCATTACTATTGGACTAAACCAGGACTACACCTACCTAACCTAAGACTAAACCAGGTCTTAACATAACAGGAGAAACCCAGGGCTAAACCAAGGCTATGCTAGGAAAAAAACAAGACTATTCCAGGTCTAAACTATATCTAAACCAGGTCCCAACCAGGACTAAGCTAGATCTAAACCAGGTCTAAACAAGAATAAAACCATGACAAAATTAGTGCAAAATCAGGTATAAACCAGGACTAAACTGGATCTAAAGCAGGACCCAAAGTACTAATCCAAGTACAGGACTAATCCAAGACTAAATTAAGTGTAAACCAGGTCTTAACAAGTAGGAAAAAAAAATAAAACAAAGACAAAAATCAGAACTAAACTGGACCTAAACCACGAAGGTCTAAAACAGGACTAAACCAGATCTAAACCAGGATTAAATCAGCTCTAAACCCAAACTAAAGCAGGACTAAAACAGGAATAAAACCATCTCTAAATTAAACTAAATCCAGACTTGAACTGCAAAAGACCACCAGAGGAAGCCTGCGTACCACCAGTGCTACCTGTACCACTGCTTGAGAACCACTGGTCTTAGTTAAATTCTTTCAATTAAAAAAACTAAACATATCTAGTTGGCTAAGTCTGAATATTGTGTATAATTTTCATTCCCTGGTGTGAAAAGCAAACACCAGATACTGTTAAACGAGACTTTTCTATGAAGTGAGAAGCACAAAAGTGACACTGAATGTTTTTAAACTAAATATCGCTTTCAGCCACGGAGGATTACACACACACAGCAGAGTCTGGGGAAACATTCATGTGATGTTCTGTGGTCCAACAAAATGCAAAAAAAAATGTGTGGAAGAAAACCAAGCACGTAAACAACAAACTGTGTAACCACCACGTCCCAAAATACACCGAGTCTGGAGCTAACAACTGTTCTGCTCTGGTTCCCACAGACAAACAACAAGCCAGAAGTACTCACAGAAGAGCGAAAACTGCAGTATTACTCAATCACAGTACTGACCGGTGCTGGACGACCTCCAGATCCTCCAGTTTCTCGGGGATGTCCATGCTGTTGAGCCACTGCTCCTTCTCGTCGATCCACACCTCGCAGGCGTTGGCTTCGCTCATCATCTTGTACAGAGCCAGGGCGTCCTGCAGAGCCTGCTTCCTGAGGCGGGTCAGCTCGGCCACCTCCTTGTAGCGCTCCTCGATGCCCGCGAGTCGGTTCTGGACCTGCGCACGCATCAACAAATATGATTTTTATACAGATTCATCCTTTAGCCCTTGTCATTTTCTTATTACAGGTGGTCTATAAAGTCTGTTCAGCACATTTACTGACTGCAGAAAACGCAAATGCAATAAATAACCTGTGCTGTACCAATTATATCTTATTAACTATGACCTCAACAAGCACGTATTTGCTTATTAGGGGTGGAGCAATTCATTTACTGCACTGATGCATCGATTTTTATTCCTATGATTCTAACTTTATCAATAGGTGCTTGATTAGTAGCGCCTTACAGGAAGTCTCCTTATCAATGCTAAATTGATAGGCACTAAAAAAATAGATTACATCCATATTAGGACTGCACATGTTAAATTAAAACTAAGACAAAACAAGACTAACTATGTAATACTACTAATACAGAATGAAACATGACTTTGTTAATGCTTACACATAACATTATCCTTATTTCTTTAAATTCTCATTTAATGCCATTTTATTTACATTTTTAAATTACATTTATAAAGGGTTTGTTTCCTTTTAATGTCATTTTGTTTTGTCATTATTCTTAGCAGTGTTATCAAATGTCTATAGATATTTATATATTTGTAGTTATTTTTTGAACTGTGTGTTTTTGGGTGCCAAACTTGATCCTTCAAAGGGTTTCATTTGGCCGAGATTTGTAAGGCATTTCTACTTTGATTCTGAGTCAGTGGTTGGTGTGGAGTCTAAAAGTTTACCTACATAACAATAATTAAAGGAAGTTTAATCACAGATCTGTTTTCATTTGTTCTCATTACATGCAAAAAAATGAGTTTTCCACTAATACATTCCCCTGCTGGGCCCCTGTGGGAAAAAAGTTTGGAAACCCCTGACTTAGAATAACTCACAACTATTATTAAGCAGTAATAAACCATAAAACAGAAATAGTTTATAGATCCTGAATTAACACTCTTGTTTATAATTTTGCACTGATTTACATGCGCTTATTACGAACGAATTAAACATTAATAAGAATGTTTATAGCTCAATGCTGTATGTGTATCTGTTAAACTGGTTACTAATCCTGGGACCCTGACACTGTTTTCATCTACCGATATCTCTGTTTACTTTTACTCTCTGCACATCTTCTGAACGTAACTGAGCGGTGTTTTGTTTGTTACCTCTTCAGAGTTGGCCTTCTCGGGCGGCAGGGTGCGCGACTGTTCGTGCAGGGCGTCGATCACAGGTCTGTAGCTGGCGATCTCCTCGGCCACGTCCTTGTGTTTCTTCACCAGGGCCTGAGTGGAGAACTCATCGTGACCCACGTCAACGCTGGACACGATCCGCAGCACGTCCAGCATCCACGTGTCGATGTCGTCTGCGTCGGCCTGCAGGGTTAACAACAACAGTGTTTCAGTAGATTACAAGAATGTTTAATATGTTTTTAAGCAGAATCCATACAACAAAAATGCTCATTTAGTAGGTGGTGGGTTCTAAATCAATCGAGTTTTACCTGGAACTGATGCTGGTTGCAGGCCTCTTGTAGTTTAGCTTTACGAACAGCAGAGAGGCGCTCAAGAGCAGCCCACTGTTCCTATTGGACAAAAAAACAACACAGGTGTTCAAATTATAACACACACCTGCATTTATATTATTTATATTCGGAGGTGGTGGGTCTGTTTTGGGATATTTTGTTTTTTATTTTAATTTTTCTTAAATATTGCATAAAAATCTCCTTTTTACACCTGCTGTTGTGCCTTCAGGTTGAGGTCATGTATGGTTTTGTGGGATGTCTGAAGCAGCTCATAGTTGTTAAATATAAATAATTAAGGTGTGTGAAAGCTGTTCAGGGCGTTGGTTTTGGAAACAGTTCTGTATTTAAGATTTTTGTATTGGCCGTTGGCGAATGAAACGATCCAGAGCTTCTCTCTTTCGATGTAATTTCCATTTGTAAGAGGCGTTCCCAACAGTTAGAGAATAAACAGCTCAGTAAAACACTGAATATGTTGTAAATGTTTTGTGCCATTGGAAAACTTTGAGAGTATTCATGTGTTACGAAGCGTTTAAATAGAGGTCATTATTGTTACAAAGGTTAATACTGTCAACATGTAGTGCTTCCAAGCTGACGTTTCCATGTTGTGTACCATATTTCTTTAAGCTACTTCTTTGGGTCAGGTGTTCTGCATGTTCAGTAGATCTGACATCTGCTTTTTCTGTGTCGCAGTTACAAAAAATAAACACATAAGCTGGTTCTAAATGAGAAAAGAAAGCCTTGCGTGGAGCTGGCTTTATATTTATTCGCTGGCTGGATAGACTAGTATTGTGAGGACAACATACCTGCTGTCAAAATCTGAATTTAACAATTGAATCAAATGCGTTTTTCAGGTCAAGAAAACATTGAACGCCATTATTATATATTATTTAAAGCCATTATTCTAATATCTATTGTATTTTGGGAAAAAAAAGCTGAAAAATCTTGTGTTGATGAAAGAAGGTAGGGCTGCACGATATGGAGAAAACATGCGATATTCAATAACTATGTTGAAAATTGCAATAATGATATTATTGCGATATTTGAAAATAGAGCGTACTTTTCGAACATAGTAAGTTAAATTCACTACATTTCACAAAAATGTAAGTTCCTGTATTTACAAGTCAAAACAGCGACAAAATCAAAACTTAACACAGACTAAACCAGGAATAAAACAAGGCTAAGCTGTGACTAAATTAATTAAATTACCACTAAAACTGGACTTTTTAAACATTTTTATTTAGTCACAACACATGTTCTTTTAAGGCTCTGGTGGAAAATGATTCTTCAGTGTAAATCTCTGTCAGATGGAAGACCACAGCGTTATTGCGATATATTTACATTCTTGCGATACGAATATTGCAGTTTGCTGATATTGCGATAACAATAATTTTGTGATATATTGTGCAGCCCTAAAAGAAGGGATGCTAAATGTGTCCTCAGAGATTAAATAGAAGTGCGCATTAAAGGTGGTATTATTTAAAGGTCTGATTTATTACTTAGAGGTCGTCTATTTATGCCTGCACATAAAGAAATAGGTGATCATTAATGACGTGAAAACATGACCAAAAAATCATGCATTGTAGCTGCGACTTATATGGAATCAAGTTAATCTGCTAATATATGTGATAAAGGTGAATAAAAGCAGTGTTTTAAACAATCAGGAGTGAGTGGATATTTGTATACAAAGTGGAGTCCAGTCAGAGAATTTATTTATGTAATACAAGATCTATCTGTTCCTGCATATTTGTGACACACTAAATGTCTAAAAGTGGTTATGTTTTGTATTCTTCACATTTAATCACACGTCTCCCTCCGTACCTGGATGTCCTGGATCCTCTCTTTGATCTTGTCAGGCTCCGAAGTGATTGTTGGCCACCAGCTCCTCTCCCTGTTTGATGGTCTGCTGCAGGTGGGCCGCGCGGCCGCTCATCTCGTCCTCGAAGGCTTTGTGCTGACTCAGCAGTCGAACGGCGCCGGTCAGATCCTTCCCATAATCCTCGGACGACAGGATCTGCTCCTTCTCTCTGATCCAGCCCTCCTGCAAACCACAAAACACACGGAGACTGTGTCAAATCGACCCAGAGCAGGAGTCAGGACTGTGCAGTGCTGCCAAAAAGCTTAGTAACAGGCATTTTTACTGAGTATCACCCATTTAACCCTTATGCTCCCCTGTGTGCATTTTGCCTGACAGTTTATATTTTTAATTGGTGATCATTTTTGGTTGTGTTAAAGCTTGGCTCATGAATTTTTTTTTTAAATCCAATGTTTTTTACTCTTACATGTCATGCTCTATACTCTCTAATCTAGAAAATGATTTAATGTTTGGTACTTCTGAGCAGATTTCATGTAGTTTAAGAGACTTATGAAAAAAAAAAGCTGAAAAAAATAAGGACGTATGATGATTTTATAGCAGTTTTTGAGCGCGTACATTTTTGGGGTCAAGAATGGTGCAAAATTTGAGGGGAGCACAAAGGTTAAATGTAAAATATGACTAAATGCTATGCTCACAGTGGAAGCATGTTGTATTAAGAATGAATTATCATTGCTAAGGGACTAGGATTCATGTGTTTGTTTGGTTAAAGTGGAAATTATTGCAATGATATGAAGACACTATCAAGGACATATGGGCTCGACTAAACAATATGTTTATAAAAGCTAATTTTATGGCCTCATCCAAATAAGAGCTCAAACTGTTGTTGTTAGTAAGAGTAAGTAGAAATGTTTCTGAAGTATTTCTTGGTGTTAACAGTTTGAAAACCCTCTGGCCTAAAGTTAGAAAGGATGACATGATTAATGACCTCTTCTGCCATTTCCCAGAAGAACTTCCAGAGGCGGCGGGACTCCTCCAGGCGGGCCCTGCGCTCTGCTGCCAGCTGACTCAGCTCCTGGTAACAGAACTCCAGGTGGGCCACACGGTCCCTGATGATCTGAGGATCACAGGGTTTGTATCCTGGAAAAGAGAAGAACAGACAGGATAAAGGATTAGGAGTGATATTACTTTAAGACTTTACACTTTCATTAACATCTTCTCTAGGGGTTCGCCAGCACATTGCAGGAGGTACACTGATCATTTATACTACCTCTTCAGAAAAACATTAACCTAAATCTGGACTAACCCAAGACTATGCTGAGGGATAAAACAGGGATTAACAGAAAAATGCAATACTAAAGAAAAATAAAACAGGGACTAAACCATCACTTTATTCATCCGTTAGGAACTTCATTTGTGGAAAAAGCACCAATGCAGACTCAAAGAGAACCAGAACTAAACCAGGTCTAAACCAAAACTTAATCAGATCTAAACCAGAACTAAACCACGATAAATTAGGACTAAACTAAGACTAAACCAGGACAAAACCAGGTCTAAATTCATAACTTGGCAATAAATAAACCAGGTCTAAAACCAGAACTGAACCAGATCTAAACCAGAAATAAAACTATGTCTAAAACAGAATTAAGCCAGGTCCAAACCAAAACTAAACCAGGACTTTACCAGGTCCAAACCAGGACTATTCCAGGTGCTGTCGGCAAGACCAAAAAGGTTTGGAACCACTGTACTAATGGATAATTAATAGTTGTGAGGATTACAACACTGCGCAGATACAGATGAACAGAGTTTCCTGTACCCTCAGAGTCGATGGCGAACTTCTGAGCGTTGCTGTTGACATTGCGGACTCTGTCGGCCTGGATGCCGATGTCGGCCTCCACCAGAGCGTGTTTCTGCAGCAGGTCCTCCACTCCCAGCAGGTGCTTTCCCATAATCCTGAGAGAGCAGCAGCATCTGCACGCACAGGCAGGTCAAAGGTCAAACTAGCAGCCACTAACCTTTACAAACTGTTTAACAACGATCAAAGAGCCACCTGAAGCTCATGTTTTAACAAATGCTGTACTTTCTTTTAGCGATGAGCTGGAAGCACAGTTTGACTGGCGAGTTTAAGACTGAATGTAATACATTTACAACAGAATACAATGCAAGTTTTTTTTGTCTTATCTTTACACTTTTTGTAAATTAATAAAAAAAACTTAAAAATAAACGGTTAAATAAATAGAAATAAGTAAAAAATATCTTGAAACGAGTAAGAAATCATTTAAAACAAGTCAAATATATGTAAATAAATCCAAACCAGCATGTAAAAATTACTAGCTAGGAGCATGTCTTGAATCAATATTATTCTGAGGTCAAGTCATTTTAACTGATGTAGATATTGATTTTTATTGTTGCAGCATAAGCATATATTTTCATTCATGGGTTCAGCTTCTTAGATTTTTTCTGATTGAAACATTTTATTTACATACTATTTAGTGGAGCTTAGCTTAGTGAGCTCTAAATTTGGTGTCAACTAAAACATAAATTTAAACACAGATATATTTTAAAACAATGCCTACTTTTTGTAGCCTTTTATTGAAAAGTGCTAAATAAATATAGTTGAGTTCATAATAAGTTTGGAGCCTATGCATTTACCAACCATCTAAAACATCTATATTATTGCAGGCAAAAGTATACTTTATCACGCTTAGTACTTACTGTATTTTACGGACTATAAGTCGCACTTTTTTTCCATAGTCTGGCTAGGGGTGCGACGTATACTCAGGTGTGACTTATATATTAAAATATATCAGGTGTTGGTTAGAGGGCGCTCTAGGCTTGTGTACCAGCATCTGCTGCACCTGTACCACTGACAATTTAAAATGTAAACATTACCACTAACACCTTAGGCTATAAAGACAACTGAGAAAGAGCGGAATAATTGGAAATGGAACTGATGCTGAGTCTGACGACAGCCACGCAGCGGCGCTTCGTCTACCTCCAGAGTTGGCGGAGTTGTTCAGAAGCGACACCGAGGATGAAGAATTTAAAGGATTTAGCGATTAGGAGTGAGATGGTGAGTTTGGTGAACTTGTTATATTATGTTCTTTATGCTATAGTTATGTGAATAACTGTTAATATATTACGTTAACATACGAGACACCTATTCAGTTCGTTGTTTATGCTTCATGTAGCTGAATAACCATCAATGTGTTACGTTAGCATAGCGCACACCTATTCAGCCTGTTGTTCTCTATTCTATTATTACTATAACTTGCCTTTCAAGATGAAATGTCTGTTCTTGGTGTAGGATTTTGTAAAATAAATTTCCCCCCAAAAATGCGACTTATAGTCCAGTGCGACTTATATATGTTTTTTTCTTCTTCATATGCATTTTTTGGCTAGTGCCACTTATACTCCAGGAGCTACTTATAGTCCAGAAAATACGGTACATGTATATTACGGTTTAAAATAGAAAAATAATTTTGGTTATACGTGTATATTCAAAACCTTGGTTCTATTGTATTAAGGGTGGTACCTTTATATCAACACTCACAAGTGGAGAAATAAAGTGCTGATAACTTTGAAAAAACAAAACAAATGCTGCAATGATACTAAAAGCTGCAAGAAGATGACTGTGGCCTGGCAACCGACTTCACCAAACGAGTGGGAGGAGAGTATAAGCAGGAGTAGAGAGTATAAAGTATTTGGAAGTACATGCTGTGTGTGAGTGCGTACCTTCATCTCGTCCATCCAGTCCATGATGTAGAGCATCTCCTGGAAGACCCTCTGCAGCCCCAGGTTGAGCTCCAGCCTGAGCCGCCGGGCCTTGAGCAGCTCCAGCAGGTACTCCCACAGCCGGATTACGTTGTCCTTCCTGGCCGTGATGCGTTTGATGTCGTGGTAACTCTCCGCCTCCAGCTCTTTCGCCACGGCAACCACAGCCTGCACCAATCACACAGAGAGGAGTTAAAATAGAGATGTATAAAGTATATATAGAAACAAACAAAAAATAATAAAGATGACAGAGAATGCAAAAGGCAAGAAGATAGTGTTATGTTTAGAGCAAATGGTAAGGTTGTTTTAAACTGGAAGAATATCCAGAGCAGCACATTTTTAGGACAGAGTATAGAAGGGGGGAGAGTGGAGAAAGACATTCGTTGTTGGTTCGAGTCCAGACTCGAACCAACAACGCCGAGGCAGGCTGTAGTTGCCCTGTATATGCTGCAGCTCTACTGCTGAGCCATAAGGTGGCTCCATGGCGGCTGCTGTATGTACTGATTATCAAAGGAGACCAACTGAAAGAAAAGTTTTCTTCTTGCACTCCACTTTGAGAAACTGACTTTGTAGCATCCCTCGCTATTCATTCATTCATCGATCCCACAAGCTATGGAGGCAAGAGCACTAGCCACTCTATCACTGTAGCCTCCTTCCCTTGCTATACTGTATATTATTTTAAAATGGACATGTGTTTTTTAATTTAACAAAACTGCATGCTTATTTTGAAAAGGAGATGGATGAAATATATAAACAAGCATTTGGGTTAAAATGCCTGATCAGAATGGCTTACTGACAACTGTATCTCATAAAACTCAATACTGACTAACTGTGTATAAAACCAGGGTTAGTTTTGTGTGTTATTTATAGTATACTCTTCTCTACTGTGTGAGCTGACCTGTACTCGCTCCTCATACGCTGCAATGTCTGTTTCGATGGCTTCATGTTTCTTGGTGGCAGCTTCGACCGCCTGGAGGTCAAATCCAAAGTTATCCTGTGGGAGAGAGAAAAGAGGAGGCAGAGAGCAGTGGTGTTACTGTACCAATAAAGTTGAGCATACTGAGCATGGGAATACACATTTTTGATTATAATTGTAACAGGATTCTAATTAAAACGTGTGTGTTCTTTACCAGGACTAAAACAATAATAAAACTGTGTAGTTTTGAAACAGTGGTGGTTCTCTTAAGCCTAATGCACTGCTTCCTAATCCGTCTGCAGGTGTACTCTGATGCACACACACATATTTACCTGGGACACGAGCCTCTGGTTCTCGCTGAGCCAGGTCTCTCTCATGGCGGCCTTGCGGTCGAATCGCCGGGCGAGCTGCTCCAGCTTCTCCTGACGAATCAGCTCGGTCCTCAGAGCCAGCTCCCGCTCGTGCTCCGCCTTCTCCAAACGCTCCCACGCCTAAAACAAACACACACAAACACACACAACAATCAGTGCACAGCTTCTTTACATTTTATAACTCTATGTGAAAGATAACAGAGACTTTCCAGAGTCAATGGTCATACATTCTTACAAAGATGAAGATGTATAGAAATGATATGGAAACATTTTTATACTGCACCTTTTAGTTATTATTTAGTGCAGTTAAATTGGCTACAAACAAAAAGAATGCAGTTCTTTAAAAGTCCACTATTCTGCTAAATCTTTTTTCCATATATATATACATTATTTAAAGCTTTACAGTAGGAAATACTAATGCAAAATTAAGACAATTCCAGGACTAAACCAGGTCTAAACCAGGACTAAAACAAGAATAAAGGCTCTAAATTAAACTCAGCCAGGACTAGAACTGCAAAAGACCCCTCAAGTACCACCAGAAGCAGACTGCGTACCACCAGTGGTACCTGTACCACAGTTTGAGAACCACTGGTACAGAAAAAAGATGCTGTAAATTGTTATGACCCTACAAGTACTAGAAACTTCTCAGTAATTTAGATACAACTACAAACAAAACTTTAGGTTATCCCTTCCAAATTACCATGCTTAGAGTTTTTTGTTAATATTTTGTGTAAAGAATCTAAATGTTTAAATAATAAGGACACTTTCTTAAAGCCTTTCTTGCTCATATTAGTTAAGCTTTTCAATATAGCTAATGCTCTGGCTGATCACATCCCGCTCACCTTGTTGATGTCGGAAATGAGTTTGCCTTCTCGTGGTGTGTAGACTTTTTGGTTGTTGGCTCTCATTTTACTCTGGATGGTGAACAGAAGCACCTCCAGGTTTCCTTTTTCTGTGAACCTGCAAGTTAAGGTCATTATTTAGGTCAGACAATCTTTCTAGGAACAGCAATGGCTTACATTAACACAAAAAAATGCAGTTGACAAATGGACAGAAACGTAATTAATGAGTCAATGCTTTCTTGTAAGCCAAGTTTTGTTTGATAATAGTCAGACGTTATTTCCTAAGGGATTGCAAAAATGTCCATTGTTATTTTGCTTTATGTGCAGCTGCTGGTCTGAATCATTTTTAGAATGTTTCCAGGAAGAAAGAAAAAAATCTCCAATCAGATTCAGCTGCTTTTGTCATCCTCCTTGTGCGAGGATGTGTGGGAGGAAAAATGACTCAACGCTGAACCTGTGAAGTATCAAGCTGATGCCGCAGTGCAAAAAGAAAAAGGCCACTGGGTTTTGTGCAGAGATTTTGATGTGGTGTGTTTTTGTTGGTACTGACTTGGGGGGTTTCTCCACGGTGCGGTAGGTGTTGAAGGCCTGGAGCTGCTGCTGGACGCCCACCAGAGAGTTGGCGAACTTCCGGTTGTTCAGGATGATGATGGTCTGTTCGATCCACTCCAGCAAATCTGAGGCCAGGGACTCATACTTCTCGATCATCTTCTCCGTCTCGATGGCGTTGTCCAAAACCTGCACACAGCAACAAATGAAACAAACAAACAAACAAACAAAAAAAGCCATTATTAATTATGAGCAATAATGGACAGTATCAGGTGGTAGGCTCCTGGAGCAAAAATGCATTGTTTTGTAGTAGTGGCATGGTAAAAGAAAAGCACAGGGAACTACATAGACCATGATCCTTTGCTCCTTCTCAGTGCAGCCAACAAGGCTGGGGCTGGTGTTGTTAGGAGCGATGATAGCAAATAGAGAATGAAGTTGAGGGAAAACTACAAGTTGACAACACTTTAAAGTAAAAAATGGATGGATTTTGGATAACATTACATCCCTAGTGTTGAAGTAACAAATCTAGGGCTTTCTATTGAGGATATGATGCACTATTTTAGACAGGATGACATTATATTGCAATATGTTTTGGCGGTTCACAAGTGAGAAAGAAATATGAGGTGAGACTGATAAACTTGGTCAGCTTTTCCAAAGTTTACTGTCATAGAAAAAACTCAGGCTGCTGTTTGTTAGAACTTGTCTATTAAAATAAAAAGAACTTTGATTTTTAGGATTAAGGTACTTTATTACGGAAGCGTATTGCGTTCACCTGAAAAAAAAAGTTTGTTTTAATGAGCAAAGTTAGTTCTGTTTTTATGAAAAAAGTTCTGTTTTTATGACAAAAGTTTTGATTTTATGAGTAAAGTTAATTCTGTTTTTATGAGAGAAAAAATCCTGTTTTTACGAGTAAAATAATTTTCTGTTTTTATGTGAATAATGGTCCTTATTATCTTGTTCCACTTTTGGGGAGAGAGGAATTCAAAGTCAATCGCAAAGACCTGAGATGTCTGCGCAGAGTCGACAAACTAATGATTATACGTCAATATTACTTAACGAAAGCAGAATCTCCAGTGTCTCAAGCCTATATTAAAATAAAATCGTATTAAACGAAGTAGTTGGGACATTTACGCCCTTTCTTTAGCGAGCAACTCTTCAATACAAGCTAAACGTTTACTGGTTGTGATAGACATGAATTTACTTTTGTTATAAAAACCCAAGTTATTTATACTCATAAAAACAGAACTTTTCTCATAAAAACAGAACTAACTTAGCTCATTAAAACAGAAACTTTTTTTTTTCAGGTGAACGCAATACGCTTCCGTACTTTATTGTCCCCATGGGGAAATTTATTCTCTGTATTTGACCCATCCTTCAATTCCACTGAGGTTAAACCTGTCAGGAACAGAGGGCGCCCTGAGACCCTTCTCTACATTTTGAGCCAGGATCCTGATCAGGAGTTTTAAGTTGATGGGAGAAACCGGAGCACACAGATAAAACCCAGACACAGGGAGAACATGAAAATTCCATACAGAAAAGGTCCCACACGCTCTGGGATTAGAACATGGATGTTATTGCTGTGAGGGGAGAGTGCTAACCACTTTGTAGCAACTCAGTGTTTAAAAAAGGTGGGTTTGTTTCCTGTATGCATCAAAAGACTGGGTCAGGGGCCAAAAGTGGGTCACATTTTTTTACATTCTATAATAAAATAAGAAAAAAAAAACCTTGAAGGAATGACTTTGCTCAGAATCATTTTTTTTTGTGCTAAATGTGCATAGTGACACTTTAAATGCAAGACAAAAGTGAGATTGTTATGAGAAATTTAGTAAACTTAACAGACCCGGAAATGGTCCCTCTTCTTATATTTTCTAATATAATGGGTCAATGCAAACCCATCAGTGGGCCTTACCTTGCCAATCCTCTTGCCCTCCACCTTCAGGGCCTTCATCTTGGAGAAGTAGTGGTAGTAGGTCACGACGTAGGTGATGATAGACTTCTCATCAGGATGGTCCACGCTGATGTCTGCACAGATACACACACACAGCGTTATAAATGATGTGTTACTATTATTGTTTGTGTTCTAATGTGTGCTGCGTCTCTTTACCTTCTGGGTCCAGCAGTTTGGTGAGGCCCAGGTGCTGCTCTGCCAGGTTGAAGGCATTCTGCAGATTGTAGTGAGCGTTTGATTTCTTCAGCTTATCAAAGTCAATCAGGTCCGGTCTGAAGAGAGGAGAAAAAATAACACTTAACACTAACATGAAGGTATATTTTTATTTAAAGAATGACATGACTTACATTAGAATTATTTCTTTACACATTAAACATGGAGTCAGAGGTAGCAGGGTCATACTCTCAAGCTTTTCAAACCAAGAACCACCCCAGAAAATATTTGTCTTTTGAAGTACCAGCTTTATTTAGATAAAATAGGCCAAAATCTTGATTAAACCAGGTCTAAAATCATGGCTAAACTACAACGACATCAGGACTAAACCAGGCCAATTCCAGGACAAATCCAGGATAAAACTATGTCTAAAAACCAGGACTAAACCAGGTCAAAGCTGAGACAGATCCAGGACTAAACCAAGAATAAAACTGCCACTGAAATTAAACTCAATCATAACTTGAACTGCAAAAGACTCCCAAGTACCACCAGTCACCACCGACAGTCTCAATACTTCAGAAACAACTACAATGCCTTAGGTTATCCTTTCCCTTTCAGATTACTATGCTTATTTCACAGGTTTTTGCAGTACTTCCAGTATCATCACCAGTACTGCTCGTCTCGTGTTTGAGTGTAAAGCTGCTGTTGTTTAGAGAGCTGCTCAGCTGACGGTCAGAAGACTGTCTCCTTAAACCTCTGCCATAAAGACTGTTCCTCACGGACATTACTCAGATAAAGCTCACATTCATTACACTGCATTCTGATTGTGGGCCTTTAATCCAGCGTCTTCATGCAATCTCCTCATCACATGTGAAGACTGGACCGCGTACTTTCTAGGCTTTAATAATGAAACATATCAGCTACATAAAAACATCTCTGATAATGTTTTAAACTTCTCACACCAAGTACCAGCTCAAAAAATATATGGCTTTACAAGAACTATCTTTAATGGGCTAATCCAGGACTAATCCAGGACTAACCCAAAATAAAGCAGTAGTCTAAACTTCAAAAACTAAGAAGTCATGTTATATGCACAGAAGTTTCTCATGACTGTGGTCTGAGCTCTGTACCTGTGTTTGTGGATGAGAGCGTTGAAGGCCATGCCGTCTCTCCAGCTCGTGGTGAAGTTGTGGATGTTGACGTTTGGATATCTGTAAAATAAAAGAGGAATGGATGTTATAATTCAGTTTATAATTCAATCTCTAAATCCTAATTCAACTAACTATATTTATTTTACCACAATAGTTTAAAGTCATTAATTCAATTCAGTTTTATTTATATAGCGTAAAAACACAACAGCAGTCACCTAAAAGAGCTTTACAAACAACTATTCACACAATCAGATGTAAACAATGACTAAACTAAACAGCCCCAGGATGTCCCACCCTCCTTGGTAAGGAAAAACTCCTAAAAAAAACCCAAATTACTAGAAGAAATGCACCAATCTTGAAATTAACTCTGTCTATAGAATTCACCAATGGCTGTAGCTCAAAAATAAAGTTGTTACTGAGTGGTCAGAGTTTATCAGATGGAGCTGACGGAGGTTTCCTGTAACAACACTTAATCTTCACCATCTGACTGAAGTATTCACGAGGAAAAACAAAGTTAAACTGAAGTTTATGAGTTGCATTTTGACAAGTTAATTGATAAACCCATTATAAGCCATCAGTCTACGCTTATGCAGGTTTAATGAGTTTATTTGGTGGAAGAACATTAAGTTTAGTGGCACTAGTGGAGCTCAGAGCCTCAGAATTATTAAACTATTACTAGGCCATAAACTATACTACATTTCAAACCATCACTGCATCGATGTTTCCTGGTATTGTGCAACCGTTTGGTCTTGTGTTGCCATTAACGTAAGAGTCCTGTGTTAAATGCTGCAGGCCTTACTGTGAGTACAAATGTCACATCAGTCAGCAGCTGGCATTGTGTGAGGTCGAGCTCTGCCGCCCCGAGGTCAGAACTTTAATTACTGCTCTCGGAGGTCACAGGACTCTTTTCGAGAACCCACTACTGAGCGACTGTGGACTATGTTGCGTGTGTTAGTGATGCATTACCCTGCGGTCTTCATCTGACACCAGAGCAGCAGGGCATCTTTCGCCGACTTCTTCTCCTTGTTGTCCTCTGTCTCCACGCTGATGTCCTGAATCTGCAGCACAAAATTCCACAAGACATGCTTTTTTTTAATAATAAGAAGGATTAAGGCATAAATCTCGCTCTGCCAAAAGCTAAAAATCTTAATCTGAACCGCCCCGAAATGTTACGCTCTAAAACTCCTCACCTTCATTGACTAAAAGTGTCTGTCTTAGCACAAGTATCAGAATCCTAAATCAGCAGCAGAGCTCACTACCGCAGCATATAGCGCTCAGTCTTACACACAAACACGATGTTGCCGATGTTGTCAGCTCACACTCAGCTCCATTTCAGCCTCCCTTGCAGGACCTAACACTAAAAACAGTATTTTTAATCCCAGCGGCTTATAAAAGCTAAATCCCGTTCACCCATTTACCCAACTGTTCACTGCGGCTCGCCATGACATCACTGCAACAGTGACACAGAGCCATAAGACTAACAGGATACTGTAGGGGGGTATTATGGAAGCTTTTGTAATTGGTTTTAAACAAAAGGGTACATTTGAAGCAGATAAAAACACCAGCCATGAGGAGTAATGCTTTGTCACTAAAAGGCATTTTGCTTACAATGTTTTGTGATATTTTGGAGCCACATAAATGAAACTAAACCTTTGATTGGTTAATCAACTGTATGTATTCTAAAAAGCTGTTTCATTGGCTTAGGTCTGTGATGCATTTTCTGAAGCTTAAAGTTGACTAAATTGACTCTTCTGACATTTCTACCCTGCTATAATGTTGTTTTCTCATCAAACACATACCTGGAGTCATGTTCTATTTCATTCTACCTGTTTGAGTAATCCTGTATTTCTCTGGCCCTTGAGCCTTCAAAACATTCAGTTCCACAAATCCCTGTCCAGTCTTCTCTCATTTATTTATCCATAAAACAGTGTACAGCTCTGTTTCCACTGATTCCTCACAGACATTTTTCATTTTCTTATAAAATGGTATGGTAGTTTAAGTGAAGTGTCTTTTTTTTCTTTGCTTATGTACACTCTGCTGCCCTCTGCTGGTCTCTTGGTTTCTTTATGGCACCAGTAGAGTACTTATTAATCTATCTTTTAGTCAGATAAAGTTTTTAAAGGTTCTAAAATGTGCAGCTGTTTTAGAGTTGACCAATATTGGTTTAAAAAAGATGATTAAATGCATAATATAGCCTCTTTAAACCTGCCCACCCAAGTTTTAATAGTCCACAGAGCCTGAGCGTTGGAAAAGGTGGAAGGATTCTGGTTTTTGATAGCAAATATATTCTTCTCTGTTGTTAGTAATCGCCATAGTCCCAGTCTAGACTTTCATAGAGATCCATATGTTGCTAGGAAGTGTCCTAAATTTCCAAACACACATACTTGCACTAATAGAAGCAGATGTGTAGCATAATTTGGAGGTTCACATTCCAAAAGGTTTTAATTTGGCCCCATTACAAATTAATATGCAACTTAAAGCTGATAATAATCCTCCTGTCAGTTTCTCACCAACTAACTAAGGTTAAGGTTCATTTATTAGAAAGAGTAGAGTTATGTGCATCACCTGGAAGCGGAGGATGATGGTCCAGATCAAGCCCAGTGTGAGGCGGTGGTTTCCGTCCACGATGTCATGTGAGCCCATGTTCTCCAGGTGAACCCTCTGCTCCTTCAGGAACTGCAGGGCCTTGTCCACGTTCTCCAGGCAGTGGATTCTCATGCGGCCTTTGGTCGGCTTGGGCTGCGAACACATTTTACAACCGTTATTTACAACCGCGAAAAGAAACGAGGAGCGGAGAACAGATGCCTGTACAGTATGTTACAGAGTATATGACTTCATCACAGCAGGTTGTAAAAACGTGTTGTAAATCTCATTAGGAAGAGTTATCGGACCGAAACTTGTGACTTTTTCTGTCAGGCCTTGTGCATTGTGACGTTTTGTTGATTAGTTCTTACATGCGGCACACCCTTGGTGAATCTTCCCAGAAGTGGCCGTACTTCAGGAGCGCATCAATGACTTATTCAGGAAATTGCCCAGGCCCTGATGCATCAAAGCCGCCCCAGGGCAGCTCACTACCACATCTGACTTTAGATGTGGAGTTCTTTTTATGAAATGCTGTGTTAGTTTTTCACCAGATGTAACCGGACACACCTACGAAAAGATCAACTTTTGTCTCGTCATTTCTCAGAATATTTCCACTACAGTCTTGAGGCGCAATACAAGTTTTTTTGGGCAAATGTGAGAAGAACTTTTTGTTTTCTTTTTAGCAGTGGTTTTCACTTTGAAACTCTCCCATGAGTGCCGTTTTTGCCCGTCTCATTCTTCTTGTTGGATCATGGATACTGACCTTAACTAGTTTTTTAAATGTTGTTCTGGGTTCTTTTGTGACCTTTCTGATCCGAAACATTTAGATGCGACTAAAAATATTTTAAAAAATCCAGAAGGGGGCAACTTTTTCATAGCACTGTACTTGGCTCCAACTTGTAATTAGGGCTGGGTACCGTTAAATAGGACTGCACGATATGGAGAAAACGTGATATTCAATAACTATGTTGAAAATTGCGATAACGATATTACTGCAATATTTGAAAAGAGAGCCTACTTTTCAAACATAGTAAGTTAAATTCACTACATTTCACAAAAATGTAAGTTCCTGTATTTACAAGTCAAAGCAGCCACAAAATCAAAACTTAACACAGACTAAACCAGGAATAAAACAAGGCTAAGCTGTGACTAAATTAATTAAATTACCACTAAAACTGGACTTTTTAAACATTTTTATTTAGTCACAACGCATGTTTTAAGGCTCTGGTGGAAAATGATTTTTAAGTGTAAATCTCTGTCAGATGGAAGACCACAGCATTATTGTGATATATTTAGATTCTTGCGATATGGATATTGCGTTTGCCGATATTGCGATAACGATAATTTTGCGATATATTGTGCAGTCCTACCAATAAACGATATCTTTGTGGTATCAAAAAAAAAGTTACAATAATACCGGTATTAAAAAAATATCCTTTATCTGATACCAAGTTTCAATACCTAGTGGGACCTTTAATGCTCCTTTGCATGCATAAATCAAATAAATAACACAGAATAAATCATACAAACTACTGGTTTTAAGTTACAGCTATGAATTTTGCTCCAAAGAGTGGCAATTTATTAAGTATTTTTTGTGTTTTATCATTGTAGAAGATGAATTAGCACCCCAGGTATCAGAAAAAGTATTAAAAACCTGGTATTGGAAAAATCAAAGTAAATGTGTTTTAGAAAAAGTTCCTGGAATTCTAAGTAAAAGAATCCAGTTACTTCCCACCTCTAGAACAAAATACACAGCTAATTGCAAAAAAAGTTGACAAAATGAAGTGATTTCACAATTTGTGTTTGATGAGTATTTTTCACAACTCCCTAAAAGTATCATTAATTTAATGAGAAAGTATGAATGACATGTTGGACATTGTTCTGGGCCTGTGTGGAGGAGTCCTTTGGGTGACCCTGACATATTAAAGCCAGCATAAATCTAGCACAATCTGAGTTGAGCCGTGATAATAAATAACCGTTGTAAAATGTTGCAGTAAGACGGAGGTCACACGGACACAGGCCAACAGTAACAGATCTATCCAGACATGATTCCCATCTGAAAATCACACCGGGCATATTCAGGACCAGTCGTGAGCTCCCGGGACAAACCCACACACACACGCATTGGCTTTGGACTAAATCAGCACTTCGAGCCCCGACAGCAAACAGAAAAAAGATTTTACCTCCACGAGCGGACTGCTGATGAGGGGAAGGGGACTTTCCAGCATCTTTAGACCAGACTAGAAAGAGGCTGAGTCATAATGTAAAGGGCCTGAGCTAGCTCTGGTTACAATGCTGCGGCTGCTACTCACAAAAGCACCAGATTCTGCAGTTTTTAAAGCTAGCCTCAAGAAATCTACAAAGTATTTAGAAGTGTTTTGATGTCTAGAGATGTTGCATACAGTTATTTCTAATCTGATCCTCCAAAGAACGTGTGCTATTCAATATTTTTATTAAGGTCTTGAGAGATTTTAGCCATTTAACTGATTTCGAAATGTTAAAACACTTGGAAAGTGGCAAGGTATTCACAGGGCTAACACAGAAAGACAACCATTCATGCTCACATTCATTCACTAGGGGCAATTTAGAGTCACCAATTCACCTGAACACATGCATGTCTCTGGACGGTGGGAGGAAGCTGGAGAAAACCACAGTAACACAGGGAGAACATCCAGACTCCACCCAGAGATGTCATGTGACTGGCTGGCCTGAGGATCGAACTCACAACCTCAATGTTTAAGCTTTCTCTTAAAGCTCTGCCATACAAATGATTTTAGGCAGTTCAAATATTAAACCTGACTTTTTTTTTCTTCTTTTTTTTACATTTTAGTTTTCAATATTAAGTTTAATGGTTCAAACTTTACATATTTTAATAATAATAAAGCATTGGATTTATATAGGGCCTTTCTAGACACTTCTGTACGGAAGTGTGGCTGAGCTGCTGCCACCCAGTTTGGATTTTTATCTTTTTTTTTTTTTTGTCCTTTAAAATTTATATAATTCCTGCCAAATTTAGTTTGTCATTCACCTCAAATCCCACTTTGGTAAGTTCACTTTAACAGGAACTGACTCAGGGCTGGGTGATATTAATTCAGTTCATGTTAATAAACAACAACCATTTGTTCCTGTCATCTTAAAACATCTAAACAGTTGTAAAATGAATGGGAAAGAACGCTAATCTTGTCACAAAACTACACAACTTATCTGAATACCTCACTCGTGGAAAGCATTAAGACATACTAGAACTTCAAGTGTGGCCTAAATTGCTCCCAAATCAGTGTCCAAACAAAAAAATTTCACACCAGAATAGAACAATAAACTGCAGGATGTTGCCTCATTGACCATCTGCGTCCAGACCTTACAGCCTTTATAAACAATTTATGAATGAAATAATAAGAAAAACCCATTTGTTCTAATCAGATTCATCTTGTGCTGTCAGTGCAGAGCCGGACCAGCCGCTCTCTGGGATTCTTGTGCTGCTTCTGGAGGCGTTTGGCTGCAATTAAGACCTCAGACTTACTCAATGAGCCCTTTCACAACTCCACAGTCCCCACCACCTCCGTCCGTCCTGCTGCAGCTTTTCACGCTAAAATACGACATATCCTCGATTCAAAATGGCCAAACTATGAAATAAATTTGAAAAAGTCGTTGTTTAATTTGTTGGCGCGTGTTGTGGGGCTGTTTTGTCTCTCGCTGAGTGTTTGACAGGCTGTAAAAAGACCGGATGACAGCGGCTCAGGACGAAGAAGAAGGCCAAGGAGGAAGAAAAAACAAGAAAGAAGGGGACAGAGGCTGAGGGGAATTTTGGCTGCGATCAGTGAAGTTTAGAGAAGAACTAAACCAGGACTAAACCAGGATTAAAACAGATTTAAAGCAACATTAAACCAGGATTAAGTTGGACTAAACCAAGATTAAAGTAAGACTAAACCTGGACTAAACAAGGTCTAAACCAAGACTAAACTTGAAGTAAAGCAGGACTAAACCAGGATTAAATCAAACACTAAACCAGCACTAAACCAGGATTAAGCTAGAACTAAACTGAGATTAAAGTAAGACTAAACCCGGACTAAACAAGGTCTAAACTTGGACTAAAGCATGATTAAAACAGATTTAAATCAACACTAAACCAGGACTAAACCAGGACTAAAACAGGACTAAACCATGATTAAAACAGATTTAAACCAACACTAAACCAGGACTAAACCAGGACTAAACCAGGACTAAACCAGGACTAAAACAGGACTAAAACAGGACTAAAACAGGACTAAAACAGATTTAAACCAACACTAAACCAGGACTAAACCAGGACTAAACCATGATTAAAACAGATTTAAACCAACACTAAACCAGGACTAAACAGAGATTAAAATAAGACTAAACCTGGACTAAACAAGGTCTAAACCAGGACTAAACAAGGTCTAAACTTGGACTAAAGCATGATTAAAACAGATTTAAACCAACACTAAACCAGGACTAAACCAGGACTAAAACAGATTTAAACCAACACTAAACCAGGACTAAACCGAGATTAAAGTAAGACTAAACCTGGACTAAACCAGGTCTAAACCAGGATTAAAACAGACTGAAAACCAACACTAAACCAGGACTAAACCAGGATTAAAACAGGATTAAAACAGATTAAAACCAACACTAAACCAGGATTAAACTAGGACTAAACTGAGATTAAAGTAAGACTAAACCCGGACTAAACCAGGTCTAAACCAGAACTAAACAAGGTCTAAACCAAGGCTAAACTAGGTCTAAACTTGAAGTAAAGCAGGACTAAACCGGGATTAAAACAGATTAAAACCAACACTAAACCAGGACTAAACCAGGACTAAACCAGGATTAAACTAGGACTAAACTGAGATTAAAGTAAGACTAAACCAGAACTAAACAAGCTCTAAACCAAGACTAAACTAGGTCTAAACCAGGACAAAAACGGTACTAAACAGGATCTAACCAGGACTACACAAGCACAAAAACAGAACCAAAACAGAGCTAAACCTGGACTCAAAACCTTGTCTAAACTTGAATTAAACCTGGATTAGACCAGGACTAAACCAGATCTAAAGTAGGTCTAAACCAGGACCACATTTCAGACCTTATAAACTGGCTCTGAGTGAACCTCTGTCAGATTGAGAACAATAAAATGATTGCACTTTTCTGGATAATGCAGTCGTCACTATTGCGATATCGATATATTTGTGATACTGTATTGAGAGTGTGTTGCGACATCAATGCAGAACACAGAGCAGGACGAGAGCTGAGGGGGTTTGAGAGTGGGAGGGCAGTGAGTCCAGGACTGTGCTGTTGCCATGGAGACTGCACTGGACTGAAAATAGTGAAGTTTCTACATTTGGACCCTGACCAAGCTGCAGAGAGTCACACGCAGCTCCTGTGCTAGATTCTCATTCTGCACTGGTTATCTTCCTCATACAAACACAGTACTAAACCAGGACTAAACCAAGACTAAACCAGGACTAAACCAGGACTAAACCAGGACTAAACCAGGACTAAACCAGGACTAAACCAGGACTAAACGAGGACTAAACCAGGACTAAACCAGGACTAAACCAGGACTAAACCAGGTCTATATTATGACTAAACAAAGATTAAACCAGGACTAAACCAGGACTAAACCAGGACTAAACCAGGACTAAACCAGGACTATATTATGACTAAACAAAGATTAAACCAGGACTAAACCAGGAGTAGACCAGGATTAAGTCAAGGCTCAATTATGACTAAACAAGAACTAAACCAGGTCTAGAAAAGGACTAGGCCAGGTCTAAACCAGGACCAAAACAACTAAAACACATCTAAACCAGGACTAGACCAGGACTAAAACAGATCTAAATTCGGACTAAACCAGGACTAAATTGTATCTAAAACTTGAACTAAACCAGGACTAAACCTTGTCTAAAACTTAAACTAAGCCAGGACTAAACCGTGTCTAAAACGTGAACTAAACCAGGACTAAACCAGGACTAAACCGTGTCTAAAACTTGAACTAAACCAGGACTAAACCATGTCTAAAACGTGAACTAAACCAGGACTAAACCATGTCTAAAATGTGAACTAAACCAGGACAAAACCGTGTCTAAAACTAGAACTAAACCAGGACTAAAACAGTCCTACACCAAGTATAAACCGGCTCCAAACCAGACTGAACTAGACAGAACTAGGACAACAATTGTCTATGTGTTATATGTAGCACTTCAAACGTTAACAAAAGTAAGACTTGCACAAAACTGCAGCAAGATTTAAAGCCCAAACAGAACTGACACAGGCCCAAGTGGTCACTCTTCTGTTTTATGCTTAGTGCTTCTTTGTCACCAACATAACTCTGGTTTTCTGAAACTTACAGCAGCCTAATCATTCTTTCCTTGTAATTACAATCTATGGTTCTGCCCTAGTTTCATTTAGAATAATGTGTTTATGAGCACTCAGCCAAAGTCAGTAACAGTAACAATATCTAATGAAGTACAGGTCATTCTTGGGTTTGGATGACTGTGAGGTGTGAGCTCCTGCTGTCCCGTCACCTTCAGACCCCCAGTTCCCATTTTGTGATTAGTTTATTATTTCTATTAAGAGGTAGGTGGGGTGGTCTGCATTTCTTGGCTTTCGTTTTCGTTATTAGGGCTGGACTTCCCTCTTTTAAGGGAAGTGTAGAGGTCCAAAGCCTGCTAAGTGGATGCCCTGGGATGTTTTTCTGCTTTGTATTTCGGTAATGAAGTCACACTTGGTTTGCAATTGTCGAATAAGTGCTGCAGTCCACCAGGCTTTCACACAATTACACTCCAGGATTTATCCTCTATCCAGCCCTAAAGCAGGATAAAACTAGGACTAAACCAGGACAAAATTAAGACTAAACCAGGATAAAACTAGGACTAAACCAGGATAAAACCAGGACTAAACCAGGATAAAACTAGGACTAAACCAGGATAAAACCAGGAATAATCCAGCACTAATCCAGAACTAAAACTGGTCTAAACCAGGCAAAAAAACAGGATTAAAACAAGACTACAACAGGACTAAAAACAGGACTAAATCAGGTCTAAACAAGATCTAAACCAGGACTACACCAGGACTACACCATGTTTAAAACAAGATTAAACCAGGTTTAAACCAGGACTACACCAGGACTAAACCATGTTTAAAACACAATTAAACCAGGTCTAAACCAGGATTAAAAACAGGACTAAACCATGTTTAAAACAGAGTTAAACCAGGTCTAAACCAGGACTACATTGGGATTAAACCAGGACTAAAACCGGGCTAAACCTGGTCTAAACCTAGACTAAACATGGTACTAAACCTAGGTACTAAACCAAGGACTAAGCCAGGTCTAAAGCAAGACTAAACCAGGACTAAACAAGCAAAAAAAACAGGACTAAACCCTGACTCTAAACCATGTCTAAGCTTTTACTCAACTGTTTTTTTATCCTTTTTTTGGGAAACCCATCTACATTTAGAAATACTGCTTCAAATATATGTTCTTATGTGACGTGAGTATTTACAGAACTGACACTGCTGAACATTACACAGCGGGAATGCAAGTCTCTGTACCAAACTGTGCTGTGCTGTCCTGACTGACCCAGTAGTAACGAGTACCTTTAACTTACAGGCCCGTGTCTTTTTATTCACTGATATATTTTTGTGTTTGCCTGTCCCGAGCCGCTGAAACTCACCAGCCTCTCCCCAGAGAGCACCTCCAGCAGCTTGATGAGCATGCGTCCATCTCTCAGATCCATGTAGAGGTCCGTGATGCGACAGGAGACCCGGGACAGGTGCGAGTTGACCCATTTGGTGAAGGTCTTCTTTTGCACTGCTTCACGTTCATCTGCAGAAAAGGAAAAGACACGAGGATGAGTTAGTAAAGAAGAGAAGAGCCAAAATAAAACAGAGTGATACTGTTAGTCTAAACGCAGGTGTGTTTAGAAGTGTGTCGTCATTGTTCCTGGAAGGAGTTTGTGTTGGAGAAATTTCCTTTGTCTGGCTAAAAATCAAAATCCATGACATTTCCTCCGTCTGACAGAGGACACCTGCGTCTAACTCTGCACAAAGCTATTCCCACGAGCATCATCATCATTGTTAAAGTCTGACTGTGTGTGTACAGTAGGAGCGCACAGTCCAAGTATTTCCTGAGCTGAACCTGGGGTCAGCGGCCGTGACCGGGTCTGAGGAAGTCTCTCACACATGAAAGAGTTGGAAGAGAGGGAAAGGGGACGTGGTGAGGGCGTGACGAACAAACGCACAGCTGCAGTCGACATGTGTGCGTTTACATGTTACACTCGGATAGGTTTTAGATTGCAAAACTCTGCTAAAGATAGTAAGAGATTAATGGGTGGAGTACGTTGAAGTGAATCTAAACCATGACTAGACCAGGACTAAAACAGGTCTAAATTCGGACTAAATTGTATCTAAAACTTGAACTAAACCAGGACTAAACCATGTTTAAATTTTGAACTAAACAAGGACTAAGCCAGGTCTAAACCAGGACCAAAACAACTAAAACACATCTAAACCAGGACTAGACCAGGACTAAAACAGGTCTAAATTCGGACTAAACTAGGACTAAATTGTATCTAAAACTTGAACTAAACCAGGACTAAACCGTGTCTAAAACTTGAACTAAACCAGGACTAAACCAGTGTCTAAAACTTGAACTAACCAGGACTGAACTGTGTCTAAAACTTGAACTAAACCAGGACTAAAACAGTCCTACACCAAGTATAAACCGGCTCCAAACCAGAACTAAACTAGGACAACTAGGAGTACGTTGAAGTGAATGAAAGTAGTACTATGTAAAGTGTAGCTGATGTCCTAAATTACGTCTAAATTTCAGAAACTAATTGCATAAAATAACCAGACAATCCAGAGGGTCTGTTACATGGAACCTGTTTAGAAAGGTTTGTTGATTAGTAACAAAATAAAAGTTTGTCATTAAACATAAAAAATGCCAGTACCCCCATAATCATTGGTCTGAACCACCTAGGGGTCAAATGAAACAAGATTTCTTCTGTGAGTTTGTGAGGCTTATTTCATTTAATTTGATTTATATAGCTTAATATCCAAACCAACTTTAATTATAGAGCACTTTTAAAACAACACAGTTGACCAAAGACAGCATTGGAGTCAAAAGACAACAAAGAATTATAAATACACCACTAGCAAGCATGTAAAAATAATATAAAAAAAAATAAAATAATATGATAAATAAAACAATAAAAGCAAACTTATCAAACTGTGGTGAAAGCCAAAGTGGAAAAATGTGTTTTAAGAGAGGACTTAAAAACAACTTCATATTACAACAGCAGCTGCCTCAAAGAGCTTACAGACAGGGGTACAGACAAAAATAAAATGTTAAGCAATCAAACATAAACAAAACTAAACATTGACTGTCCTTAGACCCTTCTTCTCGATAAGGAAAAACCTCTAAAAAACCCAGCTATGAAAAAAAAGAAGAAACATCAGGGAGAACATTGAAGGAGTAGAAAACAACAAAAAAAGTTTGTTATTTCTGCAAACTTATGATCTGTATTGGAGAGCAAATGCCTCCCTGACACTGCTTTAGGTCAGAGCCTCTACAACTGTAGTATAACTGTATGTGTGTCACTGTAAACACTAACCTGTATACAACTGCACACTGTTTTGTTGGGGAAGCCGTTGTTTTCTAAATTGTCTAAAACAATGATGATGTGCTTTGTGCAACAAAATGAGGCAAAAAAACCACTCCTCACTTTGTAATAATTTCCAGATAATTGTCTGTTCATTTGCTTTTGTAATACTTCTTTTAAATTGTAAAGAGACACCCTGTATTATGTAACCAACATTCCTAAGACATCAATACATAAGCTATTGATGAATTGGTCAAAGTATGTCGTTTGTTCATTAGCAGCCATGCAACAGATTTTTATTTTACTAAAACATTCATTTATTTATCTTCTTCTGCTTATTTCCATTAGGCGTTGCTGGAACTGGAGCCTATCCCAGTAACTTTGTGCCTTAGGAGGGGTACACCCTGGACAGTGGCCAGTGAGTCACACACAGACACACAACCATTCACTCTCATTCATTCACAGCAGCAACAGTTTAGAGTCACCCATACACCTAAGGATCGCAAAACCAAGCACTTGTCCCTTCAAAAGTTGAGCCTGGTTCAGTCTCTGTGCCTTGTACTCTGCACTCTGCCTGACCTGAGGAAGTGTAGTGGGCTGACACACTCCTGCGTGATAAGACTGAGGTGAATATTTCATACAAACAAACACTGATACAGAGTCCTGACCTGAGCTCAGAGTGTACTGCAGGACAATGGGCCCAGTGTGGAGTGGCCTTCAGCAGTTTTTATCACTCCACACACACTCTCTCGTATCAAACTGGAAGTGCGAGGGCCGAGACGTCTTGGCGTCTTTGATTGATTCAAATAGACACAGATGTAATCCTGCTGGTTGGGTAAGGTTTTTAGGTCTGCTCTCATTATAGGAAGTGTGAATGTTGATGCATTTGGGTGGAAATGGGTGGACGACTCATTCTCCCAAGGGTTCCTGTTGCAATGGTATGAAATAGTGAGAAGGGAATAACTCAATTTAGTTTGATTTGAAATCTTATGAGACCAAATCCTTACAATTTGAGCTGAACAATATTGCATTCACATACCATCCGTGTAGAGTATATTCTTTGTGTGCAGCATAAATGTCCTGTAAATAAAAATCTGTTCTTAATAGGGGTGTAACGATACAGAAACTGTATAGATTTTTTTCCTATGATACATTTACATCGATACACATGACCTTGTATCGAATCGTATCGTTTTCTAAGAAGTGAATATCGATACACATGAAGTATCGATTCGATAATATCGCAAATATCGAAATTAGAAGATTGTATGTTAAAATAAAACCAGATATGGCTTTTTGGAGATAAATTTTGTGTTTTTAATAAAATTAAATGTTATATTCAACTTTTCTTCGCTCTCTGTCTGTTGGACATAATCAACCCCGGCCTGTGGTGCTACATTTTAGAGTAAACTTTTATAATTTTTGGCAAAAAGTTGCTGTATTGATTATCGCTACAAAGGTGTTGAATTGTATCAGTTCCAAATTAGTCAATATCGTTCTTGAATCGTATCAAAACACTTCTAATCGATATATATCGTATCGTTTCAAAAACATATCGTTACACCTCTAGTTCTTAATATTCTGTCTGGTAAAATGAAGGTTAAATAATAAAATAAATAAACAGAGAAAATAAAAGCTATGCAGTTTAAATGCATCTATGGGCACTTCCTTGATTCCATATTGGTCAGATCCGGGACTAGTGCACAGCCAAACAATACCTATGTCTACTTTGGGAGGTCTAAAGATTTAAAGGGGGTATTATTTTGCTTTTATTTATCTTTTTAAACAAATGTTTGTCACCTCTAGAGCAGCACTGCACATTTTACAACCTTTAAAAACATGATCTGACTAAAAGAGAATGTTTCAAAGAAGTACTCTACTGGTGTCTTAAAGAAACGTGAAGAAACCAGCAGGACATAAACAGAGACAATAAGCTTGTTACTCCCTTAAACTTTTTGTTACTACTACAAAATAAAAAATAGCTGTGAGGAATCAGTGGAAACAGAGCTGTATACTTTGTTTTGTTGATAAATGAATGAGAACAGACTGGATGTAGAGGGCTTGTTGATTGGTCAGTGTTTCTTGGAGTGGGCGAAGTTGATGCAACAGAGCGTTCTGAGGCTTCAGAAACTCAGTGCCAGAGACTACAGGATTAATTCAACAGGCGTGAATGAAACAAAGCAGAACTCCAGTTGTGTTTTTGATGAGAGAACAACATTATAATGTGGGAGAAATCTCAGAAAAGTACATTTGCGTAATAGAGAACCTTTAAACCAAATATGTTTTGCCACCAACAAAAGTCATATTATAGCCATCTTTTACCAATAATAAAAAGGTAAAATCATAGTCATATCAAAAACACACTGCTGCTTCCAACTTTTGCTTTTAAGAGGAACATTTACCAAATTCATAAAACAATTCCTGGCAATTCCTAGAAAGTCACTCCATTATGTGAGGCGTCAGTGAGGTTTACTGGGTTTGTCTTTTGAACTATTTACGTGCGACGAGCTATAGGATGTTTTTTGAGGAAATGGATTGTCCTGATGCATATTTTGTTTTTGTCTTGGGCGGGATGAGGAAGTATAGGTTCCCAGGTCAGGAAGAGATGTCCTGATTCGCGTATTGTGTTGTCGCAGTTATTTATCCCCGAGGAGCTGTGAGGAGCATTGTGTCTTATCTCCACCGTCACGCTTCCTCCTGCATTTTCTCCAGAGCTGCAGTTTAGCCACTTAGCGCAATTTAGGCCGTCCCAATATAAGTGTAAGTGTGTGTGTGTGTGTGTGTGTGTGTGTGGGTGCGGGCTTCCCCTTCCTGTGCCGAAAAAGAAACAGATGCTCGTCCCAGCAGGGAAATATGTTTACACTTACGCAGACAGACACACACAGAAACCAGGGCCAGACCAAAGAAACCAGCCAGTGTTCGCACTTTTACTAAATGGACCACAGTAGACCTTTCTAGCTTTCTCTCGCCGTGGGACGTTTTCCTCACCTCGGATTAAATGCTAGCTTTAGAGAGAGCAGGAGATGACATCATACATTTTTTGTGAAGTAGTATGAATAGTTTTTGTTAAGAGTTGGGATGGAAGCAGGATGTAATACATAAACACCGATCAGGCCTTGACTACTATCACAGATTCATAAATCAGGCAGTACGGGAACATTTCATCCTCAAAGTTGATGTGTCAGAAGCAGGAAAAACTGGTAAGTGTAAGGATTTGAGGAAGTTTGACAAAGGCCGAACTGTGATGGCTATAGACCAGTGGTTCCCAAGTTTTTTAGTCCTGTGTAACACATGAGTGCATCCTCACTCATACTCTGTCATAATAATTATTCATAAAAATCTTAAAACAAAACAAACACACACAAAAACAAACAAAAAAACCTACTTTATTGTAATGTAAATGCTACAGTGGTGGAAGAAGTACTCAATTTCTTTACTTTAGTCAAAGTACAGATAAAGGAGCAAATTTACTCAAGTAAAAGTATCACCGTAAGATTTCTACTTAAGTAAAAGTATAAGTTCTTCAGTCTTTATTATTCTGATGTTTCTAAAGCAGTACTACTTCACTGCATCTGTTATATTTAAGTACTGTGCGTCTACAACGAGGGCACGACAAAAACACATGATTTTAAACCAAAACTCAAAATACGTTGTACTTCAAACAAACTCATAAATGTAGTGGAGTAAAAAGTTCAGATACTTGCTCTAAAATGTAGTGAAGTAAAAGTACCCCTTGTAAAATTTACTAAAAAGTAAAGTACAGACACATGAAAATTGTACTTAAGTAAAGTAACTAAGTACTTTTACTTTGTTACTTTCCACCACTGAAATGCTAATTATCCAGCATTTTTTCTTTTAGACTCAAATGCTTTTAAAATAAAAACATAGTAAAATAGTTTATATTGTTATTTTTTATGTATAAAATAAACTTTAAAAGAAAAAAATGTCTAAAATTAAAATTTGAATAATTCTGAAACAAGCTATTAAACCAAAAAAATATATAATATATAACGTTTAAATAATTTTTTTTCATCATGTCATAGGCTTAAATAGTTCAACACTGAAAAAATCGTAAATATTTTTTCACCATCTTGGAAATAAATTTTGAAATAATTAATAAGTACCCCCTGCAAAGTAATCGTGTACCCCTATGGGTCCCCGTACCCCTGGTTGGGAAACACGGCTATAGACGACTGGGTCAGAGCGTCTCCAAAACTGCAGCTGCTGTGGGTTGTTCCTGGTCTGCAGAGGTTAGCATCAAAGTGGTCCAAGGAGGGAACAGTGGTGAAAGTATACATCATACATACATCATACCACAGACATGAGGCAGGTGCACATTACGCCTGATCAGTTTATGTTCTGATCCCAGGCAAGGGGTTGTCTAAGCAAACACAGAGCGTCCCAATCTGATTTGGGTGTCTGGCTCTAGCGGTTCTGTTCACACCTGCAACAACATGCTTCTCCCTGTCTCCGTATGGAATAACTTCTCACTTACAAATCTACACAGGCTCCTCAAGGCCACCACTGTGCTTTCCCATCATCTCCATATCGCAGTGAAAAAAGGAGCAACGTTGTTTTGTCTCCATAACAGGAAACTATTAGGCTGCGGCCTGCTTCATGACGTGTGATTTACTTTTGTGAATCTACTGTTGCACCTTGTAAAGCAGCAGGGGCAACGTTCTGCATCCCACTGTTGTTGCCGCAGCCGCTGGATGGTTCTCATGAGAAATAAGTCAATGTGTGTTAAAACCAGGTAACAACACTGGCTTCTGGAGATCAAATAACTACTATCAAGTCTGAACATTAGCATTACTATTAGCAACATACCTGATACACTAAACCAGCCTTTCCCAAAGTCAAGAGGCATCATGGCCTCTTTAAAAAGTCAGACAATACTGCACGGACCCCCAACAATGAAACTTCACTGTATTCTAAAAGGTGTATGTCATGTTTTTCTCTCATATATTTCCTTAAAACATTACAAAAAACACAAGACTGCTGCCTAACAATTGCATAATCAAGTGATATATTTAGATAAATTCTTCATTGTAATCTATTTTAAAGTCAATTTATTTATTGTTTCTAAAGTAAACAACCTCTGACAGCCCCCCCCCCTGCAGTACCTTACGATCCCACTTTGGGAACCACTGCTCTAAACCATTTAATAATCAAAGCAACGTGGTTGTAAAGTGAATTTAGTTGGTGAATTCTATTTATTCTTTGAAAGGAGGCGAGGCTTATAATGAACACTGGAGCTATTGGAAATGTATTTATAGGCCTACTGTATGATCCGAGATGTAACATGCAAAATTAGGATTATACCAAGTGGGGCTGAACAATTAATCGAAATCAAAATGAAATGTTGCAATAAGCAAATCACAAAGGCTGCATTTATATAGGTGATACGATGTTCTCTGCAGAAATCAAAATATCCCGTCTCTATGTATAAACTGTGGTGCAGCTGTAGTTCTCTACAGACAGGATCTGAAAAGCCTGTGATTCCTTGTGTTGGATTAGCAAAGAATATTTCAGTCTCCTCTCAAGCATCAATGCTCCATCACAGGCTTAAAATGTAAGCTGTAAACTGAGCATTGATTTTAAAATATATCGCAAATCTCATCGCAACCGCAAAATCCCTCAGAAAAATCGCAATGAGATTTTTTTTTTCAAAATTACCAAGTAGAAATCTGAATTTTCATTTTCATCTTTACACCCTAGCTTAAAAAGGAGCTAAAGCTTATAGATTGCACTGGAGCTACTGTCGGTCTTTATTTACCTGCAATTGTCCTAGATATACATGAATATAAAATTGCCTTTCAAAAGTGGTTTCAATTTTGTTAGCTTAAAATAGAAGGCAGGGCCAATAGTGTGCACTTGAGACACTGTCTATTTTATATACACTAAATGCCCGTAAATATGAATGAATTACAATTTTTCATGTTTATCTTATGTGCACTGGAGCCACCTACAATTTCCATATACTCTCTATAGCAGTGGTTCCTAGTACTTGCTACAAAAGTACTGCAATGGGGCCCCCAGAGGTTATCTATTTTAATATGTACATAAAAAGAAAATGAAGTTGAAATGAAGTTATATACTTGTATAAAAATATAACTTTTATTTTTTTGCCAACAGTGATTGAGAAAAATAGAGTGAAGTTTTATTATTGAGGGCTTGTGTGGGATTTAAGAGGGCCGCGACACTCTTGACTTTGGGATGGCTGCTCTATAATCTTATAAATACAATAATTTTAGTGTTAGTGGTTTTAATTTCTTTATTTTGTTTTCATGTTTGGCTCTAGCTTGAAAATAGGCGATGCTTATGGTGTGCTCTGGAGCCACTGTTGATTTTTATGTGTTGTTGGTGGCCTGAGATTTACAAAAGCACACAAAAACACAGAAAAAACAATGTGACTCTTCATTTAAAAGCAGTTTCATGTTTAGCACTGTCTTTAACAATGAGGCGGGTCCTACTGTGAGCACTTTTATATACACTCTATGGTCCTAGATACACAACAACAACACCAATTTAGACAAACCCCCACTCAGCACAACTCAATGTCAGCGGCTCCAGTTGCTCGCTTTTTGTGCACAGGATACTGCTGAACCCACAGTAGTCTAAAAGTGTGTGGCGGGGTGTCTCATTAGATTTGGGGGGAGGGACGTATTGACGGGACGCCCTCTGAAATGGTCAATAACACACACACACACACACACACACACACACACACACACACACACACACACACACACACACACACACACACACACACACAAGCCCATAATTAGACAGTGACCTTAACCTGAGCCTGAGAGCAGCACTGCACACAGAGCAGACACAACGAGGGAGGTGGGGGGTGTGGCCTCTTGTTACCACGGCGACGGATGACCACATCTGTTTACACATCTGTAGTGCATTTTTAGACGCCTATTATGCCGTCAATAGAGAACAATTACGATGTCTATACACAACAAACTGGTTTGTTATTCGAGACGTTATTGTTGGATGAAGCGCGGTCTATTGTTCTTTTGTATGTGCGAGCAGATGTTGTCACTCTTTTGTGGATTAAATTTCCCAAGATTTTTTTTTGTCACTGGTATAAAATGCACACTAAATAAGTAAAAGTCTGCTTTAAAGGAGAATTCAGTAGCTTTTTTTAAAATCTTAAATAAACTGTTTTGGAGCAAAATAAGGCAAAAACAGCAAAGAAACAAGCAGAGTTACTGAGTTCGCTTTAAGTTGAATCAATTAATATGTTCCTTATAAGATATGACAATGAACAGTTATGTAAAAATTAAAGAATGTGCAAAATAAAAAAAAAATAAAGATTTGGTCGGTCCAACTGCCAATAAATGAACAGACTTGCCAATAAGGGGTCTGCAACCTTTTGGAGCCAAAGAGCCAATTGTTGCCAAAAATACTTCATTTTGAAAAGCGCTGCCAACAATTTTAAAGCACAAAAGTCACTTAGCGCATAAGAGAAATATAATAATCCTGCGACCAATGGAAGGTCATTAATTTTTGCAAACTAATTGAGAACTGTGATATTATTTGAATAAGCCATTAAACAATAATATACTAGAGCCACAGATGTTTAAAGAACTGGGGTTATATCCAGAAACTACTTCTTGGTTCTGTTTATTTAACTCATGGGATTTGCACTTTAATCAGTCTGTGCCTGCAACTGTGCGGCCCATTAAAGCTAAAAACTGTTTAAAGTCCAGTGCCAACTCCGGAAAACAGGGGGAAAGTTTTATTTTGACAGGAGGATGCAGATGCAGGTCGTTTCAAAGATGTGCACTTAGCTACTCATTTATCAGTTGCCCTTACATAACCTGATGTCAGAGGGGCTAAAGAGCTGCAGATGTCTGGACGAGCCTCTTGTAAGTTTGAATAGAAATTATTTCCGAGGACAACATAACATAACATTTAAAACCTTATTATTAAATGACTTATTTTTAAAGAAAGAATCAGCAAATCTTGAATATAACCAAATTTACTACTATCATTTTGATCTAATGGAGGCATCATTTAAGGTACTAAGACTTCAAATGGTTCCCTCTCCTCTCCTCATTTAAGAGAATTGAGATACACCCCTCCCCTCGTCTGGTCTGTGTGGATTTGCGCTATATTTCCAAGACACAAAATCAATAAGCGCACATTAGTCTCTGCCTCTGCAACCAATCAGAGCACATCACAGCTGACACATTTTGCTAAACCTGCAGACAATCTGAAACTGGGTGTATGATGCTTTGTTTGTTTTGTAAGTGATTTATTTTAAGATCTGTTTGTAAATGAATAAATGATTGCGCCACCAGCCCTATGGGACACGTTTTAGTAATGTTTGCATTTGTCGTTAAAACAGCTTCATTAAAATAAAAAGGAATCATGTGAGCCGAGTCAGAAGAACTCCTATCATTCTGCCTATCACTCCCAGAACACACAAACATGGGACAATAGTAACACATGATGGGAAGTCAAGGTCGGGATATGACAAGAATTCATAACAAAGTTCAAACGCCACACACTGCAACAATGGCACTCTTTCTGCAAACACAACATACTTCTGCCCCGAGTTTTGCCTTCAGGCTCCACACAAAACAAAGGATTACCATTGATCGCTGTTCATTTATCGATTAGGCCAGGGTCACATGAAATGGTTCGGCTCAGGCCAGTGACATCAAATGTTTTACGAACGACACATGCCCCTCCGACGCACAGCTGTTCTTCTCCCTAGGGTGCTAACTGACAACACTCACTAGGTTAGGTGTTAATGTTAATGTGATTTGGGTCAGAAATACATTTTTAATTTGTTTGTTGGCCCTCCTACACATGGATGCCGTGTGTGGACGTGCATGCCTGCGTATCACTTCCAGGAAACGTCGGGGGATGTTATGTTTTCATGGTTTCCTCCCTCATCTAAAAAAAATTACTAATGGCTATGGGATTGCAGCGCACACGCCCACATATAGGGGAGAGCAGATGTGATTTAGCATAAATCCTAAAATGTGGGTGGAGAAAAATAAATACACAAGATGTGGGTTTAACCTGTGGCTTACTTTTATGTAGATTATTAGGTTTAAGATTAAGACATTTATGCAAGAGGGACAAAAGAAGCGGTGGTGCAGGCGATTCTCTAGAGTCAAAAATACTATGTTAATTGGTGCATATGCTCAAAAAGTATGCCATCTAGGTTTATTGTGTTCTTTGCTTTCAATACAACTCTACAAACAACCTTCTGTGACAGAAATGCAGTCAGCAGCTTCTGTTTTCATGCTGTTAATGTTTTCTGTGAGCTTTCTGTGCAATACCGGGAGTGGCCACTAGTGGAATTAGTGCAACCATGCAGAACATTTGATTATGTAAAAGTGGCACTAGGGCTGCACAATATATCGCAAAATTATCGTTATTGCAATATCAGCAAACGCAATATCTGTATCGCAAGAATCTAAATATATCACAATAACACTGTGGTCTTCCATCTGACAGAGATTTACACTGAAGAATCATTTTCCACCAGAGCCTTAAAAGAACATGTGTTGTGACTAAATAAAAATGTTTAAAAAGTCCAGTTTTAGCGCTAATTTAATTAATTTAGTCACAGCTTAGCCTTGTTTTGTTCCTGGTTTAGTCTGTGTTAAGTTTTGATTTTGTTGCTGTTTTGACTTGTAAATACAGGAACTTACATTTTTGTGAAATGTAGTGAATTTAACTAAAAGTAGGGTCTATTTTCAAATATCGCAATATCGTTATTGCAATTTTCAACATAGTTATCAAATATCGCATGTTTTCTCCATATCGTGCAGCCCTAACTGGCACTGCATAACAGTATTGGAGTCAGTATATGTACTATATAGAATAAGTACAAGTCAAGTCTAAAGTCCTGCAGTGTTCGAATCCAAGTCACCAGAGACTGTCTCAAGACGAGTCCAACTCATCTGCACTTGCTGTTAAGTCCAAGTCTAAGTCGAGTCCAAGTTATGAAGTTGAAGTTAAATTATTTTGCCACTTAAAAAGAACTGAGTGCAAGTCCAGTCCAAATCAATTCAAGACTGGTTCAAGTCCGTGTTAAACCACCAAACTGTGTTACAAATTTAAATGTAGATATTTAAAACCTTGAAAAAGCAATAAGTGTGCCAAAAGTGCGGCATATGGTATACTAGGTCTGTGGAGTCAGTACCAAAAGTATAGTTTCGAAAATAGCTTCAATTAGAACGTTCACATGCATTATAATACTCCAATCTTAATCTGAATATGAGCATACCACGAAGATGTCAAGTAAACACCGTTTTAGAATAACCTTGGTTAGATTCAGGTCATATTCAGAACAAGCCTTAATCAAAATAAGACAGTATTCTGATTTTATTCAGATGATTGAGCCATGTAAACACCTTTATCACGTTATGGCTTGGTCTCACCTTTTTGTCAGAAGTTACTGGTGGCTTCGTGACTGATAAAACCTTCATATTAGAAGAGAAAATGTAAAAAGTGTTGTTCTTTTTCGTAAACAAGCTAGCAACAGTTTTTTCCGGTTTTAGACAGTGGTGTTTATTCTTAACAGTCTTCTCAAAAAATGACGCCTTATAATCCAGAGCGCCTTATATATAAATTTATTCAAAGAGATATATAATTTATAATGAGAGACGAGAGGGATCCGGGCTGGATGCCGTAATCGCCCAACTGTTTAACTCGGACACCGAAGATGAAGAACTTGAGGGATTTGTGGACGAGGAATGAATTGAAAAAGTGAGTGTATTGTGTTGTATTTTGTTATAACGTTAACTGAACAGTTATAAGTTATTGTGAATACGCTATCCTTTGATTTAGCGGTCTCAGATTGTGTTTTTTATTCACGCGTTACAACTGAACAAGTTTGGGAGTTATGGTGAACGCGCTGAATAAAGTTTGACTGACTGACTTATCTGACTGTTTTGTTTCGCCTTTTAGTCCGGAGAGCTTTATGTGTGAAAAAAGTTCGAAAATAGACCATTCAATGACAGTGCACCTTATAATCCAGAGCGCCCTATAGCGCGGAAAATACGGTAAACACCTTTTTCGCAGCATGACAGCGTATGATGGCCACATAAATGCATTGAATGTTCTACTTTTAAATGAATCAGCATAACATGAAGTGGTGAACTAAATACATGGGTCATAAAGATAGTAATAAATAAATAAAACTAAAACTGGTAAAGGTAACCTCGTGTAACCTTACATATTTTTAACAACACCATATGAAATGAAAATGTAACACAAAAGGTCTCTCAGTAACATATTCCAGGTAATTCCCCCAAATTACCAGGTGATTTCCCAGCACAGAAAAATATCCCCCACTATTCAGAGTTAGGTGAGGTGAATGAGTAGCAGTAATAGTAAGTAGTAGTAGTAGTAGTAGGAGTAGCCAATGCCAGGCGTACTCAAGCTTATCCAACGTATCACACATCTGTTTCCACTGAAGGAGACAGACAGTGTCCGCACACACTCGGGCCTCTGTTCACTCTCCCATGTCTGCGCAGCGCCTTCACCGAATCCAAAGGGCCATTCACTCCGGACGGCATGACATTAGCCAAACATGCGCGCTCGGAGAGGAGATTGTGTGACTATCAAAATACACACTCCTTCCAGTCCCGCCGCTCCAGGATTCCAGCATTCCTCATCTCCCACGGGACGAGAGGGGAGGCCGCCGAATATTAACCAGCGCTGACTAACACAGGAACAAGACACACCTTAAACTAAAATACCTCCAAGTGGAACGATTGTCCTGGTGTCCTGCCTGAGACAATTAAGGCTTTATATGGATTGAAAATTAAGATGACGCAATGTAGTTATGGATCTATAATGGTGGGTTTCTTGCATTTTCCTAGGACGTCCTGGAGTGGCCTTTTCAGTCTCCAGATTTAAGTCCCATTAAAAATTTTGATGGGATTTAAAGAAGTTGCAGCTGCAGCACAGAAGCCATCAAACATCACTGAGCTGTAGGCTTCTGCAGGAGAAGAACGGGCAAAGACTCCGGTCGAGAGGTGCGAGAAGCTTGTTAGCAGTGACCCAAGAAGTTTGTTAAAAGTCATCAAAGTTAAAAGATGCTCCACAAATTAGTGAAGCCAATCGCTGAATAATACTGCAATTTTTTTGTCATTTATTCTTGTTATCTTTCATTTACATCATTATAATGTCCCATGAGCTGAGGGGGTTGAACATTTCCGATTGCAACTGCATAGTACTAATATTAACAGTGGGTAAAACAGTAGCTATTAATGTAGAAATATGGATATACCACCTTTACCTGTAGCAGCAGCAACTCTAAACAACTATAAACTATATAAAAATTCCATCTATGAAGTTCAGTCAAAACTAAGCAATCGAACCATAGCGCTAGCAGATTCGGACCAATGGTGAGGCAGTACTGGCAGTCAAGGCAAAGCAACCAGTAAGCTAAACAACACTTCTCTGATTGGATAAACTACTCAAACCTCATGCTTTATCTGATGATTTCCAAAGTACCTGGCTTTTTCAACTTGAAACTTTCTATATGGAAGCCTTTCCTTATGGATGGACTTTTTCTTTTATCTGCTTGTTCAGTGGGTTGTTTGTGTAAAACAAGAACGAGAACAAGAACAATACTGTCAAAGTCTGCTCCAAGAGTCCAGCAGAGGGACTTTAAGTACAATTTGGAGAAAGCGAGTGATGAAGAGGCAAAGAGAATCATGAGCCAACTAGAGCACATCCTGGCCACAGAGTTCCCTGTGATGCCCTCAGGGAGGCGCTATAATGTGCCTCAAACTAAAACAAACCGTTACTCAATGTCCTCTATCCCTTCTGCTGTTAAGCCGCTAAACACAGACCTGACCATTTATGTGCCTTTATTCCTATTTCCTGTTTAATTTAATGTTGGAATCTCTATTTTAATGGTATAGCAAACTGTATATACATTTTTATGGCAATGCACTCCTCCAAGGCTTTTGTATCCTTGACATATACTTTTATTCATTTTAAGTTTGTCATTCATGGATGGATGAATGTACGGCTGGGAAGCTACAAATAAATTGCCTCTTGGGTATAAATAAAGTTTCCAGAGTCTGCTTTTTTAGGAGTTTTTCCTTACCAAGAGGGAGGATCCTGGGTCTGTTTAGTTTAGTTATTGCTTATATTTGATTGTGTGACTAATTGGTTCTAAAGCTCTTTGAGGCAAATGCTGTTGTGATATTGGGCTATATAAATAAAACTTAATTGCTTCTGAATTTGTACCAGAATGTCAGGTTAACGACTGCGCTACCTGTTGCCATTTCCACCTCTGGCCGCTTGTGGTATTGCAGAGACAAAAACTCCATCTCCTAAAAGCCAAAGCTTCTGTAGCAGATGAACCATGACCAACGTTTATCGAATATCAACTGTGGGTATAACTAATTCAAAATCAAGCTCCTACACCACAGTAATGGCATTTAGAGTACATACTGCATAAGATGTGGTAGCAAAAAATGGGTGGTAATCTGTCTTTTCTTTTTTTTTTTTGCAAACAAATCCTAACATCATTCTCTATCACCACATTTTAACCACTCATGACTCAATTCACTGGTCAGCCCACGGTCCACCCAAACTTTTGCAATTTCCTGAAATCTGAGTCCACACTGAGGACGGATGGATGTGTGTGTTATGTGTGTGTTGTGTGTGTTATGTGTGGCACTCAGACACACACACAATACTCCAGTGTGCTCCCGTCGGAGGAGAAACGGGACCGGGCTGAGGAACAGAGGAGCACTCAGTCAAAGGAAGGAGAGACGTCTGCTCCGCACACATGGACCGACCCAACTCCAGACTGTGTAAACGACTCTGCACTCATGTCCCGAACTCTCTGTGGAACCACATTTAAGAGCTATGGGTGGCTGCTTTGTGTTTTTAAAATAATGTGACCAAAACCGCTGCGTAACTGTGGTGCATACAAGTTTAATTTAATGCGCTAAGCAAGAAAAGGAGCAAGGAAAAGTCATGAAATATTATCCTTATGCTTAGACTGAAGGACAATTTCTATCTGCCACTTTTCTTTTACAGTCTATGAGCAACTGGGACCTAACCGTCTCTGGAGGCAGCAGAGTGGGACGCAGTCAGCCGAGCAGAACCTGTCTCAATGGTAAATAAGTGACGTCTTCAGAGATGTTTAGTGAAAACCTGTGTATCCTGGCATTTTGTAATGACAACTCTGAAGCGCACTTTAAAATCTGTGAGTCAGACAAATGAAAACATATGTATCCCTTTACTACTGTAGTGTTTTTCTTTTAGGAAGATTGAACATATCAAAATACAAGAACTGTGTACAGCTATGATATAATGTCCAGACCAGTGGTTCTCAAACTTTTCACACGAAATATGACTTCAGAAAATATTGGGGTTTCCAAATACCATCTTTAATAGAATAAAATGAGCCTAAATCTGGACTAAACATAAAAACAAGAAATAAAGTAGGAACTAACACAGAAAAAACACATTGTTAAGCAAAGACTAAAGTGGTGCTAAACTGCAACTTAACTAGGCCTAAATCAGGGCTACAGTGAGGCTAAACCAGGACTATACTACACCAGGCCTAAAACAGGACTTAACCAGGACTAAACAAGTTGTAACCCAGGACACAGCCACGAAAAAGAAACAGGTCTACACCAAGGCTAAACCAAGGATAAATCACGTCCAAACCAGGTCTAAACCAGGATTAAACCAATGCTAAACCAGGACTAAATCAGGTCTAAATCAGGATTAAACCAGAGCTAAACCATGTCTAAAACAGGACTTAACCTGAACCTGGTCTAAACCAGGATTAAACCAGGACAAAACCAGGATTAAACCAGCTCTAAACCAGGGCAAGAAGTAAAGTAGTCTAAATTGTAAAACTCTCCTGAGGACAGGAGGCGTACCACAGTTTGAAAACCACTGGTTTAGACTTCCCTCCAGTGCATCACCTTATATAAGCTTTGGCATGTTTTAGTAAAGGCTAGAATTGAACAAAACTGGACATTAATTTATTTGTCTTCTACCCCTTATACACAACGGCCAGGGCTAACACTGACATTCATTAATACAAACATTCATCAATACACTCAGGGGAGTCGGCAGGGACGGGCAACCAGGGCATTTGTCCCAGGCCTCAGGATCAGGGGGGACCAAGATCAGACCCTACTATAGCTCAATTGTATATGGGGGGAAGGGGGGGCTCCACTCAAGCAGTTTAGTCCTGGCTTAGTTGCCTCATAGTAAGAAGGTCCCAGGTTCAATTCCCGACCTGTGCGGGGCCTTTCTGTGTGGAGCTTGCATGTTCTTCCCTCATTAACCTCAAAACATGCACAATAGGCTGAGGGGGGCATTGAAGGATGGGTCAAATGCAGAGAACGAATTTCTCTACGGGGACAATAAAATCAACCTTAACCTAACCTATGGTATACAAGCATGTATTTGGACAGTAAGAGGAAGCTGGGCCCAAACAGACCTCACTCTGCCACCATGCACACCGAAATGGTTCATGTCACAGATGTAGGAAACATGCTGAATAGTTTACCGAAACACAGTCATACAAAGCTGTATGACAGACTGTAAATGGGGCACATGGCAAATCAGAGCGCTCCTTTGCGGCCAATGCCCAACACTAATTCAACATCTTCTAATCAACCAAAACTAGATCCAAAAGTCCCCTACTACATCCGACGATGCAGAAAACACCAACCAAACTCGCAGCACCAACCGTGACTTGTCCTTAACTCACTTTACTCTTTAAGAACAACAAAGTACTTTACCATCCACATTCCTGCTTCATTCCTGTCACCCTCAGATAAAAATCACACACATCATGCTGATCTAACCTCTCACACACATCACACTCTCTTTTTATTGTTTATGATTTCAGATTTCCGAGCAGCCTCATGTGTGTGTGTGCTCCCCGTCCCGCTCTTGACAGCTGAATAAAGACTCAGCGCCTTCTTCCTCTTTCCTCTGAACTTCGACTCACGCTGCTTACCCCCGGACTTCCAAACAACCGCAGCCTTTTAGCGTTTAGCCTTAGCATTCACCGAGCTGTCAGCAATCAGGAAACAAACAGAGGTCGGGCTTTTCTCATTAAAGACAGCGTGTTATGGGGAGACGAGAGGGTGATTCTGAATTCCCGCCAGATGAGAATGGGTGCTCTCGGAGGGTGTGTGGGTGTCACTGCCAGTGCTAATGAAATGGCAGCACAGTGACATAGCTGCTCATCTTTTAGTAATAGGCTTCTCCAGTGACTCTCATTCATTTCCACTGACAGACTTAGAAAGTGGTTCCCAGGAAGGCAATTCAAGTCAATTCAATTCAAACTGTGTGATCCCATTTCCTTCAGCGTAATTTCATTAGGAACAATTAGGCATATTTTGTCTGGGTCAAATCAACTATGTTTTTATAATAAGCATGGTTTTTAGTGTAATCTTGTTGATGAGGCTTTAATAATGTCTGGTACAGTTGGGACAATGTTTTTGCCAAATACATGTCACTACTTCATATTAACTCCTGTTTCCTATTATACAAAAAAAGCAAAATATGTCAGCATTCAATCAAAACAGGGCAGTTATCCCACTACCATTCCTCGAGCCAACAGCAAATGCAAAGTGACAAAAACGTCATGTGATCTGCAAGCCAGCCATCTGATTGGTTTCTATAGAGTCAGACAATTTTAATATGTATATAAATGTTGACAAATGGTTCCCAACTAAGAGCAGTGACACTTTCTCCACTACACTCTCTAATAAAGCCAAAAAAGGCTTAAAAAACATAAAAAACAACAACAAAAAAACTAAAATGTTCACAACTGAACTGATTGTGAGACAACTTAGGGATGGGAGATATCGTTAAAAAATAAAATCTAACCTAATAAGCCATTTAAAAATAGCTGTATTATTTTTTGATCAGTATATTGTATTTTATATAGCTACTGTATATTTTTTATGCTAAATGCCAACACAAACAATAATAAAACGGTGCAGTGTGCATTACCCTCACAGTGAAAACAAAAGTCTTAGTGTTAGCTCTCTCTGCTTTGAAAGACCAGGTCTATTATAACATACACACCACACTGAAAGAGCACATGGCTAATCTGCATGAACATACATAAAGTGCACAGTTAGCGCTGCACGTTACTAAACTACTGCTGCAGTTTATCTCTGATCATATAATTGTAACACACTTTATAAATGCACATATTTTGAAATCTGTTTCCCCAAATGATACAAAAAAGTAAATATCCTCACAACCCAACTTTTGAGAATCACTGTGACAAACTGAGACAATGCAATAATTTTTTTTTTACACCACGTTTTTCAACCATTTCATGCAAAGACTCTGCCCAGACATTATTTGTCTCCCAGAGTTCACAATCATCAATTTAACAATCTAATGCAACACACTCCACCAACAAACAGAGAAAGGATACATTTCCGGGTTATTTTAAAGCTGAAAACAAATTACTTTAAAATTAGGATGTGCTGTATTTTCTTATGTTTGATTAAAAAAAAATAAAAACAAATCTCAGAGAGCACCACATCCAAGACTGAGACAAGTCCCATTAAAACTGAAGTCAAGACCAAAACCAAAACCGAGTAAAACTGCAGCCGAGACCAAGACAAGACCAAGACCATTAAAAAAATAGTCTCAAGACCAAGACCAGTCTGGGGCGCTGCAACACTGCTGTATATCATTTGTACGTCTGCCAAAAAAAATCTAAATTCAACCAAATCGTGACCTCTTGACCTTTCCAATCCTGCAGTTATTAAACATCTGCAGCAGTAAAGTAGGGACACACCCTTTATCACCTTATTTTTAGCCTTTCAGATGTGTGTGCTCGGACTTGCCCCGCCCACTCCTGTGCCGTTGTGAGTGCGCTCAGTGGTGCGTCCCCATCAAAGAGGCCTTTCATGAAGCACACAGTCACACACACGGCTGCAGAAGGGTTCCTTAAACACTTACTCATGTCACTTTCTGCACAAACACTGCACAATACTGGCTTTCTTTGTTTCCTGAAAGTGATCCTGCCCTGAACCCAGTCCAGCTTTACCACATTTAAACAACCACAGAATACTATAGAGCTCTGTATTTTATGACAAAACCACAAGAAAAGTACTGCACTAATCCTGCGTTCAACTGTATGGACAACTGCACAAGCAGACAGTAACCTGGGAGGCTTTTGTAGCTCTGCTGAAGAAGACAAAAGAGTTAGAGAAGCCAGACAATGAAATATTGCGTATGGATTCATCTGGTGTTTACTATTGGCTTGGGGCCTCGGGGTGGGTCACTATTGATTATTTTGGCTGCCACAAAATATATGATGTGTTTTTGAGGGCAGATGGGCCAGCAAACATTAAAATTCATTGGTTGTATCAAAAAGCCTCGATCCTCAAACTGTATTATATTATCAAAAGAACCCTTTGTGGTTTCAGTGATGCTAGTCTACCAGTTTGGAGCCTTATTCTAAGAAAAACTGTTGTGTAGCGAATGACAATCAAAATCAGTAGACTCTGAGTGGATAAAATTAAAAATAGGGATCATTCAATTCATATGAATGAAGGTGCAAGTACAACTGAATGCTGTACTACTATTGCAAATTTATTGTCTTTGTCTATCGTTGGTAATCCAACATGGGTAACTAAGTAAAAGCAGTTTGACCAGTGCATGTGGACCTGGAGTGTATCTTTGTATTTCTTTCTATAATCCAGTTCAAAATATTATCTTAAGTCTTATTTAACATTTAATCACCATCTTCCGTGAGTACTGGAGCCTATTCCAGTAATTCTGAGCCTTAAGTACACCCTGGATAGTGGCCAGTTAGTCACAGAACAGACACAGAGACGTACAAAGACAGACCATTCACTCTCACTTTCATTCACTAGGGGCAATTTGGAGCCACCAATTCACCTAACACATAAAGGGTGGGAAAAGGCCAGAGAGAACCCATCCAGAGAGATTGAGAGTGAGCAAACCCGAGGACAGAACCCACAGTCCTCTTCGCTGAGAGGCGAGAAGTTTACGTTGCCTTATTTTTACCCATGCTTGTTCTTGTATTAGGGCGTCCTTAATCTTTACTAATTCACCCCAAAATAAAGCAATCGCATTACACAAAACTATTTAGAAATTGCATAAAAGCGACTAAACAAATGGCATGTTCGAGGTGACCTTTGCTTAGTCGGTATGAAAGATAGATATTTCTACTGTAAGCATCCAACACAGCCCATTACTACACCCATTTTAAGCACTCAGTTTTGTAAATCAGCTACATCAGATAATTTAACGCTCTTGCACTATTTACTCTCCTCATTATGAGCCGTTTGATTGGTGTGAAATAGACACTAAAGGGCCATTATCAGCCCACCACACGATTAAGATGGAGGCTGGAGCGGAGAGTCTCTTTGTGTAGCTTTATCAGTCCCAGACAGCTCCCTTTAATTCCACTACGAGGACGCTGGGACGAGGAGGAGAAGGAGAAGATTAAAGGTGGGCGGGGGTCCAGGCATCGGGAGGGGGGGGGGTCATGACAGACGCCCTGCAGAAGCTCATGAAACATTGATGAGGAAGAGGAGGAGGCAGGAAGAGCAGGAAACGAACAGAGGGACGGGTAAACACCTTGCAGACAGACAGAGAAATGGACTACAATGAAGGCTTGGATGCACTATAGCTCCTCCCCCAGTCCCGAGAGGAGATGCAATTGGCCAGAAAAAAAAAGGACAATGTTGTGAAAAGCATGGCAGTGTGTAAGCGTGGAGTGTCATGTGACCAGGTGATCTGATCTCTCTACTGAGGCGGGACTAAGGGGGATTTGAACAGCCAATTGATGAATGATTTATTAGTGTTTCGAAAACAGGAGGGATGGGATTCTGGCCAAATTGAGGATCCCCAAATAAAATGGGATATGGAAATGCTCCTGGATGTGCTGAGAGGAGGATACTGGACAATACTGGAGAGTGGGTGTCTTCAGTAATGCATTGTATCAACATTTTATACCTCAATAGCCCTACAGTGACAAAGGGCTGGACAATAAACTGGATAAATTTGATTAATTCACATATGCTGTGTTGTGGCTAATGCTACTGCTAGCACCAAGAGCAGTTTAAATACTGACTGTGGAGACTCTGCAGACGCTAAAAACTCTAATAATCACAGAGAAAGGAGTTGTTTTACCTCTGTAATGTCCTTGTTTAGATGTGGCAGCAGTTTGGCCAAAAAAAACAGCATGATGTGGAGTGCAGGGCTAACTGATGTACTTTGTTTATGAATGCAGATTAGCCATGTGTTTGAAAGCATTTATTGTCTTTTAAAAAGCTTTTGTTTGCTGTATAAATTATAATAGACCTGTCCTTCAGAAGCAGAGAGGGTAACACACAAGACACTGATGTCTTCACTGATGTCACTGTGAGAGTAATGCACACTGCTGCTGTTATACTGTTGTTAAAAACATTTATCTATTCTATTTTTTAACCATATCGCCCAGTCCTATAGGGTAACTGAATCGAGCCATTTTCAAATGTTTATGGGACCCACAACCTAAATATACATGTCATGATTGTGACACAAAGGTGATAAACATTTTAGAAACAACACATTTTGTATTAACAGATTTAGCAGAGTTTGCAAAAAAATATACAATAAAACATGACTGCATTTTATATAGTTGTTATTGGGCTGTCATCATTAAAAAACCTTTGCAATAACATTTAGTGTTTTTTTGCATGTAATGTTTATGCATTTTTAGTTACGTTAAGTGCCATCACATCTGCTAATTTTACACATTACACTGAAATATGGTTCGACAACAAGTGACTTTCCAATTTTACCCAATGTATATAGTTTTAGAAAAGCTAATTATGTAGCAATATCTTAACACAGCTGACTTTATGTTCAGTAATTTGTGACTGAAGATGGCCAGATCTATTGGAACATGTCACATCATGATAACATCAATATAATTATGCCACTTCCTGCTAAGCCTTAATCTGCCCTTTACCCATCTATCAACCTCATACTGCACCTGTTTCCAAAAATGTCCAAAGACTGATGACCATTTATTATTTTGGTCATATATTAATAGACTTTATTGCTATGATGTGCTTACTCATCTCTTTTAATCTTATCTATAAATTTATCACTGCATTAAAACGTGTTCTTTCCCTGTCCACTGAGTCATTCCATGCATCATTCCCGTTAGGAGTCACACATACTAGAGCCTGTCCCAGCAACTATGGGCCTTAGGCGGGATAAACAGAGGGCTGACACAGAGACATACACAGACAGACAACCATTCACTCTCAAATTCATTCACTAGAGGCAATTTAGAGTCACCAATTCATCTAACATGCATGTCTTTGGACGGTGGAAGGAAGCCAGAGAGAACCTACGGTAACACGAGGAAGACATTCGCCATGTTTAAACCCAAATTTCTATGGAGGCCTGACTTGTAACATCACACCACATATGAATAATTCACTATAGCACACATGCACCAACAGCTGCAGTATATCACAGCCTTAATCAAAGCATTAAAAACTCTAGAAAGTCCCATTGTATGCTACTGTGCATGCTAATTCGCTCCGGGACACTTTGGCGGCCAGTTTGATGACTTGCTTCACTTGCTAAATTCTTAATGTTCATTCAATACTGGGTTTAATGAGGAGGAAGTGCTTACGAACTGTCCTGCCCTATACACACTGCCCCGTAGGGACTCAAATCTGCTTGGTTTTAGACTGCAGGAAGCCATATAATAGCCACTAAAAGACTATGATGGGACAAAAGTTTAGGAAGTCCTGGTTTTATCTCTGATCAGTCTGAAATTTAGTCCTGGTCTAGTTCTGGTTTAGACGCTGTTTATTTCTAATTTAGTTAGTTTTAGGCCTGATTAAGTACTATTTAGATCTCGATTACTCCTGGTCTAGTACTGTTTATATCCTGGTTTAGTCCTGGTCTACAGTTGTCCTGGTTGAGACCTGGTGTAGATCATGTTTAGTCCTAGACTAGTAAAGTCCTGATTTTATCCTGGTTTAGTCTTGCTCCAGTCCTGGTCTAATCATGATTTAGTTCTAGTTAAGACATGGTTTAGACCTTAGGGCTGGTTAAGGGCTGGTTTAGACCTGGTTTAGACCTGGTTTAGACCAGGTTTAGTCCAGGTTTAGTCCAGGTTTAGTCCAGGTTTAGTCCAGGTTTAGTGCTGATTTTCGCCCTGGTTCAGTCCTAGTTTTGTCTATGTTCAGTCCTGGTTTATTCTTTGTTTGGGTTTAGCCCTATCTTTTTTACAAGACTGAATTGAACTTTTGCCATGTCTAAAAGCAAATCCAAATATTGCTGCTCTTATAATTATTGTAATATTTAACAGTTATCGCCAATTTTTCTAATATTGAGCAAATTGGCTTCATATGGACTAAGTAAGTATTTAATTGTGCAGGAGTTATTACTATGCTGTTGTATGCGGCTCCATTATGCACTGAATTCCAGATGTACCAGGCCCGCCTACACTGCAGCACTAAAAAAAAAGACAAACTGCTTTATGGCCCTGCAAAGATAACACAACAGAAACCCACTACTCACTAACAGCAGGCCAATGCATAGCCAAAGAGATAAACGATAATATCTTTAAGATAGCTTGCAATAAGTGTTTTGCTGTATGATATAAGATCATATGTGATATACCAAAAGGGTGTTTTGGCATAGTTAAGTCCTTGAAAACCTAGCAATAGCCACATAAAATAACAAGTTATGAATTGACACAATGGTTTCACTACAGGCCATTCAGCTACATATGTATAACATCAGTGCCTGGGTACAGAATATTAGCAATATTTAGATGTTTCATTTAACTGAGTATTTCAAAACATCTGGCTGCAGACCTTCACTGCCAGGTGCCTCTGCTCGCAGACTCCACGCTCAGGTACTGCACTGTCAGGTCCAGAAAAGATGCCATACTGCTTGTTTTTTTGGTACATAAACAGTTGGGAAATCAACTACTGCTTTGAAACTCGTGGCTCTTTTGCCAATAATGGCAGCCGTTTGGTTTTGAAGTGTGTAGGTCAGGCGAGGTACCGGACAGTAAAGCCTGCAGCCAGACCTCTCTCTAGTAGTTACCTCTTAATAAACTAAAGGCTATATTTTAAAAGTTAGTGAATGGTTACAGAGAAAATGGCATAGCTCAATAGTTTGTCAGTGTACGCTCACAGTTAAAGCACCTTATTGAGTATGTCCATAACATTATTGCAACACAAGCACTTCCTTCCTACACAGATGCTGCATTATAGATATCTTTGCAATATATTGAAATATGGTGCAGCCCTATTTGACATCATTATATTTAAAATCAACTGTATCATCTCATCTCCAAGCGTTTCCTGTTGGCTTCTAGTATTTGGAGACAGACTGGGTCATAATCACCCTGCATAAATGTTTCACTTGTTAAATTTTTTAAAACTGCAACCACACTACAATTCCCTTCTCAATCAGCACCATTGAAAAGCTCAAAATGGCACCAATTGCTTCCCGTATCGACAACAGCAGAGCATTGAGTTTTGAGAACAGTGCTCCTGGCCTGTTCCGAGGTTATCCAAGGCCTTCACTGAACTCATTCAGACGTCCCAGTCCAATCTCCTATTTTAAAAATACCACCTCATTTCAGCGTGACATTGTTTTTTTCAGACCAGATCTGAGCTCAGACGTCCTGTTTTGACTCCCTCAGGTCGGCCTTCAAGCAAGAGACAAGCAAGAGTTTCTGGGCATCGTGGGTCGATGGAAACAGACTCCATTAGCCTCCAGCTAAATTGAGCCTGCCCATAACAGTCTTTTTAATGTCCCAAAGAATACTGGCAGCAAGGTCTTATGGTAAACAAGGACTTGTGAGAAGCTAGTAATTAGATGTCATTTAAGGGTCAGGCTTGCATGTTGGGAATAGGACATCATTATAAGTGACTAAAATGTATGCACTTAGAACAAATCAACGATATCCTTGATTAAAACTACATAGGTTATATAGAAGCATGCACAATTTGACAATAGAAGGTGACTGCAAAATATTTTACATGGAAGAAAGGGCATTAGCACCAAATAGTTATGTATAATTAAGTGCTGTCAATCGATTAATCACACTCTTGGGTTTTGATTAATCACAATGTTTAACTTGGTAGATTTTCATTGACAACATGCAGCTTTGGAATAAAAAAAAGGTGGTATTTTAAGCTGGTAGTTTCGGTGAAAAGACAGCCCATTGTTGTATTATGTACACACTACCTTGGTTTAATCCAGAGTCCTGTCAAGGTGTTTTTTAAAAAGAAATCTGGCGTTGAGCACACGAGTTGGAGTCTCCTCACTCATCTTTCACTCGCGACCGCTAACTTTATCACACTCTTCTGCGCCTGACAGGTAGCTCTCTGTGGTGAAGTTATGGGACAGTGTAAGGCAAAACAGACCGTGTGATTAATATGCCTTATTAAATAGTAACGCATTAAACTTTTTAGATTAATTGCATGTGTTAAAGCGTAAACGTTGACAGCCCTAGTTTAAATATTGGTTTTGGCACGTGGCAACTTGCTACAGGTGGGTACTGCCAGTGAGTGGGTAGAGAACGTTAGCAAAGGGCTCAAAGATTTGCTGCTGTATTTCTTGAAACATTTAGGCAACAGGTTACGAGATGCTTAAGAATGAGTGATATTGGACTTGCACAGAAAGCCAAATAACAGCACATGAAGTTATAAAAAGATGGTTCTAGGACTTGTACTTTCCCATTAAAGACTGGAGCTTTGCCAGATGAGATTAGCAGACAGATTGCTAAAGCTGCAAAACTTTTTTATAGATCTAGACAGTACGTAAATAATTGCATTTCAGGTAAAGTGATACACTTGACTGCTACACAGAAACACACCAAGGCTATGCAAGGCTATACTGGTATTTAACATTCTTGATCCAAATGCTAAATGTAAATAACACAGCAGCCAACATACTTGGGTAGAACTGAAGTCTGACTATAATACTGGCTTCAAATAGCGATGCATCATAATACCATTATCCAAACTGACATTTGTAGCTTAACCGGAAAAGTCTAGAGACAAAAATTACTCCAACAATGCAACCGCGATCTTTGTACCAGTAAGTACATGATGACTAAATCCATCATCTACAGTGACACATACTTTTAGTCCCAAACCATTTAAAAACAAAAAAAGCTAGAATTATCTCTGACTCAGCCTGGGGACTCTAACTTCTGTCAACAACCTTTATAAAAAAATAAAAAAACACTTTGCATCCTTAGTGACATAATGCTTATGTAACAAACTGTGTCCAAATCAAATCATATACAGGCAGAAGAATGTAAATGCTTCACAATGTAATGTAACAGGGACCCCACAGTAATTGAATAGCAGTGGTTGACCACAGCCAGCCTTTATAATGACTTGTTTCTGGAATGCATGAATCATTTAAAACTATGAAAATGACACATGGACAGTCCTTGCAGCTCACAGCAGTCACTGGACATGTCCCAGCTTCGTGACAGAATCTAGGTGTGGAGCGCATGCCTTGGGCCTGCCCTGCCGGTCGTCCTTTGGCAAGGCACTAACAAGAGTGACCCCATCGTGAAGCTTGGTTTATCTATATAGAGAAGGTGTGGTTCTGATAGTGAGCGTTTACAGAGATAAGACGAAAAGTTGTAGGTCATTTGTTCTGATGGCACACAAAGAAAATTATGGAAAGTTGAGATTTGAGAAGTAAACAGTGTATCATTTTGCCAGATAGAGTGCAATTTATAACACAGTTTGATATGATATTGTGATTTGCTGACTCTAAATGGATCACAGTTAGATCATAGTGAAATGCAAGTCTGAATGTATGTCTACATGTGTTAGCCCAGCAATGAACTAGTAATTGTCCACAATGTACCCTGCCTCATGGCTCATGCAACTTGGTGAGAGCCCCTACAACCGATAACAAAATAAGTAAAAAGTGAAAGTATGAATGAGTCAGTCTTAGACTGACTCATTCATACTTGTTGCAACTTTTAGTCAAGCTAAAAGTTGCAACAATCATTCAAAATTCTGTGTACTTTGTGCAACATTAACAATATTTTAAATAGGTTAGTTACAAAGGCCTTTAAACATTTATTGAAGAAAGATAAAGTTACTCATTATTAATAGTAGCAATGCGATGATAGTCCAAAGTGCCCTTTGCAGACCAGACCTTAGCTACAACTTTAGCCTACCAAGCCATATTCGTTCATCCCAACTGTTTGGGTATGAGGCGGGGTCTGGATAATCCACAGTTTGTCACAGGCCTAACACTGTCAGATTGACTGATTACATTCATTGACTATGGACCATAGAGAATATCCACTTTAGCTATACATGCATGTACCAAAGGAAGCCAACAGAATCAGGATCAAAGGCTAAGATGCACCAAAACCAACATTTGTACTGACTTTAGTTTTACAAAATAGAAATATAACACTGTACAAACCCAAGTGAATTGAAGGAAATCTAAAGCATAAATTCAAACTTATAATGGTGCTAAAACTAAAAAAGATATATTTATACATGATGTCTTTAGAAGAAAAAATATGAAAATATTTATTGGAGTTTGACTTAGGATCTCAATAAATATTATATTATTAAAGCCAGTATTATATTATTAAAGCCAGTAGTAAATATTACATTATTAGAGCTAAATTTCGTACGTACATGCATACAGCACCTGCCAAAGTTCCCAAAATTTAACTCTGTCTACCTTCAACTTTTGTTATGATAGCAGCCACTTCATTCACAAGTCTAGCTTTGATCCCATCCCTGCCCATCTAGTCCTCAAACATCTTTCTTCTGTAACACAACCTCTCCACACTTCCAGATTCTCCGAAGTGCACCCCATTACCTTGCAGCTGTTTAAACCTTCCCTCCAGCTGGTTGTAGTTGAACGCGGCTTGTCCCGAGTAGCCGGGTCCCGGACTAGAACCCCTGATGGGACTGAGGCTGGGGCTGGAACCTCTGATGGGACTCCCCACGTGAGATGGCCCCGGGATTGCGCCGGCGTAGTCCGAGGACGGGGACAGCGGCCCCGGGGAAAGTGGACCGGGTAGACCTGTGGTAGCGGTGGCGCTCTGAAACTCCATAGTACAACTCCAGGGTTTAGAGACTAGTCCAAAGACACATCGAGGAAGAGATTCTCAGAGAAATGAATGAAATAATCCACAGTTTAAAATGACGAGAAGTTAAGTTTTTCAAGAATCCTGAGTTAAAAGTGCAAGCAAGCCTCCTCTGTTGCTAAGAATAGTGCAATATCGAACTGCAGCCTTGCAATCCTTCACCTCGCGAATACTCCCAATGCAGATCTTGAGAACACAGTGTCGCTTTCTCTCCTCTTGCCAATGTGGAGGCTCCAAAATCGCTGGCTCAGCAGTGGCAAGGCGATGGCCGCTGTAGCATCATGCTCCTAAACGCTCTCCCCTTACATCCAAGCATCTATCATTGTCTCCACATCGCCTTGTAAAATCCAGGGAACACCAAACACCAATCCCCCGGAGTCAAGACCGAGCCCCTCGGTAATCGGCAGAACAGAGCCAGGAAAGCGGAGTAAAAAGGGGGAGAAGGGGAGGTAGAAAGGGTTTGTCCGTCCTGTCCAGCGTGAGGAGCAGCAGCAGTGGCAGCAGTGGCAGCAGCAGCTCGCAGACACTGGGAACACCTTTCAGACGAAGGCAGAGCTCAAAGGGAGGAGGGGCCCACGGTGGGAGAAGCCGTACTAGCACGAGGCGGCCAATCGGAGCACAGGGGAGCGTGGGTGATGTCATGGGAGAATTAGCATAAGGGGCGGGGCGGGGAGGAGGGTGTGAGAGCGAGGCAGCTGGAGGGACAGGCTGTGTGTCTCTGTGTGTTCACGCGCCACAGAGAAAAGGCGCTTGTGCTGATAACACGCATGTAGGCAGCAAATAGTAATGAGTGATAATGGTAGCTCTATTTAGTGAGGCTATGTTTTGATACAGAAATCTACAAACGGAGAAGGGTAATGTTAAAAATGTAGTGGCTTGTATACTTTTAGTTTCATTTTAAGCTGAGTTCCAGTCTAAATTCCAGTTGCAATGAAGTAGAAGCTGAGACATTTCTCTTAAAGATCCTATATTATGCTTTTTTCAGGTTTTTAGAAATAATTTTGAACACCTTTGCATTAGTATTTCACCTTTTATAACTTGTATATGTATGGAAAATATCTTCTATTGGGTAGCTGTTACTTTCAATTTGCAGAGAATGCTTGGATTAGGTGTCTATCATTCCCTGCTGGCAACAATGGGGAATGGACAGAGCATAAAATGGCTAATTAGCTATTTGCAACGTGACACTAACAGAAAAATGCTGCTAAGTAATGACTGCAATATTTTTTTATTAAGCTTTGTGCATTTTTACTGTGTAAAATGAATTTTGTCCAAGAATACAATACTAGAAGCTATAGGCTTGCTAGATGCTAAGATGCTAGAAGTTGCCACCAGGGCAAACACTGTCAAGTCTTGGCCATTTTCCAAGTCATTTAATTAGATGAGTATGAAGGAGTAATATCAAATGAATGTGAAGTACTCTGCTTTGATTATGAAGTGTGAGATTAATCAGGCTAGATGTCAGGGTTGGTGTCAGAAATGGTGTTTACAACATGAAATCTGAAGCACTCTCATACTTACTTACAAAGTTACTGCTGTATTGCTGTGCAGGTAATTCCTGCAAGTGACTACTGGCCACCTTCTCATGTTTAACATCTGTGGCTATGGCTAGATTAGTACTTGGTCTGCTTATGTTTACTTATTGTGGCATAATAATCACAGTAAAAATAGCCCATTACACCCCGTTAGTGTTTGTAAATAAATCCATTGGTGCCATAAACTAAACAGACTCCAATATATTTTCTATGGAGGATTTAGCATTAGACACAAAATATCGCATCATATTATATATGTACACACGTTATATATAACGTAGCAACTAGCCTCTATAATAAGCATATAAACTAAAGGCTATGTAAGACATGTCCAGCATAACACTGAAATTGATAAACAAGTATTTACAGAAATGAATTTGTCAGTTTTTCTTGTAACATTTGTGCTAACTAAGTAGGGTTGGGTACCATTCAGAGTTTTTCAATACCAGTACCTAAACGATACATGGTTTTTGATACCGATACTTTTCCTGATACCAGTGGTGAGCTAATTCATTTTCTACAGTCATAAAACACAATAATATTGAATAAAAGACCAATTTTTGGAGTAAAATTCTTAGCTGTAATTTAAAACTAGTTTGTTAGTGTTATTTATTTGATTCAAACATGCACAGGAACATTAAAGGTCCCACTAGGTATTGAAACTTGGTATTGAGTAAACCATTTTTTGTATTTTTTTCAATACCAGTAGTACTGTAACTTTTCTTTCAATACCACTAACTGTTGTTTAACAGTACCCAGCCTTATAACAAACATGAACTTGTTGATGTTTAACACATTTGCACACTTCTTTAAATAGCATTTAGGAAGGACAGCTACAGTTTGCAGTATGTATGTTTTTTTAGCCAAAAATAATGGTGGCATGGTAAATGTCAAGCAGTGTTGATACATAAACATTTAGGTACACAGGTTTAGTGTTGTGAGAACAGCATAAGAGCACAACAGCATTAGAGGACATGCAGTTGGACACAAGACAAATCAGATTTGTGGTTTTATGAACGTGTAACACTTGCAGAAAATCCACATTTTTCCCACACGAGGACATTAGCACGAGTATGAAAGCCTTAGTCAGACCAAGCTCATCATGTGAAAAGTGATTGGGTTTATCTAATTCCATCTGACAGAGCGGCCATTATGCTTCTCCTCAGTCAAATCCTTCATAAAAAGAGGAGTGTGTGTCCAGTGAGTAGAACCAACCAAACCAAGGAAACTGAGAGTTATGTGTGCGCTTCCCTCACACTCATCGCTCACACACAGACGTCCAAACATCCTCCCCCTAATATTAGCATGTTGTGGAGAAGTGCTTCCTGTCCGGGCCTTGCCAGCACTTCCTGTTTGAACCTGTGCACCGTCAACACGACCGCGATGGCCCCTGACAAGTCCCAACCAAGCCTGAAAGTTGCTACACGGAGACAATTCATGGAACAAATAACGCACATGACCCGTTAAATGACTGGCCAGTGGCTTGTCCGTGAAGAGAAAAAGGACATTCTAATCATTTCGATGACCTCGTGCCCTTTTCCTTCTGGGCGCCAAAGTAAGAACAATCTCCCCTGTGACCCATTTGTGCATTCGCGATGACTCGGACCACCCCCCCGAACAATGACATCAACAGACAAAAATGTGAGGAAATTGGGATGTTTAACTCAACACTAATCAGATGTTAAAAGCTTGGGCTAAGAGAGAGTTGGTAAAAGGTCAATGAGGAAGGGTACTGAAATGAAACACTTTTCCTTGCTCTTTTATTGTGGCATGTATTTGCACTGTCGCAATCATGAGGAGTTTGCAAATACAACCTTTGTCCTTGTGATAAGATGGGCGGCTCCTTTCACTTTGAGTTGACCTGCAGTGAAATTACATGGTCTTTGGCAAAAAAAGTAAAAGGTAATCTAAATATGAGGTGGTTAAGAGTGAAGCTTGTTTCTGTACGGTCCACAATCTGTCTGTAGTTTGTGCAACAGTTTCAAAGACAAAGCCTGGGCCAAAACCAAGGCTGTTATATAAAAATAAAAATTGCCCTGGGCTCCAGCAAGCATGTCAGCAGGCATGGTTTTAGCAACAATGGCCCAAAACCACTCCCTAGAAAGTATAAAGCGCACTCCATAGTGACATAATTTTCTAAGCTTTATAAAACAAAGGGGGGAAGAATTATGTTCACTAGACAGGAAGATTGGACCATAATGGACCAAATTGTTAATGCTAGCTTACCCCAGTTTGTACACAGAGGTATATGACAGGGTACCTTTTGGATAAAGCAAGAGAAATATAGAAAAAGAGTAGCAATGATAAAACATTTTATTTATTTGTATTCATCACTGAAATATAGGCCAATTGTCCACTATACTTTACTTTTCAGGCACATGTCTGGGCAACCATGTGACTGCAGGACCCCAACATCCCCGATCATCTTTTAGCAATTTGGGCGTTGTAGTCAGTAGTTCTCTGGAAACATCCAAAATTGCTTTATCTCATCCTGAAAAGCTCAAAATGGCAATAAAAAGATCTTGCTCATTTCTCTGAACCTTGGAGAACAAAAAAAATCCAGATGCAATTTGTAGCTCTCCCCAAGCTCTAGTAAATTTGATTGAGATTGTGTTATTGGTTTTCTCAAAAAAACAAAAAACAAAACATCTTTAATTGTTCTCACTGTCAATTAACACAATTAACTAACACATTTGTTTAAATTTTAATAAGCATTACTAAAACATATGGCTATATAAGATTAATTTCTTTTATAAAAATTAAGAAAATTGGCCCTACCTCTACTAAAAATACAGCACTTGTATATCTAAGCTTATCTATGCAGAATTGAGTGAACAAGTGTCTGAACTATGAACTTTTTAATCGGTGGTTGGTATTAAGAGTTGAAGCTTGGTCTCTTATCCTAGAGACTTAAATTACTGAGAGAGATTACATTTTGATTTCTATTCAAGAAAACTTACAGTAGGTAACCACTTCTTTCAACTGATTTACAGACTTTGGCAACACTATACATCTATGTTAGTAATCTGGACCAGCTCCTATGAACTCTGACCAACAGGACTGATACGAAGCTATTTAAATTAAAGTTATTTCAACTTGCGTCAATGCTCTGGTTACATTCTTGAATAAGTCTGCTGATTTTACCATAGGCCAAATTCATTTTCAGTAATAAAATGACTACCACCATAATTAAGTATGCCCTTGTTTGTTTGTTTTCTGTGCATAATTTGAAACAGCCCGTGGTGCTGATTAGCGTTCCCCCCACAGGTCAGAGTTAAAAAGGCCTTGCAAACAGAGTCCAGATTGAAATTCCTCTGTGCATGTGTTCTTTATGTTCTGTCCCTAAACGCTATAGGACGCAGTGAGCAGTGGGTCTCGCGGCTGAACGTCTGCTGGCCCACACGTCACGCTGCCCGCCTCACCCTCCGTCATCTGGCTTCCTCGTGGGTCGGCCCCAGAGGGCGAGCCCCGATACACGGACCAAACTCATGCAGCATTCATTCAAAAGCATGACTCAAGATTTACTCACAGGATTCAACCTTTTACAGAGAGGAAAACAACGAGAACTGGTAACAGCAGAAGAGATAATGTCAGGCCATTTAGATGTACAGTTAGGTTGAGTCACAAGTTAAGTGGCATTTAATGGGACAACTGACTGAAATCAAACTGTAATGCAAGTTTATCCAACAACAAACTGCAAAGGAACTTTTATTGTGTAGGTCTGACTCTGAAATTAAATAATGAAGGGTGCTATGAATTGTTTAAACCACAAAAAATATTTTACAAGACTAGGAAAACAAGAAAATGGCAAACCTATCCCGAATGTGGAGTTCTACATTACTGGCAAAAAGTGCACTTGTATATTATTGCATATGGAAACACTGTTTGGACAAAAAACATCTGATATCCACTAAACCTTTTTCATATTATGTGCAATAACTGTATGAAAATGGAAGAAACTGAGTAAAATACAAAAAATGTCAGATTTTGTGTCTGTCTTTGTATGAACAATTCAACACAGTATTATTATCAATACATTTTGCTAACAGACTAGGATGTTTGATATAAATCAGGGAGCAACACCTCTTTGAGCTGGAATAACAAGTTTGTTATATTAAATATTAGATACTGAGATAAAAGGACAGAAATGTTAGCTAATGGTCACTGATATGTTGTCCCATAATATTTCTTTCTTAGCAACTTCCAGCCTTGTCTTGTCCCATCCGTCTGACACTCCCTAATTTGTGTCATTATCTGATCAAACACATAGATAAGCATTTTAGAGAATAAAGAAATGTGAAATTACTCACTAGTAGTTTCAAGGGAGGGCTGTGAAAAGCTCTCACTTGCTTTAAGGTTTATGTTGTTTGGCTAACAAACTAGCATGACTGATGCAAATCAGGTACTGACACTTCTTTTAGCCTGTTAGTTTTGGACCATTGTTGGGTGGACCTACGGGGCAGTCATAAATAAGTCATAAATTACAGTGTAAAACAATCAAGAAGTAACAGGACAAAGGCATCAGTTTTATACGTAGAGAACCTGCTAGTTAATTAACATGACATCCGGTAGGCCTAAAAGGTTGTTTCCTTATTTTGAAAAGAATAAATAAATAGCACTCCTTGTAAAACAATGCTTTGCGTGATTTGAATCAATAGTTCCTAGAAGCTACAAAGGAGGGACATGTTAAATTATCCATGTTGTTTGGCTAACAGACTAGCATGATTGATGCCATTCAGGGAGTCACTTCTTTTTGCCTGTTAGTTTTGGACCATTTTGTAGTTGACACATTGCTTGAAAAACAAGGCTGTCATTAATCATACTTATCATATCAAGGAGTAAAAGGCCAAAAGCACTACTATGTACATAAACATACAAAAAAACGGTGTTAGCTAGCGGACAATTGGTAGCATACTGGGTAGTCTTATTATAGCAACCGTCATTGTTTTTTCTTGCTTTGTTAGCGGCTAGGGCTGGCAAAATGGCCAAAAAAAGAAATACTTTTTTTTTTCCCTTTTTCAGCCGAGTTACAATTTTAGTATCAAGTATCAATTTTTTTGCTTGTTGTCATAAAAAAAACTATTTAAATGTTGACTTATTATTGTTATGAATAGGCCAGATACTGTATATTTTAATTTTAAATGTCTTCACAAAACAACAGTAAAGCAGCAGCAGTGTGCATTATTCTCACGGTGACATCAGTGAAGACAAATAGATACACTTTATTCATCCCCATAAGGAGAAATTCAAGACTACTGGGACTGCGCATGGCCAAGTTAATGTCATTAAAATTAGGTGTTAACCCTCTCTGCTTCTAAAGACCAAGTCTGTTAAAATCTATACACCATACAAAGCCTGATTAAAAGATGGCATGCTCTAGAGCACATGGCTAATTAGATTATATATATAACAAAATATGTAAGTTAGCGCTGCACACCATGTTCCGCAATTTGTTTTAGCCAAACTGCTGCCACATCTAAACAAGGACATAAGTAGGTAAAAGGAACTGCTTTTTAGTGTTTTTCCCCACGATCAGTATATAAGCTACTCTGGGAGCAAGCAGTAGCATTAGGCACAATACAAGAAACTGTACGGCGCTTGGACGATGCTAATATACGCTAAATTCGATTTAACAATATTGCAATTTTTGACATCATCCAAAATTTTAATCACAATTATTTGACTTTAATTATCACCAAGCCTGATTTGTGGCTAACTCTACCTGATTTGTCAGTATCAGTATCTTACAACATATTTGTTTATTCATATAACAGTTTTAAAGAATAAACTTGGTGAAACTGTGTTGCATTAGCATTTTCAACATTGTGCTCATCGCTACATTGAGCTTAACAAGTAAGTGACATAAACTGGGGAGTGCCACTAACTCTTGCTATTAAATTATGCTTCTATGTCAAAGCTTGGGCTGAGTAACTGGGATATACTATTGAGCACCTATAGCTCACATTGGCTGCAAGTTACCAACAGTCTGGGACAGATGCCATTTCATGTTTTAGTTGAACTCACTCCCCATTGTGTGCATTTACACCCAAACTATTATAGTACTATGTTGATGAAATCTCACAACATCACCCCACTGCAAAGACCAATTCTGAGCTCATAGGAATGCAAGCGTGGTCAACAGGGTGAGGCAGCATCAGGATGTGAAATTCTCCACCCCAGCGACACAAGTTTGGACCCTGAATGCGCTACCATGTCTGCAGATAATGGAATGAGTTGAGTTAGACATGCATTTCTGGTCAGCCGCTATGAGATAATGCCACAAACATACAAGGACATTAGCAGCAAGCGGACATGTTTCCTCCTATTGTCCATTGTTGGGAGCTTTTTAGCCTGGACTTCTGCTGCTGACACTGACACTATTAAAAAAAATCAATATGGTTTAATTTAGCGTCAAGAAGTCAACAAACAAAGGGGGGCAGATGAAAGGGAAAAAAGATGCTAAATAGTATTGAGCTAAAATGGCAGAAAAAAAGTATGTCTAGGTCACATTAGCAAAACAGACAACATTCCCAACATTCCACCATCTGGCCCTGAACAGGAAGTGAGCAGCTCCGTGGGGAACCTGCAGCCTTCTGGTTCTAATTATTGAGCGTCTGAACAAGTCGTCGTCACTTTTGAGTGTTCAGCCCACTGCTACTAGCGATAGTGATCAATGCTATTTGGATTAACATCAGCCAGAAGGACAGCTCGCAAAAGCCCAGTAGTTTAGGGGCTTCTGTGATTTTTCTGTCCTGACATTAATGGAGTGAAAAAAACATTTATGAAATATTGCCAATTACAATTTAATAATATGTTTACAAAAAAGAACAAAAACTTACTTACCCTCCTCAGACTCACAATGCTTTCTTATGCAGAAGGCTGTGATGCAAGGGGCAGTTTCTTAAACAGCTTCTCGCCTTTGTTCATGTGAGAAAATTTAAACATGGCCAATGCATAGAATTACATACAGTATAGTTTCTTTGTGCTAATTTTATTAAAATATTTTCTCTGGGACGGCTGTTCGGAGCACTCAAAACAGGAACTTAAATTCCTTATTCCTTAATTTATGTTCACCTGTTTCTTTACGGCACCAGTAGTTCTTTTAGTCAGATAATGTTTTTAAAGTTTGTAAAATGTGAAATGCTGTTCTAGAGGCAACCAAGATTGGTTAAAAAATGTGAATAAAAGCATAATATATAAAAAACAAAAAACAAAACTGGTGCTACTAAGTGGTGGGAACACTCACAAGAACACAATTTATAACTTTTTTTTTTTTTTTTCAAAAAATTCATAGTTTATATTTTGAGTTAAAAATGTTTTTTACACATCTAGTTTTATCGTTTATTTTTGTCATGTCCACTTTCTCAGACACCAGTGTTGTCTCTCTCTAGATATTAAAAAAAAAAAACTTTAGCCCAACCAATTTGTCTGGACAGTAGTCATTGTAGTATCATTCCCCTGCGCATATGTTCTCTATTAAGCACTCATTAGCCTGACTACAGTACAACATGTGGCTTCAGCTCTGAATGTTATTGAAGGGATGGAGAGAAAAACCCAAACAACCCAAGGCCAGTTTTATAAAAGCATTTAAAATGTTCTTTTAGGCTAGTCTATTAGAGGTTTTAAAGCCTTTCACTAAAACAGACAAATAAGCCAATAAAACTTTAGCTACTTTATCCCGAGGCTAACAGAATAATCTTATGTTACCGTGGTAACAGTTAGCATGACCTGCTAAAAAACTGCTAGCTAAAAAAGAGAGCAGAGTGCTTATCATTTGTGGTTTCTTTAAGAGAGATTATTATTAGACAAATATTTTATGAAATAGTGCAGAACTGACAGCATTATCAATCATCTTATTTTGCTGAGGGGAAAATTAAATAAAATATTATTAGCACAAGAAATTGAGACACGCTACATTAATTAGCTTCTGTTAGCGTGGTTAGCTGAGACTGTTAGCATTGGCTGCGGTCTTTTTATTCAGGGCTTGTTTGGCATTGTTGGCTCTCTTGTCTAAATTTTCCAGTCAAATATCCCTCTGTAACATTTCACTAGCATTTGAATAGCTGGTCAAATTTTCTACTATGAGCCACAGAATGGAGCAGTTATCTTACATTAGCTTGGTGCTCTAGTTTTTATTTTTCACCATGGTCAAATTGTCCAATAGAACATAAATAGACATCTTCTGACTGCCTTGGCTATCGCATTTGTATTAAATGCAATCAAAATTATTAAATATTTAAGCCCTAAAATAAAAGATGTGTCCCATCAAATATATGACTTTCTTTGACATAATCTAAAGTCAATAAAAAAAGACCAAAGAAACTTGTTTAGTGGGTAAGACATCCTTGTTTACTGTTAGATGTCACTCTTGTACCAAAATACCCACTGTTGGCAACAACGTGCTTATTACAGTTGAATGAATGCCCATGTTACAGATCATCTAATCATCTTAACTCAACGTTTGCTGCCAAATCTGAAAATACATAGGACTGCAATGAACAATTATTTTGATAGCCTAGAGTTTAAAAAAAAAAAAAAAAAAAATCTTATATTTTTACAAAATTTGAACCAGACATTTGGACAGAGCATATATAGACTACCTAAAAAGAAGCTTCTTAAAAGGTCCCATATTATGCATTTTTCAGGCATTTAAAAATAGTTTTGGGCACATTTGCATTAGTATTTCACATTTTATAACTTAAAATACTGAGTATGTATAGAAACATTCTTTTGGGGAGCTGATACCTTGATTTTGCAAAGAACACTTGGATAAGGTGTCTGTTGCCCCCCGCTGGCAACAGTGGGGACAGGACAGAAAATAAAATTGTTATTTAGCACAGCTATTAGCAACATGAGCCTAACAGATAGATAAATGAGCTGACTGCTTCGTAGTGACAGCAATTTAAGAGCTGAAATGATCAGAATGAGTCCGGTGACGGTGTATGAGCTTTACAAACGCACAGGAGCACTTCCTGATTTCCAGTGTCTACGTAAAGCTGTGAGACCGACAGTCCCAGGAAACTAAGATTATTCAAAGAAAACAATATTCTACTCCTGTTAATGTTTTTGAGGTGCAAACAACATTATGACTATATTATAGTTTAAAGCACAATAAAGTTGATTTCTGGGGCTTTACTGTGTTGTATTGGTGATAAAACCTCCTCTCTCAGCACATAACATGTTTCAGAGTCTATGTATAGTCCAGATTAGGGCTGCAACTAACAATTATTTTGATAATTAATAATCGGACAGTGAAGCGCAATTAAATGTGTGATGACCTGGTAGCCTAACATTAGCAAGTGTTTAAAAACTTGTGTTCTATAGTTCCTGTAAAAAAAATTGTGATAGTACTACAAAACAATTACTGTTTTATCATAAAATTGTACATTTTTTCCATCAAAAACACTAAATGTACACTCTCTTTCACCATTTCTGTGGCTTTAACGCTCTGATTTGGCCATAAAAGCTCCTCTCTGAGCGCATGACATGTTCCAGAGACTATAAATATCCCAAGTAGCAATTAATCGATTAGTTGACTATGATTTTAATAATTGATTATAACCAATTAATAAGATTATAAAATGCAGTACAAAGATATACTCATGTACATAAAGTCTGGTTGCATGATGACTGTTTCCCATAGCTCTATACCACTGTGAGACTAGTGTGGACGTCAGTGCGGCACCCAGCTCTCCCACACTCCTCAGACACACACTCCTTCTGTCTGCAGCAGATCGCTCCTGTGTTTCCATGGAGAGCGCTGGTTTTGTGTTTCCCCGCCATATCGCATGAATATACACTTCAACACACATACACACAAAAGACAACAGACAAGGAGATGTCCCGGTCCTACAGGGGTCAGTTTTCAGACGACAACGAACCAACGGGACACAAGCTCCGCCCTCCACCTTCAGGAGAGCGCGTGCACACACTTCCTGCATATTTAACACTGGTGTGAATTATTTAGTGAAGAGACTGGGGAAGAAGGAGTGGGCCATGGGGTTAAAAAAGAGCTATGGTTACAGTAACGCACTGATGTATGTGGGCAGTAAGGATTCTCACTTGCACTGGAAGTGGAAATTGTTTACATTTAACGTGACCTTGGCCATAAGTGACCTTTAGTGAGTGTTCAGGCTTTAGGTTTAATAGACAACTCTGTCATTTCTAGCCTAATGTTAATATAACATTTGAACTGTCGTGGTCAGTGGTCAAAGTTGTTAGCGAGACCACAAATATTTTTAAATTAGTGACGTTTGACAGTCGCGAGGTACATTTTGCCGCTAGTATTACTTACAATTACAATTTTCTAGACAATATGTTCTATAACAGTGGTTCTCAAACTGTGGTACGGGTTCCACTGGTGGTAATGTAGGCTTGGGGCTTTTTCAGTTCAAGGCCTGATTATTGAGCCAGTTTTATTCCTGAGTTTAGATCTTGTTTAGACCTGGTTTAGGCCTGGTTTGGTCCTGGATTTGTCCTGGTTTAGTTCTGTTTTTGCCTTGGTTAACTCTGGTTTAGACCTGGTTTAGTGTTTGGTCTTTCTTTAACATTACATTTCTTCAGTTAATCGCCATTTTATCCTTTGTTTAGATCTAGGTTAGTCCAGAGTAAGGTTCTCTTTAATCCAAGGTAAGGTGGTTAAGCCAAATATTTTCTGAGGTAGTACTTTGTGTGAGAAGTTTGAGAATCACTGTCTTGTAGTTCATAATTTTTTCTGCCCAATTATGATTCATAATAAAAAGCCAGGTATTGTAATATTACAATATTAATTTTCATGCAATGTGTGTGCTTCTGAAAAAAAAAAAAAAACTAAAAAATGCAAAATGAAAAGTGGGACGACAAACCCAGCTGCTCACTTTGAGTCAACTCAAAACTATTTTGGAAAATTCCCGTTCAGTGACTAAACTAATCAATGTAATGTCAGTACAACAGGCACATCTGCAATATCCATGAAACAAAACAATAATCCAAGTGACAATAATTTACGCTTTGCATTTAACCAAGATTGACCCGCTATAGTAAAAAATATAAAGCAAATTTAAAGCTAAACTTGAAAATATTGCAATGATTGTTTCCATTATCTGAGGATGGGCAAATAAATTTGTGTGGTTAAAGAATGGATTATAAAGAAGCCAGAGGAGACTTTTGTGGTTTGTTTCTGATTTCTTTACAGCACCTAAAAATGTGAGCCATATGCACAAGAAAACTACCACTTTCCATAAATATGTTTGAAAGCAATATGCTGAAAATGCTGAAATTAAATTGGAAACTATTGTGGTAACACTAAATGCAAAACTTTCTTTACGTAATTCATCACCACTAAACAATGCCACATGGGAAATACAAACATTATCCATGCTCTCAAAGTACGATGAGGTTCTCTTTAGAAGTGACGAGAATGTATCGGACTTAGGAATGAAAGCATTAGAGGGACAGATGATGTGAGATGTTTTGGAGAAAGATTTAGATGGTTTGGAAATGTACAGAGGAGGGATAGTGAATATATTGGTAAAAGGATGCTGAGGTTAGAGCTGGATGAAGACAAAAGAGATTTATGGATGTAGTGACAGAGGACATGAAGTTAGTTGGTGTGAGAGAAGAGGATAGAGAGAATAGGGTGAGATGGAGGCAGAAGATTCACTGTGGCCACTGTAGAAGTGAACAGCTGAAAGGAACACAAGATACCTGCTCTCGAAGTCTAGAATGCATAAAAATAATTTGATATAAACTATAATAATGTATTTAATTGAACTGAATCAGACTGTTGTGCTGAAAGCTAACAGAATATTGAGAATTTACATCTTTCATTAATCAGGAAGACTCTGAAAGGTTTATTGTGTTGGTCTGAGTTAGTGACTTTTGCAGGTGCAGACTTTAATTATAAACCATAAATCTGGGTAATCCTGGTCTTACCTGCGAGGGCCTTGATGCGCGACCTCTCGAAAAGTCGGGCCGAGCTGTTCTCGTTGTCCCAGTCGTCGTCCCAGCGGTTGTTGACGCCGTCGTTGAACTGCTGCTGGATCTCCATGTGCTCGTATTCGGCCGCCACCGTCGTCATGGTGACCGCGATGTGACTCCTCCCCCTCTCCGCCGCCGCTGTCTCTGACTCCTCCCACCTGCTGCCGCTCCGGGTTCGGGACGGGACCCTCAAACACTGTTACGCACGCGCTAGGCCCACAGGCAAATCCTGCAGCAAACACAAGGATAAGATGATTAGTGAATATAAATATTTATCAAATTTAATATTCAACATGGAGCATTTTAAACTTAACACTCAGAGTTAGATTTAATAAGCAGGAAAAGTGCTAAATGAAGTCAAAGGTTTTGTAGCTCAATGGAAAGCGCATTTACCCCCGAACTAGAAGACCTTTGAGTCTGAGTCCAAGTCTGGGCACTATATCTTCCCCATTGCAAGATAATACCAGTGCCTTGGCAGAGGTCTACAGTCTCAGGGTGTTTCTAGTTTCAATTTTTCTTCTTTTGTGTGTGTGTAGTTTTGTGCACATTGATACAGCTTCTTTGTTTAGTTGCCTTTCTTTTTTAATCCTGTAAACTTCAAACTCAATTAGTAACACTTCAGAATACCTCACACTATTATTAAGCATTAACTATAAATTAAGGATTAATAAAAATGGTAATAGATTATTTACAAACCATTACTTCCACATTAATAAACAACATAGAGCTATAAACATTTAATTATTTGGTAATACCTCTCATGTAAATCAGTGCAAAATTATAAACATCAGTGGTAATTCAGGATCTATGCACTGTTTATTCAATTATTGGTAATTACATATTTGTTAATGCTTTATTATGCTTTAATAGATATACAGTATGTATCCTAATATTTCCTCTAAAATCAAATCATCAAAATAAAAGATGTATTTTAATATTTAAAAAAATAATTTCCCACATATTTTATGGCATAAAGTTACCAAGTGTTGCTTTAACAACATGTAATAACGCATAGTTAGATCCAAATATCAGTGGCTCAGGTTACAGCTCTCTATTAAGGATTAACTAACTGGATATTAGTCCTGAGAATTTTTAATTAAACATATTCAAACTATGAAATGATGAAAACTCCAGCCTTTTAACCGAGTAAGAAAACCTAAGTAGAAGCAGTACAGCGCCCCCTCTCAGTCACCTACATCTGTGACTGGTAACTCCACCCATTCACACCTCTCTGTGTGTGAACCACAGGTAACTGTTAAGTGTCCTCTGGGTGCTAATACCACTTCAACACATGGGACTCTCAAATTAGACTCTTTTGAACAGACCATTCATTTCCTAAGAGGACAGTTGTCACACTGAAGCGAACAGGAGCAACAACGACACAGGCTTGGTGTTTTGTGGGGCTGATTACGGAGCCAATGACAACACCGCTGCATACTCTAAAAAAATAAATCAATTAATAGGCCAGAGAGGATCCATGTATAAAATCAGCTGCAGCCTGCTTCAGCCTCCTCTGCTGCTGCCAGTGCAAACCTAAGAGTAGTCTGCCCTCTCCTGTTCACAGTACGTTACTACATAAACTCCACAAACAACTCCTCTTCCATCCTCTGCAAACTGTAATCATAATTTGCATCTCTAGATTTGCATATTAACAATAACTGAAGGAAAAACATTTATTTGAGTATATAAGTATATAAAGTTGCAATAGTAAGTAACTGGGAGCATGGGATATTTTTGCATGTAACCGTTGTGTTCAAGTGTAACCGATGCATTCAGGGGTCACCGGGACTTCAGAGTAAAAAGTAAGGGGGTTAATGCAGAGCAGCCAGTCAGCAGCACGACTCAGCACAATTAGGTTATGTGAATTCAGCACACTGCACCATGACTCAGCAGGAAAGAGTACAGCAAGACAGCGCCACAACAAGCAAAAAAGAATATTACGTTTTAAAAAGGACAACAAAAATATATAGATTTAGGGAGAGAGGGTCCAGACAAAGCATTGAATGAAGTTATAATGATAATACTACTAATAATAATCTTTTTTATATAGCACTTTTCTTAACAATGTTCCAAAGTGCTTTACAGTGCAACTAGAAAAAAATATGTATCAAGACCCAGAATAAACAATAAACTACAGACAAATACAGTAAGTAATGCACATAAAAACAAATAACTAATAAAAAAATATAAAACAATAAATAAGAATAATAAAACAGCTCATGAAATCAGGAAATATCAAAAGCCTTTCTAGCCTTTTCTTTATCTTAGAAGTTTTATTTTCATGTGACCTTATCAATGAATGGCACTGTGTTGACAAGACTGCAAAAAAATATGGCAACTTAGTGAACTAAAACATTAGATAATTTATTTTTTGGCAATCAAAGTAAAATGCCAAACTTATTATTATAATGGCAATTGTTTACTTCAGTGATTCTGCTGTCATCGTGGGACCTAAAGTTTTCATTTTGTTGGAACCCACTTTTGTGTACATTTACATTTTTATAATCTTGTCTAACTTCATTAAAACCTAATCAAAGCCTAACATAATAGATCAAAAACACTGTCACCTATCACGGCTACTTTGGGCCTGAGGTGGGGTACAACCTGGGTATTGTCCAGTTACAACAGCTGCAGGACAAACAACCATTCTTTAAAAGGGGCTATACTTTTTTGAGCATGTTGTTCCCTCCTCAAAAACATACCTGAAGTTGTCATCATCAAGCCCTCTACATTCAGTCTGCTCTCATTCATTTATATAAAAAAATGGTGTTTAAACTGATTCCTTACAGACAGTTTTCATTTTGTAGTAAAACGGCATCAAAGAAAAAGTTTAAGGAAGTGAAGAGCTTTTTTTCTTTGATTATGTTAAAAGAAAAAAAGCACTTTGCTGGACACTCTGCTGCCCTCTGCTGGTAGAGTCACATAATGTTTTTAAAGGTTGTTCTAGAGGTACCAAGAGTGGTTTAAAAAATGAATAAAAGCATAATATTTTTGGAAATATGAACAACAGGGCTAGTTTCTGAGAGGCCGAGCTCTCCAAAACCAATGTAAATGTTTAATTCTAGCAGTTAAAGTTTAGGGGAAAGTTTTGTGTTTAGATATTGTCACTGCTGTGCTTTATTACGGCACAAAAAAAAAAAAAAGGCAACAGCGCTTTCAAAAACAGCATTGCGCTACATAAACCTCTACAAGTGTGATCTATTTTGCCATCAGAGACTAAAATATGCCGTTTCCCTTGACGTATCTGTGCAATGTGCGCTGCCACCCACACACAGCTCCACAACCAGTCAGAGCTGGTGGAGCTTGTGTTGCTACGCTAAAAATACGCCACCATTGGGACCTGACAGTGTGTGCAAGTGTGCGTGTCTGTGTGTGCCGGTGGAGTGAAGCTAACACAATGTGCACTCAGGCTACGGCGATGGAGCTGCAATACGCACAACACTGCACAGGACCGCAGCCAGCAGCTCACAGAGGGTTTCACTAAAGTGTGTCATGGCAGGACTGAGAGAGGAGCGAGGAGAGGGACAGAGAGACACCGAACAGACGCCCACACAACCTGCAACTCAGAGATGAAAATTATGCAGGGTTTGGAAACAAGGCCACAGCATGTAGTGAGAAATATCTGCAGGAGTTTGGGCTTTGGCAAATGTACAAAGTTTAAAGTTGGTCTGAGTTCGAAGTGCAGATGCAAAGGGAAGCAATGAGTTTACCAAGAATTGACAAAGCAAACACATTTGTTATATAAGAAACTGTTTTACAAATATGATATAGGATTATCATTGTCACATAAGCTTATTTAGTATTTTGAACATACAGAAGAAAGTGCCAGAAGTTTGCTGCTAAAGAGTTTGGAGAAGTCTGTAGAGTTTTACAGCCCAAACATGTGAACATGCAAAGTGTGATTGCCTGGCATAAGGTATATCATAATATCTGTAAAATGCTGACATTGATAAACTATCAATTCTCAATTGTTTTAGCACGGTGGCAAAGTGGTTAGCACTGTTGCCTCACTGCAAGAAGGTCCCGGGTTTGATTCCCAGACCATGAAGACGGCATCTTTCTTGTTTTCTCTGTGTCTGCCTGGGTTTTCTCCTGGTTCTGCGATTTCCCCCAACTTCAAACATGCACAACAAGTTAATCCTCCAGCTAGGTCCTCCTGACCAGGATCCTGGCTCAAGATCTGAAGAAGCACAGCAGTCGCCCGCTGCTCCTCACAGGTTGCCCCAGCGGCATTAGAAAGATGGGTCAAATGCAGAGACCAAATCTCCCTACAGGGACAATAATCTCTACTTTCACCTCAGCAACATTAGATTCAATTTTGTTTCTGTAAAACTGAGGTTTTGTTTTAATAACACTGTGTTAGAGCTCGGCTGTACGCACTACACAGTTTCTGCCATAAATGAATGTAGGCACTAACTGGCACATGCCTTGTTATTGCAAAGTTCAGCTCCCTTTGACCTCAGCCTTTTCTCTGCCCAGTCTGACGCACACAGACAGAACCACTGTTACATATATTGTTAATGTCACTCAAGCACATTATGTATGTATCATGTAATACACACTGCTTTGTGAATTTTTAACCAGGCCTTGCTAAACTGTTCTCAAACATTTTGCCAAGTTAAACAAAGGTCACATAGAAAAAAAAACAATAAACACTTAGTAACAAGGGGCTATGTTAAATCTGAACACCAGTAATCTTGCAGGTGATGACATTATTTGTGCACATGTTTATGAGTGTAAATTATTTTTAGCCCAGTTTATCTCCATATTTTAAAGTTAACAGCACACCAGTTTGGGCTATGGGATACTATTAGGTTTAGAAATACAGCAGTTTGACTTAGAAACTCTACCCCACCCAGCCACCAGGGGGAGATAATGTCTCTACTTTTATGAGGCTACTGTAAATTTGCAAAACTTAGAAATGTGTTAATGTTTTGCAACAACAATATAAAACAAACAGTCTACCTCTGGCTAATGTGCAAATAAGTACAATGGTTTATTTGCAATGTTAATGTCTATCTTCCTAATGATTTTTGACATGTAATCACCTAATTATGACTCTTTAACTTGAGCTGCACATGCATCATACAATAACTGTTTTGAATATTGTGATAACAATATGATCTGTCCCCTTTGACATGGTAAAAGTTTAAATATATTTTAACAGAGAAATACAAGGCTCTGGACATCTGCAATCAAGATAAATCTACTGATATATCAAAATATTACTCAGAGAGAAAGCAAAGTACTCAAAACTATTTATTGAGTAAAAGTAAAAAGGTATTGAATGTACTACTACTGCTACTGCTAAAACTACTACTACAAATGCTGCTACTACTGCTGCTACTACTAAAACTACTACTACTGCTAGTACTAATGCTGCTACTACTATTACGAATGCTGCTACTACTGCTACTAATAATAATGCTGCTACTACTAAAACTACTACTGCTACTACTACTAAAACTACTACTGCTAAAACGAAAGCTGCTACTACTACTAATACTACTACTAAAACTACTACTGCTAAAACGAAAGTTGCTACTGCTACTACGGCTGCTACTACTGCTACTACTACTACTACTGCTACTGCTACTACTACTACTACTACTACTACTACTACTGCTACTGCTACTGCTACTACTACTACTACTACTGCTACTGCTACTACTACTACTACTACTACTACTACTACTACTACTAATGCTGCTACTACTGCTACTACTAATAATGCTGCTACTACTGCTACTACTAATAATGCTGCTACTACTAAAACTACTATGGCTACTACGAAAGCTGCTACTACTGCTAAAAAGAATGCTGCTACTAATACTACTACTGCTACTACTACTAAAACTACTACTGCTAAAACGAAAGCTGCTACTCATAATACTAATGCTGCTACTACTACTAAAACTACTACGGCTACTACAAAAGCTGCTACTACTACTAAAACTACTACTACTACTGCTAGTACTAAGGCTGCTACTACTATTATGACTGCTGCTACTACTGCTACTACTAAAACTACTACGGCTACTACGAAAACTGCTACTACTGCTAAAAAGAAAGCTGCTACTACTACTAATAATACTACTAAAACTACTACTGCTACTACAAAAGCTGCTACTACTGCTAATATATGACTGCTACTACTAATGCTACAACTACTACTACTACTAATGCTACAACTACTACTACTGGTTAAGAGAGAAAAATTACTTGTACAAAAGTATGTTTACTGAAAGTTGTACTAGTAAATTGACTATAAAAGACTATTTAAGACAAATGTTGCAATACAAGATATTTTTTCGTGATATGGATACTGTTTGCATGCAGCTGTTAAAAAGAGCACTGCAGTAGACCAGAGACGGGACTGCGACACTCGATTAAAAACACGATGGGGGTGAGAAGGAGGTCCAAATGAGCGTGCAGCCTGTCTGTCCGTAGCAGTCTCCTCGGGTGGGGTGGGTTATATCCGGAAACACACAGAGCGGCGGGACAGATAAGTGATGGTAATGGGACTGAGAACAGGAAGCACAGGAATAGAGAAGATGACAGGATGAAGAGGTGTCACTCCTCATCAGCTGCTCCCACTTGACCTCAGCCATAAACACAGACAGGTTCTTAAATAAAGCTAACGAATGAGGAGTAGGCCACAGATGTAAAGAAGACAAGAAAACACCAGAAGCAAAGTTGAATGATTTATAAAAATAGGCCATATTTTACTCATAATTGTTATGTTTGAACAATCTGGAACTTTAAGGCCAGTGGGCAAGTATAAAATATGTTTGGATAGGTAATCTGTTAAAAGTTCATTAAAAAGTAGATAAAATGATAAGTAACTAGTTTGACACAAAACATTATGTGTATATTCTTGAAAAAGTTTACTTTTTTGTGTTATTTTTTATGTGTGAGATTTCTTTTAATATTCATTATAATGTATAGATCTAGTTATTAGTCAGTTATTGTTGATAGGATTTTTTGTGAGTGTATTTAGGTGTTTTATTCAGGGGTTGCCACAGTGAACCAATTGCATGGTGATTTGGCAGGTTTTTCACGCCAGATGCCCTTCCTGTTGCAACCACACACATACTGTGACTGTGAGTAAAGTGTCTTGCCCAGGGACACAACGACAGTAATGCACTTCTGGCTAACAGGGCTAACAACCTATAACATCTTTAACTCATTTCTAGTGAATTTAGAATGCAGTTTGTTCTGCTGTAAACCATTATGAGAAATCACAGTTTACACCTTCACTTGAAGGGGCCATTATGTTTTTTTCAAGCTAGTTTTGGGCACCAGACATTAGTATTTCACATTTTATAACTTTAAATAATGTATATGCAGGGAAAAAGTCTTCTTCTGGGGAGATGTTGCTTTGACTTTGCAGAGAAGGCTTGGATTAGGTGTCTGTCGCCCTCTGCTGGCAACAGTGGGGAATGGACATTGCATGAAATGGCTATTTAGCATGGCTATTAGCAACATGATGCTAACAAACAGATAAATGAGCTGACTGCTTCAGTAGTGACGGCAGTTTAAGCTCTGAAATGATCAGTATGAGTCCGCTGACGGTGTATGGGCTTTAGAAACGCACAGGAGCACTTCCTGGTTTCACGCTTCTACGTAAAGCCGTGACACCTGAGTGTTTTCAGCTCTTGAGAAGGGGATGGCCTCAGCATACAGGATTACTCAAACAAGAATGAATGAAACAAAAAATTACTCCAGGTCTGTTTATGAGGCAGAAACAAGATAATAACATGATTCAAAGCTCAAAAAAGTGGATTTAACACAATAGGGGACCTTCAGCGCTTTAGACATCTTTAACTCGTTTCTAGTGTATTTTAAAAATGAACGCAGTTCATTCTGCTGTACACCATTATGCAAAACTGCTATTTACAAGTGCACTTAAAAAGCAACCTCCCACATGTGCTCATCCCATTTTCTAAAGACGCTGAATTAATCTTTGTCGCAGCAGCATTAAACTTGTACATACAGTGCTGCTTTTCACCTGGACTATATTTTTCTCCACATTCTCATTATTCACCATCTGATGCATCTCTCTTTTCGCTCTTTTGCTGATCTCGCCCACGTTCCTCCTCCCACCACTCGCTCCCCGCAGTCCTCCACTACAATCAGCTGCTATTAAAGCGCCTCCATCCTGTCTGAGGCCAGTGTCAAGTGCACAGGCTCGCTTTCTTCAGGCACCTGCACCACCACCACACACAAGAAATTACAGATCTGCGTGGATACAGTCAATCTGAATAAAATAATACAAATCAAGTGATTACATAAGATTTTTTTTTTTTTTTTTTTTTACATATGACCAAGGCCAGATTCAACAGGCTGCAGTCTTGATAATGTGAGATTCTGTTTGCTTTAGCACTTACCAGTCCTTTACAAATGGATCAGTGGTTTGTTTAATGAGTGACTTGCACAGACGCTGCTCATTACTTCTGTCTCACAGCTGTGGACAGAGTTAACTCAATCTTAAAGCATCGGCACATAACTTTTCCATACCTGCACCAATTAAAAGATTCTTTCGGCCTCTGCAATTCAGTAACTCTGCTTGTTTTTGCCTCATTTTCTCCCTGGAGCTCCCCTATATTTGGGAGTAAAGTAGGAGTAAGTTTTTTCTGTCTTTTGGCTGCTCTGTCATGATAAAAATCGAGAAATAAAGACATTTCTAGCTTGTTGGTTTGCTAACCAGTGATGTGACGCTTTCTTGCAAGACCAGACTCCTGTAACACAAAGTCGGCGACGCTCACATGTCAGTATTAGCCCAGAGACAGCAGGACGCTGTTGCATGCTTCATTCAACCCACAACAACTCATTTAACCATCACACAGACTATGAAACAGTTTATGTAAAGTAAAAAAGTTACTAATGAGCTTGTCACCTGGGTGCAATGTTAATGCCGTGTGTCCATAAAAATTGTGTATTATTTCATTTACATACCAGATGAGCATAAAAATTGTTTGGGGCAAAACATTTTAATGATTTAATATCTTAAATATGTAAGGGCACGGTGGCAGAGCGGTTAAGTGCTCTCGCCTCACAGCAAGGAGTTTGATCCTTGGCCGGCCAACACACAAACTCTCTGGGTGGAGTCTGCAGGTCCTCCCCGTGTTACTGTGGGTTCTCTACAGCTTCCTCCCACCGTCCAAACACATGCATGAACAGATGAACAGATGTAACCCGCTCCCATTACACCTGTGCAATATTTCTATAACTGTCATCCCCTTTTGGAAACCTGTGCAATATTTATTTTTATGCAGACATTTTTTTACGTCTGCTATATATTTCTGCTGTTGTAGTTTGTTTAGTTTTTCATATTTAATTCTCTTTGGCCAGACTCTTTTGTGCTCTTGTTTGATATCATTTGTGTGCTGCTGCTTACTGTAATTATGCTGATGCAACAATGCAAGTTCCCCACTGAGGGACTAATAAAGGTTTTCTTATTCTTATGTATTAGGTAAACTGGTGACTCTAAATTGCTCCTAGTGAATGAATGTGAGAGTGAATGGTTGGCTGTCTCTATGTCTCCAGTACCCACGACCCGTAAAGGGAATAAGCGGAAGAAGATGAACGAATGAATCTTAAATATGACATAACAAACTGAGATTTACATTTGTCCACTAAAATATTATATAAAATGGTAAATAAACTACTCCTTACTCCATTTTAAAATAATTCAGAACAAATTGAAAGCATTTTTCAGCTGCTTTAATTGTCAGAAACCACAGAGCATATAGTGGTTGTCAGACATTTCATGTGCTCAATCCACACAACTGAAGCCCAAATATTCCCCTCCACAAACTACAGGAACCTCACTGGGTCAAAAAGCTCAAACTACAGCAGCCTCAGAGGATCAAAAATCAAAATACGGATTCGAAGTCTATACATTGATCATGCAACCAGTCTGAACCAAATGACCCTGAGAATTTACAGCCACCATCTTTAAGGGTTCAAGTTCTGTAAAACATTTTTTAAATTAACTGTATGGTACACAGTTTGGGCCAAAAAGGATTGACCCAATGTAGCGAAAAATATGCTATAAAAGACAGAATGAAGCTAGAATCAAATTAAATAAAAGACTTTTGCTTCACCGATAACAGACAAAAGCAGTGAGGAGGAGGAATAACTTCAGTGTTTAATTCTGGTGCAGTAAATTGTGGCTCTTTTCTCTCTTCTCGCTCAAACATGAACATTACTGAGCCTAAACCACACGTCGCCATGGTTACATCCGTCCCAGCATGCATTGTGTCGGAGCTCAGAGCGCGTCAAGCTGCCGACAGGACCACAAAGGCTCCCTGGCTGGAGGAGAACAAAGTTTAGTGAAGCTTGGGCAAAAATTACAGAACATTTTTACACTGGGCAGAGACATAAGGAGTTTAAATGGAGGACACAAGTGAGCGAGTGGTGGGTTACACAGAAGTTATGTAACACTGAATATGATAACAACGACTGATAAATACAGCTGTAGTGTGTAAATTATGTAGTGTGCAATTAAAGAGCACTAAAGTCCACTAAAACTTAAACAAGCCATTACCTCCAATAATTCCCGGAAAGATATAATTCCTAGAAACAACAAACTGCTGAGAGGAGAAATTTGAGGTTTCTTTGAGGTTTCTTTGAGGACGAACGATCACTCATAAAAGTAAAATTATAAGTAAACTCATCAATAACTGGGAATTATAACTAGACAACTGTATGTTCCCTGCAGGGCTGCCATACATGACCACAGGTTGTAGAAAGCAGAGCTCAGTGGGTGGAGCTGTTTGCCCACAAACTCGAAAGTTGGTGGATTGATTTAAAAAAACAAAAAAACAAAACAAATATATAAAATGTGTCCATGTATTGTTTCCTTTAGCATACCGACTCTAGCCACAGGAAGTAACAAACCAGTCTACTTTTTGTGCCGGCCCCAACTGTAAAAGCCAAAAGATAAATCATACCAGAAACAAAACAAAAACAAAAAGTATTATTTATTAATTGCATTGATTTATGATTTAAGAAATCCAAGACATTTCATCAACAATTTAAGAATATTTTTCCATAACTTAAACTGAACACATCTCATGTCCTCAGTCAAAGTGAAGCCTGAATATTCCCCTCCACAAACTACAGGAATCAAGGGTCAAAGGTCAAACTACAGCAGCCTTAGAGGATCAAAACTCAAAACACCAGTATTGCATATTGCCGTTGTGTCCTTAGGCAAGCTGTCCTTATGCTTCACTGTATCATTGTGTTTGTGTGATTGTGTGTTTAGTAGTGGTTGGAGAGGCCGTAGGCGCAGAATGGCAGTCATGTCTCTGTCAGTCTGCCCTGGGGCAGCTGTGGCTTCAGAAGTATCTCACCACCACAGTGTGAGACTGATGAGTGAAAGAATAATGCACCAAATTATAAAGTGCGTTGAGTGTCTAGAAAAGCATTATATATAAGACTAAAGCATTAATATTATCATCACTCAACACTTTAAACTTTGCTGTTGGAGTTTGGTATTAAAAAACAAACTATTATTATTAACTCGTGTTCTTTGGCAAAAACTACAATCCCCATGATGCAACATGTTGATAGTGTTGTAAAAATATTTATATGATAACTAATATCTTTCTTAAATCACAAACAGTAGTGAGCCATGACATGAGCCGCTGACATTCTGGACAGAGGCTTGTTAGCGATGACCCAAAAACGTGTTGAAGTTATAAAAGTGAAACAATGCTCCACAAAGTCCTGAAGCTCAGGGCTGAATAACACTGCTCATGAGCCTGTGTTAAAGGACTAATCTTTGAAGTTTAAATGAAAAATGTAAGTCAAAATAACCTGGATATAGACCAATAAGTTTGAGCTTTTTGTTATGTATTTTCATTATGTTTCATCCACATCATTATAATGTGTTTTGAGGTAAAGGGGGTTGAACAATTCTGAGTGTAACTGTAGCCTATGTATGTACAGTGACTCTGAAAGGTTGCCAGTTCGAATCTCTCCCCAGTTCATACTGTCATTGTGTCCTTTGCCTGTATCAATCTCATCCAATTCAAAACTACATGTCTTAAGCTTTTAAAAGAGACACATATTTGTACAAACTCCGGCAAATCTGCCTCATCAAACCAAACCTACAACATTTTCCATTATTTAAGTACAAAGGACATTCACTCAAGTGTTTACAGAGCCTCTGTTGTACGACCTCAGACCTAATGAGAGCCTTGAAAGCATTAATGGTTTTCCCTTTCCACTAATGAAGTAACATTTTAAAAATAATGGCTCTGTCAGGTCACATACTGTATAAACACACTGTCAGGTCATGGAGAGGCGTGTGTGTGTGTGTGATGGAAGTCCAGGCAGAGAAAGGCGATGCTGGAGCAAGCGTAGGAGTCGACGAAACGCGCTCAGGACCGCCAAGGCTGCGTTGCCATGGTGAACGATTGATACTTGAATCGCAGAATTGTCAGATGAGACTAAAAATACAGAGAAACAGGTCCATCTGTCTTTCCATCTGTAGCTTTTACTGACATTTAGATTTACACAATTTAAAAAAGCTGTAAATTTCAAATACTTTAAATACAGAAAACATTTAAAGCAGCATTCATGTACTCCTGAGGTGGTTCAACAGTCCACTTTAGAAAGTTGTCCTTCCCGAATCCCTAATATCATGCATTATATACTGATCATGTCATTTTGTAGTGGCACTGGTAAATTTCCCATAATGCATCATGAAAAGTAGTGGAGCAGTGGTCACTAGGCAGTCAAAATAGACCATATTGCTTTGCGAGTTTTGGAAGAGAACAGCAGAACCGCAACAGGTCTGAATGAAACAAGTTAGCGACGCTGTTTTTACTTTCCGTCGCATCGTAATCATGAAAAATAAGGGTGCTCCGATCAGGGTTTTTGAGGCCGATCACCGATCAGCCTCTGCTGTGATCGGCCGATACCGATCATGGCCGATACCGATCACATGGTCTTCAATGTAGTAATGTAATGTATGCAGGCTATTATTAGTTCCATTTGAAAAATACTGTAGCCTTTGTAAATATAAAAGAACAACAAAATTCCACTTATTTTTGTTTTAGAAGAGGTTTTGTTGCATTATTGGTCTTTAATGTGTGCCCAGTGTCTGTGGCTTTGTTTGAATGCTCCGCTGATGTAAAAATCAGCTGTTCTTAATTGGTGCCTTTAATGCGAGTCCGCGGGTGCAGCGCCTGTGTCCGCGTAACGCGCAGCCAAACCAGGTTGAAACACAGTGGACTAAAGAGCAGACAGCTCCTGCTGCCAGTTTTGACAACGTCTGAATGAAGAAAACGTGCAAAGAGAGCAGAGAAGACAACGATGAAAGGTGCTCCTCTCAGACTCACGGACACATGGGCTGCCTTTTTACTTTCTCTTTCCATTAGCAGCCATTTGGTGCAGTTTAAGCCACAAAACGCACAGTTTTCTCCGCGCAACAAGACACAGGCAGACTCTGAACTTTCTTAATCCTTTTAACGTAACTGTTAGCGGGTTAGCTGTAGCTCTATTTACGTTTGTGTTTGCAAATACACGCACTGCTGCGCCTCGGTTCTGTCCCGTGCGCTCCTAAAGCAGGCGGGGACACAGCGGGGACACAAAGCAGCGCCTCCAGGGCAGGTTTGTGTTAGTTATAACCAGGGCTTAACTTAAAAACACTGCTAAAATAACGCTACTGCTGTTTAATCAAACCGGAGTTGCAGGACAGTAAATGTGAGAGCCTCGCGTGTTTATTGTAATTTGATCGGCCCTTCTGATCGGCCCATTTTACCGATCACCGATCACTCTATTTTTAGCCATGATCGGCCGATCATGATCGGCAGCGCCACGTAATTAAAGGGAAACATAAATTGTGAGCTAGGGTCCAAATCCTTTAACTAAATGAAAGCACAGGGGTTAGGAGCTAAGAACGAGATTCGGACACAGCCCTTGTCTGATCACATACTTTCAGCTCATGCTACACTCTCTGTAAACTAATTCTAATTGTGGATTACAACTAAACCAGACATTATTGAAAATGGAAGTTTTGTTCTGTCAATTTTCCGACATACAAAATACCAAAGCTATATCACATGGTTTGCCACAACATAAATTTGGTACACAGTATACAGTATATGGAGAAAACCAGCCACAAGGGGTCAATAAAGCCACATAATAATAATAATAATAATGGATTGGATACACACTTTTACAACTGCTTTAGTCCATTATTCATTCCCTCCTCAGTCACACTCAGTGGTGGTGAGATACTTCTGTAGCCACAGCTGCCCTGGGACAGATTGACAGTGGCGTAACTTAGTAATGTGGGGCCCCAGTGCAAGATTTCAGACTGGGCCCTAAAGTTATGAAGCACATTCAGTACTTTAGCATTAAGCTTTTTAATTTATCAAAAGTTACTGTTGAGTTTAATACCAAAAAACAGGGGAAATGATATTATTTTTTTTTATTTTTATTACAATTTGTGTATTTAAAAAAATCCTAAAAAATACATGTTTTGGTTTTTTTTGTTAGGAATTTATGAATTTAAAAGGATTTAAAATTGACTTTATTTTTAAATGATGATTGAATTTATATGCTGCTTCTAATTATTATGAATATTTTAAACACAGACTTGACCATAGATGAACAAGGCCCCACTCTAATGGGCCCCTAAACCTCCAGGGCCCCAGATGCAGTTGCACTGGCTGCACTGCCATGATGTTACGCCCCTGGGGGCTGCCAATCTGCGGCTACAGCCTCTCAGACCGCCACCAAACACAGTCACACTGATGTTTACTGTTATACTGATACACAGGCAAAGTGTGTGACGTGTCTTGCCCAAGGACCCAACACAATGCAATGCTGGTAGGGGATCGAACCGCTAACCTGGGTGAACTGTCTCTACCTGCTGAGCTACTGCTGCCCCTCTGAGGGAACGCCGCCGCACATGGGCATGGGGTCATAGTTAAGTGTATTGTGGCATGACTAGGCCCAGATAAAGAGAGGAAGTTGTGTCGGGAAGGAGAAAAAAAAAAGACCAAATTAAACATACAATTCACACTGGAAGCTAGAATACCAGCGAGAACCCACAACAGCAAATGGAGTCGTCTAACATTAAACTTAAAGCCAAAAATCTGAACTGGTGAATTTGTTCAGTAAAATTTCAGATAACTATAAAGGAAACAAGTACAGACAGAAGTTGGTCGCAGGCAGTGAGCTGTCCATCATCATTCATCGCCCATGTGGAGTAATGTGGGAATTATATTAAAATATGTAAATTATAGGACAATCACTCAAATGTGCCTTCAAACTGCACCATGCTCGCTCCAAAAATACCACCAGGGAGCATGTGTCCTGACAGGTGAGCAGGTGGAGTGTCCAGCCTGTGCACCTGGGCCTAATATAGAGCCATTAGAAAAGCACTGCAGCCCCCTAAGCTGAAGGTCAGTCTCACCCCAGAGAAGTGTTCTTTAAGAGCAGCTCGCACAGGTGTAGTATGTAGGACAGGTGAGTCTCTCTTCTCTCTGCAGTGAGGAGAATGTAGGCCGCGCTCAGCCATGTAGGCCAGCAGCAGCAGCAGGAGCGACCCGACACAGCGTCACACACTTACTGGGACGGTTTGAGTCAAAGTACGTGGTTTAACTTCGCCACTGTCTCTGTCCCAGAAATTTCAACGCAAGAGAACAGGACCAAGTATCTCAGACTCTGCTACACCATTTCTTAAACTGTTTCTTGTTGACCTGTCTGCATTTTTTTGTAATTTCAACAATATTAAGGCCTCAGAGGAATGTCTGTTTTTCAGATAACATCTTGTGGTATTATGCTGTTGAAGTTGGCAGCAAGGTATTAGTCTAGCTTTAACACATTATTTACTATGACTTTAACTGGACTAATATGGTAATATTTGTATTACAAAGTATTTCATCACTCAGTGCCGTCCTTTTCTGGCAGCTGTCAGATCTGAAGCAGATGGACACTTTTTACCTGCTCATAAAAGCATAAAATTAGTTTCACAGTTCTCTAGGATATCCTAATGCACTCGCTTATACATGGATATACTTTATTTGAGTGTTTGTAGAATATAATGCTAACAAAGTAATGCTAATTAATGTCGTAATCATTGATTTGTTACCGGATAACAACAGGAAGACTCCAACTGAACACACAGTGAACATAAAGTTAGTAAAAATGCTTTCCTAACACAACAAATACACCTTCAAATAAGCTCATCAACAAATCCTAAGCTAAAATAGACCAGACTAAATTATAATTTGCCAGGCTAGGTTTTAATAGACCAGACGTTTCTTTGTATATGTTTTATGTGAGAGTCCAAACCAACAAACATGAGAGTCAGTCAGTGACAGAGTGACCCAAAATATGAGTGGCCTAAAAATGTATCCCCGTTCCCTTTTTTGGACTACAGATGGAAATTAGCTTTGAAGCTAAAATCTGGTGCCTCTAGAGCAAGTTTCTTTGCTCTCTTAAGCCTGATGTAATTGTACACTGTCCCTAATAAATAAATAAACACAAATGAATATGAGCATAGCCCTAAACACTGATCTTCAGGTTTTCCTCATTTCTTTACTGTAAAGTATGTTACACAGTCGTTTTTGAGGGAGCATGTTCACTGTCCAACCTGAGCTTGACAAATAATCCCACTGTAAATGAACACTATTTTAACTCTGCAGAGAGATCTGTACAATTTTAAAAACTGATAAAAACTTTATAATTTCCCTGAACCTTTTGAAATATGAAACTTCTTGAAAGTGAATGTATTTTTTACATATCACAAAAAATATTCAGCTTTACACCTACCAGCTTTAATGGACTAAATCAGGACTGACCCAGGTTTAAACCACGACTAAAACAGCACTAATCCGAGACTAAACCAGGACTAAATAAAAACTAAGCCAGCACCAAACTAAGACTAAACCAGGTCTAAACAAGAACTAGACTAAACCAGGACCTAGCCAGTGCAAAAACAGGACTAATCCAAACTAAACTAGGAATAATCCAGGAATAATCCACAACTAAGTCAAGTCTAAACCAGGACTAATGAAAACAAAAACAGGTTTAGAACTGGGTCTAGATTAAACTGCAAAAGACGCCCACGTACCACAGTTTGAGAACCACTGCTTTAGAACAATAACAATAGAAACTCAAATCCTAAATCCTCTCTGTTCAGAAGTTACCTTGCAGTAACCACACCTGAACCACTTCTGCCAATGCAAACTGCCCTGTGCCACGCCACTGGACTAGAAACCAAGCATCTTTAACTCTCCAATAGTGTTCAGTAACAGTCTGGACCACTCTCTGTTTGTAAAAGATTAACAGACCACATTACTACATGCTTCTGCCCATAACCCTAACCTTTGACCTCCACAGTCTCTACAGCAGCAGCAGCAGCAGCAGCAGTGTCCCGTCTGTGTACTCTCCCCTGCTCCTGACAGTGATTTGTAAAATGACAGTCAGATACAGTCATTCTGTGCCTGCGTCAGCTCTGGTTAGACAAATGAACACTGACACAAGAACAAGAACCAGTGTGGGCGCTCCACAAAGAACCAAAGATCCACTTCCTGTGCAATTACGACGTACTTTTACACACATTTTGCACAACAAGAGGGTAACAATACTCTCCCTCGAGTAAAAGTTTTGGCTGGAAACATCGAGGCAACGTTCAAAAACAAAAGTGCGCATGGAGCCGAAGCGCTGAGGTGAACAATGAGGCGGAAGCTGATGCGATCTGACAGTGTTGGAGGGGTCTGCGGGACAGTCAGCAGCCCTGCTCCCTTTAATTAGTTTATCCCAGAAGGTTAACGGCTAATGCGGTTACCCATCACCATGGAAACCCCGATCAATCAACGGCAAATGGGACGAACGCACATGAGCCTATAATCGAGTTGGTAAGAAGTGGAAAAAAGACTGGAAAGGTATAAAATTATTCAACTTTACAGGGAGACGTTACAGATGAGTAGGGATTTTGTTTTGTACAGGTCCCCTATTTCTTTCTTTCTTTAGCTTTTAATCCATCTTATAATGTTTCCATCTAAAAACAGACCTGGAGTAGTACTTTTTTTCATTCTGCTGCCCTTTTTAAGAGCTGAAAACGCTCAGTCTTAGCGCTCTACGCTGACTGTTCAGCTCATTTATCTATCTGTTAGCCTCATGTTGCTAATAGCTTTACTAAATAGCCATTTTATGCGCTGTCCAGTCCCCACCGTTGTCAGCAGGGGGTGACAAACACCTAATTCAAGTAACAGCTCCCCAAAACAAGACATTATTTTATGTTATAAAACTGTGAAATACTAATACAAACTATCAAAAACTATTAAAAAAGCCTAAAATATAACTTAATATAGGACCTAGAACAGATATAATTGTGAACAAATGTAGAAAGTTTTGTGTAATTTCTTGTTTTACTGTACACTAAATTCTGCAGTATACATGTAAAAGTGTACTAAATCTACATATAGTATTTTTAAAAGAAAATCATGAATATTGGATGCAGCCAGGTTGAAAACTCTTAGTTCATTTGTAGACTTCTTAGATGAAAGTTTTTTTTTATTTACAGAAGGCATTGTCAATATCTTATTTTGTGTTTCAGTAAACTAGATAATACTGGCAACTGTCTTAAAAAAAAATCTAATTTGGCTGTGTTTTTAGGAGTAAATGCCCAATAAATCAGGCTAGGAACAATGTGTCAACAAATCCCTCTGTAAAAACATAATTATAATTGAGACAGCAAAATGTGGGTCTTGTAGGAGCTGCTGAAGTGGAGATATCGGACTAATTTTGAGTAATGAAATAAGCACCGTAGAATGTGTTTATTTTTTTTTATGTGTTTAATCCTGAAACTGTCTCACCTTAAATTCTGAAACACAAAATACACAGTTATAGTTTAGAGGCGGTGCTAATGCTGCTGGTGTGTAATCATGCGGTCGCTAATGACACGCTGCAGGGTGTTTACTCTGTCTGCCTGTGGGCTAGCCTGGTCACAGCTAACCAGAGGGGTCAAAGGTCAGCTCAAGCAGTCTGGAATTATAATAGGCTAGACTTGAACCTGACCGTTACACAGCTGACACCAAAACTAAACAGTATGTGAATGTATCTGCAAATAAGTAACCATTCTGTGAAAATGTAGAAAGTGGAATATCAGCAATATCCACAAAAACAGAGTACATTAGATTCTGATGGTGTTATGAATTCATGTCAAGTCTGAGTTTTATTATCATTGCATAGTTGTTAAAGTAGGCAAGGCGAGTTTATTTGCATAGCACAATTCATACACAGGGTAATTCAAAGTACAAAAATAAAATAACCAAATTGATCTTACCTTCAGGTCTTCAGGTTAACATATGCTCAGTGTTATAAAAAATAAACTTATTCATAGGTATTGTGAGGGTAGTTAGTATCTTGGCTCTAAAAGACACAGCTGTATTCTCCAGCACTGGGCTGCTCATCCAGCGCTCAACTCAAAAACCCTCTATAACTTTTTTAGCCTTGTCTCAGGGAAACTTTTCTCTTCTTTTAAACACATCCGCTATTGTTTATTGTTTTGGTGCAGAGGCAGCCATTGTGTGTTTCTTTTCTACTACTCCCACCTCACAAAAAAGCCACACAGTAAGAAGTAAGCCCACACTGCAAACACGGTTATCACGCTGTGGTTGTTTACATTTTAGGTTTAGGGCTAATGTAAAAGTGAAACTAAACACCAGCTTGGTCACAGGCTCAACCCAATCTAAGCAGATCATTAAAAAAATGACTTGTTCGGCCCTGATAATGTTCTCATAGATCTGATTGAGTAATAAGTGTAATCGCACTCATCTATTTACACTTTTCATGCTGAATCAACAATCATATTTTGACGTGCTAAACATTTTACCTTACATGTTTGCCCAAACAGCCTTTAATGAAATTATGATACATGTAGCCAGGAAGTTAAGTCTAGACTACAGTCTTTTTATTTATTTGAATTATATACTGTCAGTGGTTCTCAAACTGTGGTACAGGTACCACTGATGGTACTCAGACTTCTGCTGCTACTCAGGAGTTTTTTGCAGTTCCAAGACTTGATTTAAGTTTTAATCCTGGTTTAGTCCTTGATTTGTCCTTGATCAATTCTGGTTTAGACCTGGTTTAGACCTGGTTTAGACCTGGTTTAGACCTGGTTTAGACCTGGTTTAGACCTGGTTTAGACCTGGTTTAGACCTGGTTTAGAACTAGTTTAGAACTGGTTTCGACCTGGTTTCATTGTGGTTTCGACCTGGCTTAGTCCTTGAATCGTCCTTTAGTAATACATTTTTCAGTTAAACCCCATTTCATTTGTTGGTTTAGATCTGGGTTAAAGATTTAGGCTCATTTTAGTTTGATATAGACAGTAATTGTGAAGCCAAATACTTTGAGGCGAATACTCTGTGTGAACAGCTGGTGTACATAAAACAGACTCATCTACTTATCTAAATGGGGACGCTGAAATTTTATCTTCATTGCAATATTCAACGCAGAATAAGTTTTCCTGATACTTTGCAGCCCTACAACAATTAATGACCTTAAATGTAACCTGAACCAACGCCACAGGGATGAACAGGAATGCAGAGTACAAGCCAAGTCTTATCGGTCAGAGTCGGCAGCACGGAGGGAGTAGATCCTGGAGTTAAACGAGAAAACTGCAGAGAAACTATTTAATTTCTGGTGTTTAGAAAGACGTGCTTCACATTCTTTACAACACACTAACCATAATACACACCGACATAAATTAGCATCCTCCGTAAGCCAAGGATTTCAAGGTCTTCCTCACTTAATTGAAACTATGTGTCTTGCATTGCCAGACAAAATGTAGGATTAGAGATCTTGAAACACAGTAAAATGTCTGGGGTAACCTTCAACACATGCTTCACATCACTGGCTGTATAAAATATAACTTGCTGCCAGAGTCGGTGATTACGCCGTCTTCTGGTCCTGGCTGCAGCTGCCGACTGAGGCCTGCAGCTCAGTGGAGGCCAGTGACTAAGCCTGTCCTTACATCAGAGGAGGAGACGGTGGAATAAAACACAGGGCCTGGACAGCAGTGACGCTGTGCAGCACACGCCCAGAGCACTGCAACATCAGGCACACAGATCCTGCAGATGAGAAAATACTGCTTCTCTGGAGAGCGGAGGAGGTGGTAGGGACAGATTTTGGGACGCAAATGCTGGAAGATTCGGCCAAATGAAAGCATCTTACATTCATTTAGTGCATCTGAAAATAATGTGCTTCAATAAAAAGGAATACAAACTATAGACCTTAGTGTTTACTCTTCGTGTTATCCCATTTACGGTTAGCGCTGGTCAAAGGCACAATGGAGCGAACTTAGCTAAATCTCTACAGTTACAGAGGCAAAGACACCACCAATAAGGCCAGACAAAGGCTTTCATGAAGAATTTATTCCTGATTATCGAGGAAAGTAAAGAAGAAAGCTGAAATGCTATCAGCAATTAGCATTAGGCTCACTACCAGTGACAGCAGATAAACATAGTATTAAATTCTGTTAGACTGAAAATGTCTCAAATGAACTCTAACACAGCACAGACCTGTAGTTTATATATTTACAGCTGAGTCAGGACTCACAGTGAGATTGATGGTAATGTTTTGTAAAATTAAAACATGCTCTTTTGTATAAATAGAGATAGCCTACTTTAAGTATTATTATGTAATAAACTGTATCTTTTGTTTCTGCATCTGTATAGTATGAAAAGTAGTCGAGGGGTTGGTAGTTGTCAGAGCAAAAGCTTTTTAATTTTTGGGCTTGGCTATTTTACGCCACTTACAACCACGACTGGAAGAATGGCGATGTGACTTCGATGTGAAGAAGGTCTATTGGTCCTAGGTGCAGTTGTACACACTTTTTAAAATCAGGTTTATAGGCAAATTCAAGGCATGAGATTGTTTTGCTGCAATCCTGCAAGTGGCCACCAGTAAAACATCCAAAATGCATACCCTGCTATTTGTTAGCAAAGGCTGTTGACACATATCTAACTCTGCCCAAGCCTTTAGCCTATAAAAACGAGGTCAAAGAAGGAACAATCTGCTTTTATAATGCAATATGGAACAATTAGACTTCTAGAGTACACATTATTAGCTTGGTCTTTTTTTTAATGATTAGCAATAACAGAAGTGATGGGGCTAACTCTGCCGTGCGCGTATAGTTTTAATCAACAGCACTCTATATTAAACTGTGTTAACTGTGAATGTTGCAAGTGGGTGGAGCCTCATTATGACCATAGTTCTGGATTAAAGGCAGATCATTTATCTCTATCATTCTCAGAAATACACATCACAAGCTCTGCCTATTTATATTTGGGGTTAATTCCAAAGTAGTTAAAATTAGAGCTGGAACTTAAAAAAAAAATTGACACATTTAATTGCACTTGTGTAAAGCCTGGGACACACCAACCCAACGCCTGACCACTGTCCGCAGAGGCGACTGCTCGTCTCCTCACGTCTCCCCTCATCGCCACTGAAAGTCGCTGCAGACACCGGAGCGACTCAGACCCACGACCGAGCAGTGCGCATGTGCAAAAACGTAATAACTATTTACAACAGCAGGCGGCGCTAGTCACTAAACTCCGCGGTTATTTAAACCCTAGTAAATAAAACTCCGCAACACACACAGTGTTTAACTCAAGTATTTATCAGTCAATAATTATACGCACTAGATTAAACACATCTGATCACAGTAATGAATAAAAGGGCACTGGATTATTTCAGCTGTTTGCCTCAGAGGAGGATTATATTTTTATCTGCACGAGGCTACAAGCTAAGATAAGCTAACTGCAGCACATTAGCGTCACAGATGTGGAAAACATAATGAAGCAGTTGTAGGACAGAAAGTTCCTTATATTTTGATGTTGAACTCGAGCTGTTTGACAAATTGTGCTCAAACGCCAAATCCGAGTATATTTCAGCTTCGGCCAGTTGGACATACGTATGTGCGTATACGAGGGTACTACAGGTAATTGCGGAGTTTCGTCTGAGGTCTGCCCACCACCGCACATCAGGTGCACAGCTTCATTCCTTTTCTTTCCCTTCATTAAACACAATTCTTCAAGGCACCGCTCACCGTATCTCTGACTGTTCTCACAGCTCACGGACACACTCAAAGGAGACAGAAGCAGCATTAGGTCCAGGTGCAAAGGAGAGAGGAGACAGATCTGTGCGGGGATCAGGCGCGCTCCCATGCTAGGTGCACTCAAAGGCAGAAATTCATGCACAAATGCTAAATATTGCCCTGTTCAAGTTCAAATATATCAAAACATACAAATAGGCCCTTGTATTATATTTCTGACTAATTCATAAAGGCAACGAGCATTTTCGTGGCATTGTAGTTCTTGTATGTTGCTTTAATGTAAGAAAGAACCAGAAAATGGAAGTGAAAACATTTGATATTTTGAGTGAATGTTAATTAGCGATATCAGTTGTATCCTTGTACGCTACAATGCATACTTTGATGATCATTGCAGAGCTTTTTGCACTTTCTACTGCTAATCTGTACATGCTACCTATTGCAACCCTTTAGTGTTCTGCATGATAAGAACTTTCACACAATAATATGCTGTCTGGGTGGCTGATAGCAGACAATAATGCTCCCTAAGTACAATGTAAACAACCGTATGATGCATGTCCTTACATTACTGGAACATTAGGTGAAATGGAAGCTGCTCAGCTCATTTCCAGTCACAGCCCTTTAGGTCTAAATTGGCAGATACATATCTACTGTCGATCGATGAGTGCATCTCCAGAGTAGAGGCTGCATTGTTTTTGTCTTCGCTGCTGTTAGAAGATAATAGACCGGCTCTTGGATTGCCGTTCATCTAATGCAGGCCTCAAAGTGGGCGAGCTAAAAGCGTGGAGTCAGTTTCCGGGGCCTCTGTGTGCTGCTGCCATGCTGACGACATTTAACACACATTAACAGAGCCAGAACACTTATGTCTGTGCTCCTGTCGTAGCCACTTATTAACATAATGCATTCTCGAGGCCTTCACTTGAACCCGAAGGAGGACACCGAGTTCTGAGTGAAGACTTGAGACTTGTTTTTACCATGAGAGAGGTACAAATGCAACACAGTTCACCTGAAGAGGCTTGTGTTTCCACTGAGCTGAGTGCAAGGGGGGGCTGATTTGATTAATTTTATGAAAGAAATCAATATAATACAGCCATTTGTTTTAGTAATGCTTATTAAAACACAAACAAATGTCATATGTCAATCAAAGTGTGCAGATAGAGCTCGGAAAGACCTAAAAAATGCATTTGGATTTTTTGTTCTTCTAGGTTTTATGCCAGAGAAATTAGCAAAATCTTTTTATTGCCTGTTTTGAGCTTTTCACGCTGAGATGAAGTTATTTAGGATGTTTCCTATGAACTGAGGAGTAAGAGCCCAAACTGCTAAAAGATGGTTGGGGAAGCTGGGGTCCTTCAGTCACATGGTCGCCCGGACATGTGCCCGGCCAAAAATTACCTTTAAAAGAGCAAGAATCTGCCGTCGACCTCTAGTCCTCATTTAGTTTAGAGTTTATTCCTGTTTTAGGCCTGCTTTAGTTGGGGTTAAATTTGAAGTGCATAGACCACTGCTTAGTCCTAGTTTAGGCACAGTTTGGTCCTGGTTTAGTCTTAATAAATAAACCAAACTTGACCTGACTGGTTTAGTCCTGGTTTAGACCTAGTTTAGTTACAGGTTTGTCCTTTAGTAATGTATTTTTCTGTACTAATCCCTAATCTATCTTCAGGTTAGACAAATGGCTTAGTCAAGATTTGGGCAAGGATTTTGGTTAGTTTAAGATGGGACTTTTCTGAGGTGGTACTCTGAGAACCTTATAGTTCAGGGTACATGCTATATCCACAAAAAAATTATAATAATTTGTTCCTTGACTGACCCCTTGTGTCTGGAGTTTGTATCTCGCAATGGCACAGAATTCTTAACCCACAGCTGACCCAAAACTGAAAACAGCTGTTCCTTTATAAACGTTAGCTTTGTTTTAGCAGAAAGTATACAATTTATCAATTTCCATTTTTCCAATTAAAACACTGTTACTATGCTAACCCAACTTTCACTTTTAAAGAGACCAAAATGTCCGCCCTAATCTGGAGACACTCTGCAAAATGTGTCCTTCACAATGAACACACAGATGACAAAAGAGAGAGAGGATAAAAGGCTGAAAGCGCAGGAATGTGTCAGCAGTCAGGACGGAATGAGATCACACTTTTTAGAGCTGCTCAGATAAAAGAGGGCGAGCCGGCACCGCACTGGATTGGGACAGACCGAGGAAAGCGAGAGAGAGCAGGAGGCAGAAGACTATGAGGTTTTTCACATGAAGGACTTTAAATGTTACACAGAAGCTCTTTATTTCACAGCTCAGTGACGGAGATTATTTCTTGTAGAGTGTTACCCACCAGTAGTTGCCAAAGCAGTGGCGGTGGGTCCTGGGAAGCGAGCAGCAGCAGAGGAGAGAGAAGAGGGAGGCAGGCTCGGTATCAATAAGTCATGTGCTCGCTTTTACTCAGTCAGGCGCATGTCTTTCTCAGCACGGATTCAACCCAGACAAAGGGAGATGTTAACCTTTTGTGTTCCAGTAAATGAAAGTAGCCTCCTTAACTTAATTATAGATATTATATGAACTTGTTTTACATAATTATATCACTAATAACATATTTTAAGAGGTTTTTAGAAATAAGTCAGTCTGAGAGAAAGCTAAAGGCATTATAGTATTAGAGTGGTAAACAGAGGGCTAAGAAAGTGCCTTCCTGGGTGGCCAGTCAGACTTTCTAACATGATACAGGGCGAAAAGATGCTACATGCTTAGCTTCGATTGCCATCAGTCTATCATGAATCTGGTAAGAATCCTGGTCAGGAGTACCTAGATGGTGGATTAGCCTATTATTGTGAATGTTTTAGGTTGATGGGTGAAATTGCAAGCACCACCCAGACACAGGGAGAACATGCAAACTCCACACAGAAAGGACCCCACGTGGTCTGGAATTCAAACCTGGGACCTTTTTTCTGTGAGGCAACAGTGCCAACCACTTTGCCACTGTGCCACTGTATCCAAGGTTTCTTTGGCACATGTGTTATTGCAAGATCTCTAACCACATTTGTGTATAAAGAAAAATATTGCTTGGAATTAATTGGCAAGGAGGCTACTGTAACATGCTACTACTTTAGCATTTTTTTATTTGACTCTGATTGTGTAGAGTTGACATTTCAGCTCTGAAATTCTGAAGGCAGATATTGCTATACACAAATTATTATTTAGTGGGGGTGTGACAAGATCTCAATCTTGTAAGATCAAAATTTCACAAGATTCTCGTGAAGGTAAAAATTGGTCTCGTTCTCTCAGGATCAGGTTCTGTTTGCACTTTTTACAGAGGAGAGGCGAAGTCAGTTGAGTTTGTGGCAAAACATCTGGCAGTAAATACGTTCTGCTGTTGCATAATTCAATAATGGAAGTAAACACCATTTATAACACACTGATTTTAAAAATGCACCTAAATAGTTTAGCATTTTATAATTTTCAGGTGAATAAATTACATTTTTCATTCATGTAAAATACATTTTTCAGTCATGTAAAAATGTCGTCTCAGTCTCAATTCTCGTTAATCCAGTCTTGTCTCGTGAGATTTGCACCCCTGTAATTTAGTCAAGTAGCCTAGCATAGCATTAGCTTTTAATGCTACAAACGAGTCAGGTTTAGCATTAGCTTCTTTTCTCTTTTCAACAAAAGGCTCAGTGGTACAAAAATACCAAAAGTCTGAGCAGAGCATGGGAGACTAAATAAATCAGTATAAATCTAAAATGACAGAGGTCCAGTTAGATGACTTAATTGAGCTATGACTAAGCTGTGAGGCCGACTCCTCTACCTTTTCACTAACACCACTGCTCATGAAATGTTCTCATATTGCCCTGCATTTAGACAGCAGTGTATTTTATTGTATTCACAGATGTATTTTTGATAACCTAACACTGAATTAAACATGCCCTTGTGTTATCATTGCGCCATTGCACCCTTTTTATTCTTTATCCCACTGCCACACCAAGGCCAACTCATAATCCATCATGAAGAATCCAGCCCAGGAACCACTTAGTTCTTCTATACACACGCCCCGTCTGCTGCTTAAGTAATGCCATAGCAGTCATCAATTATCCATGAGGGGCCTGAGTGCTCCGCGTGCGAATGGGCGTGGACCAGTCCCACGCAGCAGACGCAATAAGTCCATCTCCTGGTTGAACAAAGGATAGCGTGTCCTGGACTCATAGAGGACACACATCCAGGCTTTGAGCTTATGGAAGCCAATAAAAATCCTCCTCCCGTCTCATAAAAACTACAATCGCAGGCCTAAAGAGACATTCCCTACACCTCTGTTTCCACATATACAGTCTATAGTTTATGGTTTTAATACTTGAACTGAGCTCCCAAAGTGTAAATACAGGAGTGATACATCTGCTTCAATATCACAGCTCTGTCTTGCCAAAAAAATAAATAAAAAAAATCACAGTTTATGAATAGTAGTAAAAACTGTCGCTGGAATTTTACAAGGTCTAAACTCTAAGATGGTAGACAGATGGAGAATAGGAGTCTGTGTGAAGTGCAGAGGTCAACTATCTGGGGCTTGTTTTTATTGCATCCACACTAGACACAGGAACTGCAAAATGAACTGGTCGTGTGTTGAAGTAAAATCAGAAAAAAAAAAAATCATTGCTGGCTTTTCAAGGTTATAAACAAGTCTTACTTTCATGGTTAAATACTATCAAATAAATACTGACAATAAATAAGTAAAATCCCAGATAAGTTATAAATAGCAGAGCACTGCCTTTCCCAAAGTCAAGAGCAACGCAGCCCCCTTAAAAAGACAATCCTGCACAGACCCCCACCACTGAAACTTGTATAAAAACATTACAAAAACACAGACTGTTGGCTAAAAAAAATCTTATTTAAGTGATATTTTTGAAGAAATACATAACTGTAATTCATTTTAAACTCAATTTATTTTTATGTACTTAATGTAGACAACCTCTGGCGGACCCCCTGCAGTTCCTTCGGGGCCTCAGACCCCACTTTGGGAACCACTGGCATAGCAAATACATTGAATTATCTTAGCAGTTTCTTAATATATTTTTACAGCTACAGCCCAGTGTTAACCTGGTAAAAGAAATGTACGATTGCTACGGATGAATCTGGGAAGACTCTCACTGAAAGCCATGGCTTGACATTAACTCTAGCCAGCCAGCCAAATGTAGGTAGATTTTATTTTGGCTCGTAACTCCCACAAGCCTCTTTAGCCGGTCAACTTTTATGCATTTCTATATCCTTATCCTAATGGCTTTATGTTGCTCTATTTGATTGTACAATATTAATTCATCACGAATTAAAGAAAGAAAAATATAAATTTAAACAAAATGGCAGGTTTTAAAAGATGTCACACTACATCCACAGAGATACAATTTATTCTTCCTAGCTTCCTGTCCAAACACAAAACCAAATTTTACATTTCTTTAAGCTTATTACAAGAAAATATACACAAAAACTGTATCTAATTAAACTGTGGCTAGTGAAAAACACAGACCTAGCCGCATGTCAAGCCCTCCTGAAAACGTTTGCAAATGGGACTTTCAGAGGAATATTTGCCTGCGACTGGATGAAACAGGATAATAAAACCTGCCCACTCGCAACTGTGCTGCCACAAGATTGGTCAAACTAGAACTGGTTCGGCCTCCTGACTGCATAAGCTCGAGTCTGACAAAATGGAGCTCTCAACCCTAAAGACGAACCATGCGTAAGATCTACAGCCTGCTAGGTAAAGGATGGAAGTGCGACTAGAGCAATAATTGTCTGTCAATGAAACCAAATGTCCAATGTGTGTAAAGTGAATCAGTGTTTGGCCCAGAAGCACTGGACGACCAGGGGAGTTCCTGACATTTTGAAGCCTGTGAATCATTTTGGCCTCACGGTCCAAAGAGCAGAGTGTCGACAGGGTTGAACAGCCGCCACTTCTGAGGTCACCCACTTCTAACAACACAGGCAAGAGAGAGCAAAAGACCAACTTTCTCTTTCTCTCATCACTAAGGGTACATTTATCGGGAAACGGTCTCTACTAAGCCATTCAAATCTTAAATCTCCTGTTGTTCCTGTTGTTAGTGGGAAGTGTTTAACAAAGTACAGTATACCATGGAATACCTAAATGTGAATGGTAAAATAAACACTGGTGGGTGATATCTGTACTTTGTGGGGCAGGAGTGTGAGAAAGAATCCAGAATATTTAAACAGAGATAACAGGATTGTAGGCTGATTACTGGCTGTTGTGCTCTGTCCAGTCTGGTCCCATGTATCAGAATATGAACTCACCATGAGACCAGCCATTTGAGCTGTTCTTGTGCCAGACGTAGCATACACAAATTACACAAATTGCTGTTGTTATGGTCATTTGTGTAAGGGAAAAAATGACCACCTGATTGGTCATAATGCTATGTGTTAAAACCACCTGCCTAATATGCAGCGCCATGTGTATTCTGACACCTATCTATCAGAATAAGCACTTCTTCATTTATTGTTAGTCATTTAAGTTTGTTATTTAAGGGTGCAGATCTCGTAATGCATGTCCTTATGTGCCATGACTCAACAAACCACATACACACTACAATAACCCCTACATAAATAACCAATAAAACCAAAAACCATCTTAAATGTCAGAAAAGAAACCTGACTGGCCACCCCTCAAAAGAACAGAAATAATATTACAACAATAAAAATAAAATAGATATCATTGTAAAACTAAGGCAGCCAATCTGTCATTACGTACATCACCTGTCGTTGGTTCACCACTGTTGCTTAAATATAGATTTTGATAGATCATGACCTCTGCAGAACAGAAACACCACACAAGAGCTGCAGTTTTGGAAACGCTCTGACAAGGGTTGCACAATATATCGTGAAATTATTGTTATCGCAATATCAGCAAACACATTATCAGTATCGTAAGAATCTAAATATATCACAATAACGCTATGGTCTTCCATCTGAAGATTTACACTGAAGAATCATTTTCCACCAGAGCCTTAAATAAAAATGTGTTGTGACTAAATAAAATGTTTAAAAAAATCCAGTTTTAGTGGTAATTTCCCTAATTTAGTCACAATTTAGCCTTGTTTTATTCCTGGTTTAGTCTGTGTTAAGTTTTGATTTAGACACTGTTTGCACTTGTGTGTAACTGTAGAACTGTAGGCCCTGTTTTAAAATATCGCAAAAATATCGTTATCGCAATATTCAATATACTTATAGAATATTGCATGTTTTTCCCATATCTTGCAGCCCTAGCTCTTACCCAGTTGTCCGTAGCCATCACAATTGAGCCCCTTGTCAGACTCTAAAATCCTTATATTTGCCCATTATTCCTGCTTCTAACACGTCAACTTTGAGGAGAAAAAGAGGAAAACTGTTCCTTCAGATAAAGGTTTAGCTCCAAGTTTTGTCCTTGTGAAATTTAAGACCTTTTAAAGACTTTTTTAATGCCACTTAGAGTGAAATTTAATGTCAGCATTGTCAACAACAGAACAATAATCGGTATGAATTTTACACTCAGGAATTATCTGTGCTACTCTCTGAAAGTCAAAGGTTTTATTTTAAAAGTCTAATACAGATGAAAGAACTCCAGTGCTGCATTAAAAATCATAAATAAATGAATCATGCATTTCAAAAGATAAAATTTCTTCAATTTGTTATTGTGGCAACTCTACTTTTTGATAATATTAACATGTTTTGACAAATTTGAAGACCTAGATGAATAAAATTTGATACCTACTCATAATATTTAATATTTTAAAGGCTTTGATTTTGACAAGATCCATATTAATACCTATTTAATGCTTTTAAGACCTTGGGGCTGTCCTGTTATCTAAATATATCCCACTCACTAAGACGTGCCATAATGTTATGCCTGGTCAATTGTCTTCAAGCCTATCATTAATTTGTTTTCAAAACCTTATAGCCTCATTGGAGGAGTGTCAGAAATGTCCTAAGTCGTACAGTGTATGATTTTAGGTTTTCCTCCCGCCTCCTCCAGTGGTCCAGACCCTGCTCTTGTTCTCAGTGCCACTCTCCCACTGTTTTCCTGCAATTATACAACAACAACAGCCTGCAGCCAATCCCACCTCCTGTCCAAACAAACAACCCCCCCCCAGCTCTGATCACTGATTTCTTTGAGCTCTGAAGGTCTCAAGTGGAAATGCCTGCGCTCTTCCAGGAATAATCTTTCCCATGAGGTCACAGAGCTGGAAGTGTGTACTGTGTAATGATACAGGTGCATCCCAGGCCAGGAGAATGAAATCACTGTAACTGTATTGTACCTGAGCAACTGAATGGACAGCAAACGTATCGAATTACACACGTCACACATCAGACAAAATAATGGACAAATTATTGCTCGGGGTTATCAACATGTGCACCATTACCTCACACTGGCCGAAATGTGTGAGAAGCTTTTATATTTCAAAAAGATGAATTTGAACACTAGCCAAGATGTAGTTGTTTTAGCTAAATTTGTACAGAAGAATAACTTGCATTGAATGTTAATATCCTAGAAAGTTGTGGGGTTGATTCCAAACTGGCTGATAAGGTGAACTGGTGAATGTGAAATGTCCTTAGATATAAAAGAGTGAGTTTGTTTGTACTTACAGCCTGGTTGGGAAATGTCCATAAACTGCTATCAGTCCAATTGGAGTATCCTGTCTTTCTCCCTAAGGCAGCTATAGGCTCCAGTGACCAATGACCCTGAAAAAACAGCAGAAATTAGTTAACATCATCAACATAATTTAGCTTTTTATTATTCAATTATTTACATTTTATTTTTTTGTTTTTGTTTTTGTTTTTTGTTTTTTGGTCACCACTGTATACTGTTATTTAACCCCATAGCACCCTTTATTGCAAATATGCAGCATATAATTCAAAGGTCATGGCAAAAAAGTATCTTTTTTTTATGTATTATCTAATTCATGAATGCTGCTTACCAAAAATATTGACAAATTTTTGTTCTTACCCATTCCCCTTGACTAAAATTTAGCACGGATGATTTTTTTCCAACAAATATTTCTATGTCTGGGTTCTACGGAGTTAAATCCGTGTCACACAACACAGTATCACCAGAACGCAAATCGTAACCGTTTGTCTAAAATGTCTGTATTTTCTGTGTATGTTTGTAGGTGCCCCCTGGTTAAATCTCTGTCCAACTGCATTTAATGTGGGTCCATTTTTCCCTCTAATGCAAATCAGACCAGAATAATCCTTTGCATAGGACATAGCTAAAGAATTAGGATCGCTGGCCAGTCAATAAGCAGCTATACAATTAAGTAGGGCTGGGACAAAATATTGATTTTGTGATATATTGCGATATTTTGTGACCCAATACTTCAATACCAATACTTTTGTGACATCATGCATAATAATGGTGCTACAGCGCTGCTCTGCTTTCACAGTGAAATGAGGACTAACAGTGGTCAAGTATCCTGCCAGAACTGTAGAGGGCAGCACTGCACTTCTACGCACATTGTCTGCCAAATATTGTGGCACAAATGAAAATATTTCTAAACACTTCATAAATAAATATTAGACTGACGGTTGATTTATTAATTTTGGGAACAGGACTTGTTTCTTGTTTATTTAAGTCTTTAAACTAGTAATGTGTGAATTGATACCAATATATCAATACTTTCGATACCAGTAATTCTGAATCTGCTCCAGTGGCATACATTAGCCATGATATGTATGCAAGTATTAAGCCTTTTATAATTCACAAAAACTCAATTAATACAGACAAGAAAAAAACAACAGGTTATTTTTTTTGCTTTACAAATACAATGATATATTGTTGGTTTTCTAGTGCACAATATCAATAATCGCAATATTGCTATATTGTGATATTATCGGTATCGTGAGCAATGTATCACGTATCAGTGTTACCTTGTGCTTCCCAGCCCTACAATTAAAGTAACTTAAAATCATGCTTTTACTATTTTTGGCTCATAATCATTGAAAGTGTCTTAATGAATTTGAAGCTTAGACCATCTCTACAGTCAAACACTCCTGACAACAGAGCTCTGATTGGATAATCGAGCTAAGTGCTAAACACCCACTCAGACTCTCCATGTGATCGATGTGTCAGAAGACTGTTTCAAACACTTTCCCTTTTGGTCAGATCTTCCACTCAGACTACACAGAAACAACACATGAAGCTCAGGCAGCGGCCAAATGGCTCCAGGATAGATGTGATATTCTCCGATAAACAGCCTGATTCTTCCCTCATCTCCACTCGTCAATGGCCTCTGTGTGCGTTCGCCGGGCGGACAGATGGGCCAATTGTCGCTCCGGACGCCTGGGAACTGCTCTACAACACGTCGAAGAAAAGAGAGGGGCCTAAAGAACGAAGTGGTTCTCATGCGATTACACTGAGTCATTTTAATGAAGTTAAGCGGACATTTACCAGAGAAGGGAAGATAGAACAAGGAGGGGAAAAAAAAGGAGAAGAATGAATAAGTCTTTTCTGAAGTTACTGAGGGTTTTCTAGTCTGAACCATGACATTCACACACAAAATTTGAACTTTTTATGAACTTTTTACAGCAGTGGGGACAGTCCAGGACACAGCTCAGAGCAGGGCCGAATCTTCAAAGCATCTTCATAACAAGGCGGCATGGACAAAGGGTTAAAGGTCAAGAACTCAAACTACAAATGGTTTATGAACATGATTGAAAAAATTAGAAGCACATGATGTACAGTAAAAAATAGGGCCTATACATTTCTGTAAAATGAATAAAGGGCTGCATTGATTCAATATCTAAAGTTAGTGTAAAACAACTTAGCTGTTTGTACAATTTGCCTTCAGGAGGAGACTCCAATGCATTTTGAATGGACAAAATGGGACTACTTAAACTGAAACTAAAGCCCAAACATTATAGAACCAGATGACTACATGTGGGTGCAGTCTGTGCATTGGTAGAAAACATTATCAAATAGTATTTTGTTTCCATTTCAACAAGGCAAGGTCAAGTTTTCTACACAAAAACTCTGCGTCATGCAATAGTCCAAGCCTTGCAATTCAGACAATTTTTTTTTCCTACTCTATATCAAGAGGTTAGTGTGGTCCGGCTTGTGTTTCATTTTCAATGGGCGGAACAATCACAGTGGAATAACCAATCAGAAAGACAAGGGCAGGATGTAAGCAGTGCACCGCTGACCAGGCCAAAGAAACATAGTGGATTGTTGCCAGTCTTGCCATAAAACACCAGAATATGCCGTATTATTAGCAACTATCTACTTGTTTCTGAACAGGGACAGCAGCAGAGCTCAATTGTACAAAGACTTGAAGTTAAAGTTGGTTTGTTTGAATGTGGTCGTTACCTTGGACATCAGCGAGACTTTACTGTTGTTAAAATAGCAGCAAAATGAAGAAAAAAAGTCTCCGGTAATCAGGTGAGAGAATTAAATTCGCCATCTTATTTTTGATTATTTGCAGATTATCTTTCGCATTTGTAAGACGCAATGCAGATAAACGAGGCTAGTTCCAAATCGACTGAGGGAAACGATTTGTTGTGAGTGAGGAACCAGACTGTCCTGCTTTCAAAAAGAAAGTAGGAGGGGCTGGCCTGCCTGGCTACTTGGTTCGGTACCAAAAAGTCATATTCAGGGCATCTCAGTCAAGGAATGTGTCAGAGAATTGGTGACTCTAATTGCCCCTGGTGGATGAATGTGAGAGTGAATGGTTGTCCACTGGGATAAGCTCCAGAACATGCAGACCCCTAATGGGAACAAGCAGGAAGAAGATGAATAAATGTGTGATGCTTGTAAATATTAAACAAATTAATATAAGGTAGTTTTAGATAAAGGCGGTGCTAAACCTAATAACCACTTACAGTCACTGATATTACAGATTTATTTCTAAATTATGCATACAGGATCCTGACCTTATTAGTGGTGGGTGAGAAATGAAGAAGCAAGGGAGCAGGCGGGAGCAGTAAAAGAGACTGGAGTGCTATCACAGTATAACATTAGCATTTCATTGACTCAAACGCCAAACGCTGTGGATCTCCTCAGTGTTTTAACTGTATTCTTGCCTTGGGAGGACATATTGTGGAGGTCAGAGAGTTTGAGGGGAAATGCAAAGAGGGAGAGGAAGACGAGAAGGAGGTTTAAATGTATCTCCACCGGGAGCAGATAACCTAATTCTACTTATCAGGAGCAGAGAGAGCACCATGCATGCAGCTCTCACACACACGTATACATCTGACACGAAACAGAACACACCAGAGCACGTGTGAGAGCTGCAGGGACCAGCACGGACCAGCACAGCCCACTTCCATCATCATCATCCTGTACAGCTCAGCTTCACACAAAAATGTACCACCACACAGACGTATTACAGCTGGACCAACCGCATCTGTACGAGCTTAGGCAACCACGTTTCCCACAATACTTCGGGGTATTCAAGGACTGCAGGTGATAAAAATACATAAGGATATATTAAGAAACAGCGAATGAGAACTAAGAATAGATGGGGACAACAACAGAAACAGAAGTACCCAGAGTGCAACAGGGGTGTGAGCCTGTCCCACAGAGATAAAGGTGGAAGCAGAATAGTAAAAACAGTAGGAAAAGCTTTACAAGGGCTGTAAAATCCATTTGTATGTTTATGCACAGAGTTAAACAGAGCAGCAGTCATAAGGGGACCAGGTCATTTTATGGGACGACTGTCCTTGTCCCAGTACAGGCGCTAGTAAAGTATGGGCCGGTTATGTCACAAAGCAAACAAATGGCACATAAGCTAAGAAACTAGTAGCATGATCGGGCCAACAGCGTTAGAGGCAAAGACTCAACATTAGGCTTAAATATGAATAAATATTATAAATAAATTACTGGCAAAAACTCCAGCCCTCACCTTATGCCACTCCCAAGACAAAAAGATTGGGGGGCATTTTGTCAGGAAGGGCATCCCGCTTAAAACCAATGCCAAATAAGAAACCATGTAAATCAGATGGTTCACTGTGACAATTCCTGAAAAATGTGAGCAGCCAAAAAGAACTAAAAGTAAATTACTATAAAATCTAAAATGGCATTAGGGTAAAGGAACATAAATAAAGTGTCAAGAAGCAGATTACAACTCTTGCATACTCATACTGGAAATTGATAATGGCAAAACTTATAGTATTGTTCTATCTTTCACATTTTTAGTTTTTTTTTTATTGGTAGAACAGAGTACAGTAGGAAATCTTGGAGAGACCGGGGAGAGACATTTGGCAAATTCTCGGAGTCCTGACTCGAACCACTGAGCCATACGGAGGCACATCTTTCACATTTTCAGGTAAAAAGTTCTTATGTCACTGGGAAAAGGTGGAAACCAGAGCTGCCAGTGTCTTACCATGAATTTAGCTCTTATCACTGCTGTTACTACGTTTGTTGCTTAATTGTGCAATAACTCTTACATATTTTTACACCTCCTGCTTTCTCTAAAACAGTGATTCCCAAAGTGGTCATCAGAGGTTGTCTACATTAAATTAAGTACATAAAAAACTGTTTAAGTTTAAAATTAATTACAATTAAGTACACTGAAAGACTTTAAAATATTACTTCTAAGCAATCTTTAGATTTCTGGGAGTTTTTTTTTCATATAAAACTATAGGGGGAAAAAATAACAGGCATAATCTTTTGAATAGAGTAGCAATTATTATTGAGGGTCTGCATGGGATTTTCTCAGATTTAAGGGGGGCCTTGACGCTCTTGACTTTGGAAATGGCTGCTCTAAAACGTTTTGAGCCATATATACCTAATTTGATTTATCATTATGTCTTGCTAGTGGATTTCCAGGTCAAAACCCACTGCGATGAAGTGTGAAGTTTGTACTAAACACTTTAGTTTGAGGCCAGCTGAGGTGAATACACGCAGCCTTGACTAATAACTGCATTACCCAAGAATGTCAGCACAACTTTGAGGAATTCACTTCAGTCTGACAGAATTTACTCTATATTTTTTCTTAAACTGCATGTAAGTACTGACATCTATCCTTGTGGTAATGTGTTTTGTTTACCATTACTGTGTGGACATTAAGGTCATTAGGTTATAAAAGGCTTTTCAATTTGCATTTAGCTTCAGATGTTAGCATTAGATTTAGCCTGGTGTGTACGTGTGTTGAATGAGGGTCCGGCCTCTGGAGACCAGCTCTGGAGAGAACTGCCTGTTCCCAAGCTCTGGTGGAGGCAGGCCGTCCACAGAGGAGGGTGGGGCTGCTGGGACTGCGCCAACTTTAGTCAAGGGGGGGAAAAACAAAATAAAAAACACACCATTTTCAAAAAACTGCTCTCCTTTAATCCCGTCCTTTTCCTCGCTCCACCCTCCAGACTTCATATTCCTGTCCCGTCTGCACTCCATCGTCCCATCATTTGCTCTCCTCCCCCCTCCTCGTCCCGTTACACACTGCAGTCATATTTCCAGAGCTAATCTTGCACACACACAGCGGGACCACATGACCCACAAGCGCAGATGTCTTTAATACGGCTCCAGGCTCGCATCCTTCAGATGACCGGCTGAACTGGCCCACAGATGTTGCGGCGCTCGCTCCGCCTGCCGTGACTCTCCCCCCTCCGCTATTACAGCCCTGTCGTAATTCTTCATAAGCGGTTGCATCCACAAGGTCTGGATCACTCATGTTTACAAATGAGAGCGCATGGGCCAATGTTAACAAAGCTTAAGCTACAAAAAAACCATCAATGTTTAGTTTAGGGCTAAATAGTGCTTTGTCGAGGGTTAGCATCTTTCGTCGCACAAGTGGTGTTGTAACTGTTTATGTTTGCAATTTGTGTAATGTCTGCTATGGTCTGGCAAGATCCTTTTTTCTGATTGTCTGACAGCTGTGCAAAATACCTAACAGTGATTCATCTTTGATTGTTTGATAGTTCTTAGTTTTAATAATATAATATAATACCTGGAGTAGCATTTTGTTTCATTCACGCATATTTGAGTAATCCTGTATGCTGAGGCACTGCCCTTGTCAAGAGCTGAAAACGCTTGGTCTCACAGCTCTACGTACACACGTAAAACCAGGAAGTTCTCCTGCACATTTCTTAAGGCCATACGCTGTACGAGCCTCATTTTGATAATCTCAGCACTTCAATTGTCATCACTAAGAAGTAGTAGTAGTTCATTTATCCACCTCTTAGCATCATGCTGCTAATAGCCGTGCTAAATAGCCATTTTGTGCTCTGTACATTTCCCACTGTTGCCAGCAGGGGGTGCCAGACACCTAATCCAAGCAGTCTTTGCTAATTTAAAGTAACAATCTCCCCCAAAGAAGGCATTTTTATACATATGCAGTTATAAAGCGTGAAATAATGCAAAGGTTTGAGTAATCCTGTATTCTCTGGAGTTGAGTTACTAAGACCTCAGAACGCTTGGTCCCAAAAAAAAACCTGCCCACTCCAGGAAGCACTGACCAATCAACCAGCCCTCCACATCCAATCTGCTCTCATCCATTTATCCAAAAATCAGTGTACAGCTCTGTTTCCAATGATTCCTCAGACATTTTTAATTTTGTAGTAAAATGACATCATATTAAAAGTTTGAGCTAAAAGCTTTTTCCTCAGTTTGTGTTCAAAAGACAACAGCTATGCACTCTGCTGCCCTCTGCTGGTCTCCTCACCTGTTTCTTTATGGCACCTGTAGAGGACTTATTAAAAATGTTCTGTCCTTTTAGTCAGATGTTTTTAAAGGTTGTAAAACATGCAATGCTGCTGTAAAGGTGACCAAAATTGGTTTAAAAATATGAATAAAAGCAAAATACAGTCTCCTTTAAAGTTCCAGAGACTTAATGTACATTTCATTCAACTGGAGTTTGTTGCAATACCAATATTGCGATAATGATACATTTGTGATATATTATGAAGCCCTATTATAAATCATATAAACTTGTTTTCTCAAAAATAAACCAAACAAATTTCCATCAGATGACTTTGCAAATCCCAATTCTACCTACAGCAGAAATTTAGCCGCATTGATTCACCATAATGACCATTTTCTTTCGATTCAGCAAAGAGTGTGAGCCTTTCGTGCAGATCCCAAACTGATTAAAGTCGGTCCTTCACTCGGCTGTCCAAAAATATCCCACACCCGTCTGACATAATCCCGCCCACAGCACTCACTCCTGCTCTTCCAGACTGCTGTGTCGTCAGCGCCATCCCATCCCATCGTCCCACCCTGGCCAGCATGCCAAACAAACTCTCTCTCTCTCTCTCTCTCTCTCTGGCCAGCCCCAATCCTGCTCTGCCCAGCTCGTGTTGCAGTGCATTGTGGGATGTCAGATCTAATCTATCCGACAGAACATGGAGTGTGCTGCTGACTGTAGTTCTATTGTCAAAATGTGCCCCGTCCGATCAAAAAGGTGGGATCAAATGCATTCCAGAGCTCACCTGCAGGCCCAGTCTGTCCTTCATAACCATTGTACCAGAGCGCCGGGTCAAGGACGTGCAGCCCCGCCCACTCTCTTGTCCCGTGTCCCATGAGGCCAAGTGTGTCAGTGGCAGTGCATATTCGCGGGGGAAAGAATACGCTGGTGTAAAGCCCTTTAAAACCCCTCTGCAGTGGCTCCATCCAACACAAACACAAACACGGGGCTCAGATTTGTTCATGGGACAAGCTCTGACCTACTGCCACATCACGCCCTCGTCATGGTTTTCGGTTTCTCTGCCGGGATTTAAAAGCATCTCGCCGCACTAAGGATCAGAGAAAGATATTGATTCCACACAGACACTGAAGACAAATGGAAAATATCAGAGGCATTTTGAAGAGTCATTTCTTTTGTGATAAAATGGTTTGCTCTACAACGTTACCCAACTCAACAAATGCAACATTAAAGTAATAAAGTGTATACTCGCCAAGATTAGGGAACATTTTCTGTGAGTACAAGTCTGAGTAGTAACAATTCTCTGTTTGTATTTCTAGTTTAAAGAAAGCGATAAAATTGTTGGCAGCCAGTCCACAGAGAGAAATATAAGTTACATCTTAGTAGGGAGCACTGGGACGTTACCAAAGGATATAGTGAACATGATAATATAACGTTTTATGTAGCTCCATCAGCTGGGGTGTGTAGCTATGTTCCCCAATTTCTATGGACCAGGGAACATAGGCACCTCCTGTGCATTTGTGAAAGTACCTATGTTCCCCAGTCCACAGAAAGCAGGGAAGTTAAATACTGGAGAACGTCTAGGTATTTGTGCATTCTGGTAAGTCCTGATGTTCTCTAACCTGAGCCCTAACATTAACCTTAATGTTCTTCAGGAAATATAGATACTGGGGAACATAGGGCTGACAAAAAATGTTGAGAACAACCGAGCTAGCTGACAGGGGCAGCTAGCTCAGTGGTTCCCAACACTTTTTGTCTTGTGTAATTTCATGAGTACCCCTCACTCATACTTCATGATTCTTCAGAAAGCACCACTCGAGCTTCAAAAGTTCAATATGAAAAGGTCACAAATATTTTTCATTTTGGAAATAAACCATGATTTAATTCCCAGTACCCCTTGCAAAGTGCTAACGTACCCCTAGAGGGCCCTGTACCCCTGGTTAGGAAACACTGAGCTAGCTAGCACTTGAAATGTGGATACACCTGTAGTCAAAAGGACTATCAAAAGGAGGCAGGCTTGCTTATTTTTTAGAAGTTTCCAAATGATAAATGTGCTTCGCTGGCTGTTTGTATTCTGTAAAACTATAAGTATGTTACCTATTAATTGCAAACTGTGTGTTATGATATTGGACCTTTATAGTGGCACTGTAAAATAGTAAAGTGACAGCTGCAATATCCCTAAAAAGACGACTTAAAATAGCATTGCCACAATACTTTAAAGACAGAAGAACTATTATTTCACTGGCAGGAAATGAGAAGTTAAATCTCATCGCTGTTGTATACCTAGCTCACTCAACAGCCACCTCAACAAAATCAAGGGAAAATTCATTTTAATAATACGTTTCTTTCCAAAATGTAGCCTCCAAAAGCCTTAGTAGGCAGAAAGGTGACACCTGTCCATGCCTACGCAGCACTTATAAAGCCATTAGCTCGCCTACATTATTAATGGTCTACAGGCATTAGCCCACTATTACTCTTTAGAAATCAATGGCCTGTCTTTTGTTTCTGAAGTGGCTCTCACATCTGGTTATCATTAAACGTCTTTATTTTCTACCAAATGGCCTGAGCTGACATAACACATGTGTAATCTGGGACGTGCCCGGTGACGTCAGAGGCGGAGTTCCAGCCCACGCCTTTATGAGAGCGGGATCAATGATGTAATGCTGTCCCACTGATCTTTTTAGCAGGCCTGATGCACACTCTTCTAGCAGAGCAGGTATGGAAAAAAAAAACACAAATGATGTTAAATCTAAAAGCATAAACCGCTCTGAAAGGTGCATTAAACGACGGATGTTGTGCTGGACATGGCTGGAGCCTGGACTCACCCCCCCGCCCGCCATCAAAAGCAGCGCTCCACATTCAGCTAATCACTCATTTCCTCTCGCTCGAGTGTCGGCGGCCCCACCCTGCGCCGAAAAGCAACGCCTCGGGCCGCTCCAGCTGAATCATTTATACCGAGACGTACTGTACAGCAGACACGGGACCAAAACATCCAGTACTTCAGGCTATAACATAATCTGGTAATCGTGCTAGTCTAAATAAACACGGCTTTTGAGGGGCACGTAAGCATCTGAGTCTGACTGGAATCGCACTAAATTGACTTTCTGATTGGCAGACAAACAAACAGACCTAGATATGTGGTTTGAAAGGCACCTTGATTGCTCCGAAACTGGTCTAGACTGCTCTGCCACGCTCCAAGGATCACTGCACAGACTCTGAATTTCAACAGCTAAATATGACAGATGTAAACAAACAAAAAGAAGTCAAAAGCTAAAAGAAAACCGAATTGTTTTAAAGCACTGGTCCCTAGCTATGAAGGATACCGTACTGTGTTACTTCCAACAGGAAATCAGCATTCCTGGCATCATAAAAAACACACTCAACATGCAGCACAGAGCCGATACTAGCATATGATAATGGCCTGAAATAGAGATTACTGCCCATAAAAACCAGCTCTGTCTTATCGTATCCTGTGCAGCAACATGAGTCATAAAACAATGAGGCGATACTGGATGCTGCAGGCAAGTAGCTAGAAACCTTTTGTCTATAGGAGCCTGCAACTACTAAAGCCACCTGTTTGAATGATTACAAACAGTGGTGGAAGAAGTTTCTTTAATTACGTAAAAGTACAGAAAAAGATAAATAAGTATAAGTAAAAAAAAAACAACAACTCATGAATGTATTAAATGCGAGGGATTTTGCTGAAGAATTGTGCTGATTACAAATGAAATGAACTAGTGCAATAAAAGAGACTGAATCTGTCGGTGAGTTCTTCTGTCTTTATTATTCTGATGTTTCTAAAGCAGTACTACTTTACTGCATCTTTTATATTCAAGGGCTGTGTGTCTACAATGAGGGCGCGGCAAAAACACATGATTTTAAACCAAAACTCAAAATACTTTGTACTTCAAACAAACTTATAAATGTAGTGGAGTAAAAAGTACAGAAACTTGCTCTAAAATGTAAAAGTGCCCCTTGTTAAATGTACACAAGTAAAGTACAGATACCTGAAAACTGTACTTAAGTACTTATACTTCGTTACATTCCACCACTGGATACAAATGTGTACAGAGGCTATTCCTACAATAATTTAGAGCTGAACATAAAGTGCAAACAAATGCCAGGCTTATATTCAAAATAATTCACAGTTCATTATGTGATAACTACAGCACATCGCAAGTTTCTGTGGCTGCAAGAGCTGGATAGTATTGTATCATAAACATGGGTCAAAGGAGTTACTGTTTGAGTTCCTGAGCCTAAGACCTATGTCATAGATTAGTGTTTCCCAACCAGGGGCACGGGGACACCGAGCAGTACGCAGGGGGTACTTTATTTTATAACTTTCATCATTTGATAAGAAAATATTTGCTATATTTTCATAATAAATTACCAAAATTTATGAAAGACAAGCTCATGTGTCTCATTTACTGAGGAAAAGGAGATGAAACTACAAAAAATATTTATTTAGAAGTTTTTCAAATGATGATTATTTTGATGTATTATTTTGTTGTTCTGTTATTTTTTATTTATATGTTTTATATTTATTGCTATTTTTCATTTTTTATTTGTAACAGAATTAGCATTTTCAGAAGTTAACCATAAATGTCTTTGAATAAACACAATAATGAATGACAACTTACTTCCAATGTATGAGTGAGGAAGTACTTGCAGCATGACAAAAAGCCCAGGGGGGTACACAAGACAAAAAAAGTTGGGAAGCACTGCCATAGATGATACCATTTGCTATAGGCTACTGGCAAAATGTTAATCATCAACCCGGACCAGCGCATCCCGATTAAAATGTATCAGAATAAATAGAGATCTACATGTTAGGGCTGCACGATATGGAGAAAACATGCAATATTCGATAACTATGTTGAAAATTGTTGAAAATTGATAACAATATTATTGCGATATTTGAAAACAGAGCCTACTTTTCAAACATAGTAAGTTAAATTCACTACATTTCACAAAAATGTAAGTTCCTGTATTTACAAGTCAAAACAGCGGCAAAATCAAAACTTAACACAGACTAAACCAGGAATAAAACAAGGCTAAGCTGTGACTAAATTAATTAAATTAACACTAAAACTGGACTTTTTAAACATTTTTATTTAGTCACAACACATGTTCTTTTAAGGCTCTGATGGAAAATGATTCTTCAGTGTAAATCTCTGTCAGATGGAAGACCACAGCGTTATTGCGATATATTTACATTCTTGCGATATGGATATTGCGTTTGCTGATATTGCGATAACGATAATTTTGCGATATATTGTGCAGCCCTATTACATGTTTTTATACAATCAAGACGACACACTTTGAGCTTCTATTCTGCAAGATGACTGTTTTTGGGGTTGATCATTAGCCTTCACATTTAGCATGTTGGTAAATAATTCCCATATGCTGTACTCTGAGACAGTAATAGCCCAAAATAAAAGCAATGACACACTGTAATCATGGTTTAACACAGGACTTGCATGTAAACTGTGTCTTTTTATTCCACAATAGGGTTAGTTGTTGTTTGGATCCTTCTGAAGAGTCACTCCAAACTTTGTCAAATACAGGTCAGTCAAATTACGCTCGCACAGATGCACTCGACTTTGACCTTTAGCGGGACTCCCATTAATTTGATTTCCATGTGGCTGGAGGCGCTTGGGTCCCAGGATCACGCCCACATATAAACACAGACACAGAAACAGACAGATTCCTGGTAAATGAGACGCTCGGGCCTCCAGATGTGGACAGAGAGCGCAGGGCTGGAGCGTGACTGTGGTGCTTGGCCTGAGATGAGACAGGGTTACAGGTTCAAATTCATCGACGAGCAGTGGACAAGCATTGTCTGGGGGTTATACAAGTCCAAGCATCGACAGTAAAACAATCACGTCAGCCAGGGATAGCTAGGGTGAAGTATGGGTCAGCGGCATTAAGCCCGAGATCTAGTTTGTCTTTATTTGAAATAAGGCTGCACAATATATCGCAAAAATTATCGTTATCGCAATATCAGCAAACGCAATATCCGTATCGCGAGAATCTAAATATATCGCAATAACGCTGTGGTCTTCCATCTGACAGAGATTTACACTGAAGAATCATTTTCCACCAGAGCCTTAAAAGAACATGTGTTGTGACTAAATAAAAATGTTTAAAAAGTCCAGTTTTAGTGGTAATTTAATTAATTTAGTCACAGCTTAGCCTCGTTTTATTCCTGGTTTAGTCTGTGTTAAGTTTTGATTTTGTCGCTGTTTTGACTTGTAAATACAGGAACTTACATTTTTGTGAAATGTAGTGAATTTAACTTATGTTCGAAAAGTAGGCTCTATTTTCAAATATCGCAATTTTCAGCATAGTTATCGAATACTGCATGTTTTCTCCATATCGTGCAGCCCTAATTTGAAAAGCGATATTCAAGACCATGGATTATTGTTCTGTTTTGCAAGACTTAGAAATGAACACCTAACATTAGCATACAGCTGGGACAAATGGCAAGGCTATTAGCTTAGCTGTTAGCTTAGTCACCAACTTCGGTAGACAATGGCTGTCTCTGAATGTCATCCCTAGCCTCTAATCCCTCATTCACTATAGTCAAGCACTATACAGTAGATTACAGTGCACTTAATTATTGAACGGAATTGGACTCACTATTTTATGGTCTCGCTGTTAATCGCGAGACTCTGGCATATGTGTAAAGAAAAAAGTTCACTCTGTTTATAATGGACTTCGGCCTAACTGGACTAGAGTTTATAAGTATTTATAAATAATAATCATGCCTTTTATATTTAACATGTTTTATCACGATAATGGATAAAACGGACTGGATTATTGCAGTTCTTTTTGCCTGAAAGGGGAAGCTATCATTTATGCAAGCTAGGTAAGCTAACGTTAGCAATTTTACACCGTAGCAGCTTATTTAAGAGCAATTTATTAATGATTATGATGCAACAGACAGTAAAAATAGCATCTCTAATTGGTTTAATTTAAATTAGGGATGCACATTCAGTTATTATCTTTAATCGATTAAATGGTAGTCTTAACAAACGATTATCGATTAACCGTTAACCACCGGCTTGACATCACCTATCGTTACATTTTCTAAAAAACAGCTCTCTTAAATTCAAAGTCATAAACCATAATGAAAAAGTGGCTTTTTTAAAACTAAGGACAAGTTTTAGGCTTGTATATTTTAGGAAACTGTTTGCTTGTTAATATTATGTTTAATTCGCCCTAACTCTCCAATGCTGTACCTTTACTCTACAGCATAACCATTATTTGTTTGCATTTCTTTCAATCGATTATGGCCATAATGCTGATTTATCAATTTACCATGAACACCCCTAATTCAAATGTTTGTGCATAGTTTAAAAAACCTGCAGTACCACTGTTTTTTTTACCCTGAAACTTGCAAATCATTCTGGTCTATACTGACTGTCTAGTGGCCATCGCTATGCACAACTTTTTTGTAGGAAACTTTGCGTGCCCTAGACTCGTTTTATTTTTTTTAGGTAATTATATTAAAAAGCTGCTCAACCATGACAGTAGTCGGTGTCTGTAGTTAACCAGATACTTTACATGTATACCTTTTCTGATCATTACTATCTGTTTGGTCTTTGTTAGCATTTTGTATTTATTTTGTGCTTTGCAAACATCGATGTCTATGGTTATTTCTGGCACAAAAATAAATTAAAATGGCAGAGAAAATTAGACATCTCATCTTCCAAGCTTGTTGTCCTATTAGTTAACTTTTTTCACGGTCCTGTCCAGCTTTGCATCATGGGAAATGCTGTTTAAAAGGGCAATAAACTTAATTTAAATCCACATACTCGAGACCCTACAAGCCAATTCCAATACATTCAGAAAAGATGACGTAGTGTAATTATAAAATGGTATAATTATAGAAGCTGAGTCAGATTTGAAAAGATGGTAAATTTTAATGAATGTGTACTAACTTTTTGGTTCCTAATGAGCTCCACATAAAGCTAATGAGACCGCAGTGCAGTGGTTGGGCTTTGATTTAGAAAGTAAGTCCAATAAATGTTATTAACAATCTCAGAACTTCCAAGCTGAAGCAACGCTGAATTTTCCATCCGCTGCAAAGATACAGCAGAAAATCCAACCTGAAATGTGTGGGATGTCATTAGGGCCAACATACTGTGTACTAGGCTTTTCAAATCAGATGCACAAAGTATAATGATCTAATAAGGCTGCAGAATATATCACAACCGCAGTATCCATATTACAGGAAACCTGAATAAAGTTTAATCATCACATTATCTTTCATCTGACAAAGCTTCATTCAGAGCCTCTCAAAATAATGGTCCTGTTAGAGACTGAGATGGGAACAAGGTTTAAAAAGTCCTGCTTTTATCTCTGGTCAGGCTGCAATTTAGTCCTGGTCTAATCCTGGTTTAATCCTGGTCTAGTGCTGGTTTAGAGATGGTTTAATCCTGGTCTAGTGCTGGTTTAGAGATGGTTTAGAGATGGTTTAGTCCAGGTCGAATCCTGATTTAGACCTGGTTTAGTGCTGATTTAGACCTGGTTTAGTGCTGATTTAGACCTGGTTTATACATGGTCTTAGTTTAGTTCAAGTTTAGACATGTTTTAGTCATTTTTAGTCCTCGTTTAAGTCAGGTTTAGTCCTCGTTTAGCCCAGGTTTAGTCCTCGTTTAGCCCAGGTTTAGTCCTCGTTTAGCCCAGGTTTAGTCCTCGTTTAGCCCAGGTTTAGTCCTCGTTTAGCCCAGGTTTAGTCCTCGTTTAGCCCAGGTTTAGTCCTCGTTTAGCCCAGGGTTTAGTCCTCGTTTAGCCCAGGTTTAGCCCTGGTTTAGTCCTCGTTTAGCCCAGGGTTTAGTCCTCGTTTAGCCCAGGTTTAGTCCTCGTTTAGCCCTGGTTTAGTCCTTGTTTAGCCCTGGTTTAGTCCTCGTTTAGCCCCGGTTTAGTCCTCGTTTAGCCCAGGTTTAGTCCTTGTTTAGCCCAGGTTTAGTCCTCGTTTAGCCCCGGTTTAGTCCTCGTTTAGCCCCGGTTTAGTCCTCGTTTAGCCCTGGTTTAGTCCTCGTTTAGACCCGGTTTAGTCCTCGTTTAGCCCCGGTTTAGTCCTCGTTCAGACCTGGTTTACTCCTCATTCAGCCCTGGTTTACTCCTCGTTCAGCCCTGGTTTACTCCTCCTTGAGCCCTGGTTTAGTCTTGTTCAGACATAATTTAGACCTAGTTTAGTCCTAGTTTAGTTCAAGTTTAGACCTGATTTGGTCCTCATCTAGTTCAAATTTAGACTTGTTTTATTTAGGTCTTTGTTTAGACCTGGTTTAGTTCTCGTTTAGTCCTAGTTTAGACCTTGTTTAGTTCAAGTTTAGACCTGGCTTGGTCCTAGGTTCTCCCTGGCTAAGTATTTCTCATTTAGCCCTACCAGACTGCTGCGTCTCTTGCTAAAATAAAACAGAACTGAACTTTTGCCCTGGCACACAGGAAATCCAAATGTCGCTGGTCATGTCGTTATCACATTAACTCTGTTATCACATACTGCTTACTTTTCTAATACAGTGCAGGCCTATGTATATAGTGGGAAGCATTTTAATCCGGGAAGCAGCACAAAGTTGAATCATCTATCATCAATGCCATTACAACATTAACAATGGATGAGTGTGTAGGTAAAATGCAGTTTAATAGAGGAGATGGGAAGCAATGTAATGTATTGAAAACCACAGAATGTATGCACCTCTGGAGAAAATAAAAGCTATTAAGATGTGACTAGGCTCGACTCTTCAAAAGCCAACAAACTCTCCTGGACAAGAACAAATGGCCTCATGTGGGCCTGACCCCCGCTGAGGTCAGAACGGTTCACCCCAATGTGACCCAGCAAAGAAAACACATTCACACACGCTAAAGAGAAGCTGCAGACGACAGCTCAAACATACCACAACACTGGCTGATATCCGCGTCCATTTCCCACAATATATAAGATCCAGGCTGCTTTGTAGTCTTGTACTTCACGTAGGAGTTTCCTGGCAGTGAAGGACACAATAACCGTCCATCTCCACTCCCCCCCTGATCCCAGGACGTGATAAGTTGTGTAATGTGTAATAGCACAAACATTTTTAGACATTAATTTTCCTCAAGCTGCCACATAACTCTTGGATTTTTCCAGAGCGAGCAGGCTCTTTGTGGAGTTGGCCATTGTGAACTGTATACTTAGAATATAATGTGTATAGTTAAACTCACAATTGCACAAGAATGCTAAAAAAAATATGAAAAAAGTATGTCAAAATAGTAATATTTTCTTGTCAACAAAGCTAGCAACAACTTCTGCATTTAGACAACATTTTCTTATGTGGATTAAAGAAACATTGCACAGCATAAAAAAGTAAACAAACATAAAAAATGCTGAAAAAAGTGTATAAAAAATGGAAACTAATTATTTCAGGTTAGCTGTATCAAAGCGTGTTAGCCATCTACTGGGTGTGTATCTATTAGAGGTAAGATCGGGCCTAAAAAATCCAGCCCGACCCGACCCAGGCCCGCGGGCATTAAAGCCCAACCCAGCCCGAGCCCGACCAATTAACTTGATTTGCAGGCCCAAGCTCGAAGCAAACCCGAAATTTCAATTTATCCCATAGTATTTTTGGCAGAAAAAAACGCAAGATTTCTTAAGGTTAAAATAATCTACATATTTTTATGATCATGATAAATGCATTTGCACAACAAAATAACGCTGGAACACAGAATAAGAGGCCAGACAAAGAGAGTGAAAGAGAGATCTTGATGCGCACTCGCTTAATTACGCGGAGAAATACTGCAGCCTCACTCTTACCGGCGGTGCGTGTTTGCCTTTTCAGTTCCCCTGTCTTAAGTTTATCCTTGACTTCTTGCTGCTCCATATCAGGAATACCTAAACAAAATAGATGCGGACTTGCGGAGGGAAGATTACATTCACGACACGTGCGCAAAGCGTGCCCTGGCTCTGCGCTTCCTGTTTAGTAGTAGTTTTATAGCAATTACCTTACAGCGCCTTCTCTGTTTTAACCAAATTATTTATTTATAACAAGTATTCCTTAGTTTAGTATCCACACATCGTTTTAGTATACATTTTTATAAACAAATATTTATTAAAAAAGTCAGCGAGAGAGAAGCCCGGCCCGGCCCGACCCGAACGTAATGATTGTCATTTTAGTCCCTACCCGAATTTCGGGCCGGGTCGGGCTCGGACTCGGGCTCGGGCTTAAGATCTTACCTCTAGTATCTATGTTCCCTGGTATTGATGGACTGATAAACATCAGGGAACATGGTTCTGACAGAGAAAGTGTGGCTTAACCAACCAATAGTAGTTTTGATATAAGACAATGTTTTACTAATGGATGACAAAATCAGATGTTTTAGAAAGGGAACTCTCATGAATCTTATTAAGGCGGCACAATAAACCGCAAATGTATCACTAGGACAATATCAGCAAACACAATATTTATTTTGCAAGAAACTAAATGTATCACAAAAATGTTATAGCCCTCCATCTGACGGAGATTTACACCGTCACGGTCATGCTCCTATCAGGGCATTAAATGAAAATGTGCCGTTACCAAATAAAAACATTAAAAGTGTCCAGATATAGTCATAATTTCCTTATTTTACTTTTAGTGTAAATCTTAACTTTCCAGGACAGTAAAGTCCACATCTGGACTCAAATGTCACAGCACTATAGTAAAGCAGTTTATCACTTTCAGCCTCCTGCATCTGGACAAAGGTACGGACTTCTCTGTGCTAAGAAAAACGTCAACATAAAACTAAACTGCTGCTTGGCAATGTTTCAATATTTAATGTGTCTTTTAATGTATGTGATTTATGGAATGTGTATTGGGAAAGCCAAAGACAAATGGGAAACCATAAAGATCTATTCTATTCTTATTTCAGTCCTCATGTCGCCCTGTTTTAGTCCTGGTTTAGTCTTTGTTCAGTTCTGATTGTGACAGTTTTGACAAGTTAATATAGGGACTTACATTTCAACAATTCAACATACATACAACATGACAACTTAAACATTTAGGCCAAGGTCATGTAGCATACTGTATATGCTCGCAATTATTAAGCTTCACTTCTTTATTACCACCTTTACCTTCACCATCCCATAATCTTTAACCCTAACCCTAAAAATACAGACCCCACAAGCCCAACACAAGCTGCCATCTTTTCAAAGGTGAGGCATGATGCTCTAAATTTAGCACCTGCCTTACCGTTGAGGTTATAAAAAACCTAGCATTCATCCTCCTCCTCCTCCTGCCTCCTCTGTCGCACTGCTCCACTTCCTATCAGCTGGACACTTTCCAGAACATTCCAGCCACTTCTTTCCTTTCCTTTCCTTTCTTTCCTTTCTACATCAGCTGCTCTACATCCTCCTGAAACTCATCTGTGCATCCCAACTTCTGTTACACCATACCAGAGCTGGACGTCCCGTAATGCAGCGCTTCACCTTGACCCAAAAACATGTTTACAGATGCCATACATTTCTACTTTTCACTTCTACTTTACTTTTCATTTCTACTGTACGTGCAGATATTAGAACCTTTCTAGACACTCAAAGTGCTTCACAACTGCATTATCCATTCACTCCTCAGTCACACTCGATGGCCACAGCTGCCCTGGGGCAGACTGACAGAGACGTGGCTGCCATTCTGCACCTACAGCCTCTCACAGTCACACCAATCACACACTGATACAGGTAAAGTGTCTTGCTACAATGACAGTATGAAGTGAGCAGGGCAAGACCAGGTCCAAACCAGGACTAAGCAGAGGCTTCCACTTACTCATGTATCCCCAACCAGAGTAAGACTAAAATTGGAATTAAATAGCTAGGGCTGCAACGATTATTTTGATAATTGATTAATCTGTCGATTATTGTTTCAATTAATCAGATAGTAAAGCATGAGTAAAGGGGTTAAAATTTTGAGGTATTTTATGGTTACTGTTAAAAAATTGTTAAAATTCTACCAAAAATCACATATTTTTTATAAAATTTAAACCAGACAAAGCTACACCTATGTCACTTGAGGACGTTTGGATAGAGCATACACACAAAACACAAAATGTACATTGTTTTAATAATTTCTGTGGCTTTGCTGCTCTGTCTTGGTAATAAACCTCCTCTCTCAGCTCATGGCATCTTTCAGAGTCTATGAATAAAAAAAATTGTTAAACTGTTGATAATTATTTCAATAACTGATTATAATGAATTAATCCAATAAGCTGTTGCAGCCCTAGAAACAGCTTCTAAATTAAACTAAATCAGAAAAGACTCCTGCGTACCACATTTTGAGAACCACAGTATAGAGCATTGCCAGTGTATTTACAGCACTTTATACATAGCCACTTGTATACGGTGACTTTTAAAATTGATGATGTTACCAATTTAGTCTGCCAAGCTTCTCTACTCAAGTCAGCATCACAACATTTACATCACACCAGAGATAAATGATTTACCTTTATTTAACCAGGAAAGTCCCACTGAGTCTAACAATGTCTGGGAATTTAACCTTCTTGTTGTGTGGCAGGAGTGACATCCCAACCAAAACTGGTCAGCGGCCATGTTCCTGCCATAAAGGTAACAGTCCGACTAATGTTATTTATTTACTTCAATTGTTTGCGAGCCACTATCTCTGAACGAGTCAAACCATTCTTCTATAGCCAGACCAATTTTGTGGATGTGTTTTGAAACAAGAATCGACTTCTTTCACCCGCAACAATCATGAAGCTCGATAACGCTTTAGGTCTGGACAGAAATAGACTTTTCTAACAGATGCAGAAGAGAAATTCGACTGAAGAAGCACCAACAGCACATTTTATCCCCTCCATTTATCCAAGCTTAGGACAGGCACAAAGAGTACAGATTGTTTGTGGCAGGACTGAGAGAATGTGATGCTACACTACCTCCTTTAAATACAGTGGTTCTCAAACTGTGGTACAGGGACTTTTTGATCTGGGACCCAGATAAGTCCTGGTTTAGAGCTGGTTTAGACCCAGGTTAGGCCTAGTTTAGCCCTAGTTCAGACCTGGTTTAATCCTATGTTAGTCCTGGTTTGGTCTTAGTTTAGTTCTAGATTAGACCTGGTTTAGTTCTAGTTTAGATCTGGTTTATTCCTTGTTCAGACCTGGATTAGGCCTAGTGTAGTCCTAATTTCAATTTTAGTTTAGACTTGCTTTATGCCTAGTTTAGTCCTAGTTAAGACCTGGTTTAAACCTTTTTTACTCCAGGTTTAAACCTAGTTTAGTTTTGGTTTAGTCCTAGTTTAGAGCTTGTTTTGTCCTGATTTAGACATGGTTTAGTTCTAGTTTAGACTTTGTTTAGTCTTGTTTACATCTGGTTTAGTCCTGGTTTATTCCTGGTTATTTGTGGTTTTGTACTGGCTAATTTTTGGTTTAGTTTTAGTCCAGAAATATGGCTAGATAGTTCTTGGAAAGCCACATTAGAGAATCACTGTTGTAACACATTTCCATCTTGAAAAGTCAGTCCAAATGGGGCCTCTTCTCCCTCCTCCCATCCCCACCACTGCCACGGGACCCCCCCTCTGTCCCGTCCCATCCTCCCACACTCACCCCAACCCTCAGTGCTCCTCTGTCAGACCAAATCTCCTCCTCCTCCCCAACTCCAGCAGCTTAAAACTTTAAGCTCCCCGTGTCTTGAAGCGGGAATGAAGTGGAAATCCGTGGGATATTAAGGCAGTGATTTCGTTTTTTTTTTTTTAACCTTATATGACTTTGAGCTTGGGCGTAGTGAGTGAAAAGCGGATGGAGAACTGTTCAGTACAGAAAAATTAAATGTTTTGAAGGTTTGGTAAAAAGACTTAAGGCGGTATAGAGCCAACAATAATAACAAATGGCCTTGTGTCTAAAAATATGACACCTCACAGCTTCTTAAAGAGACAATGCACCACAGATTCAAAGCTGTGCATATCCCAATGAATCTTATGCATTTATAGCTAAACAGAAAGGTCTTGGCACAGTGCTTTGGTGGTTTTACTGACATTACTTACACTGGGATCACTGCATGAATATTTTGAGGTTAAGCAGTCATCTCGTGCAATCCTGGATCATGCAATGCACCGGAAAAGAGCCTTTTGCCTAAGGGACAGGCAACAGAAGTGAAGGAATCTCATAGAATGCAATGATAAAAAATAAACATGTTTACAGTCTGCAACAAAAGATGCTAATCTTCTATTCTGCTAAATCAACTTTATTTTTTTAGCTTTTAACCATGTTTTAGTTTATTTGCATATCAAAAACAGACCTGGAGTAGTATTTTGTTTCATTCACACTTGTCTAAGTATTCCTGTATGCTGAGGCTGTCTCCTTCTCCAGAGCTGAAAACGCTCAGGTCTCACAGCTCTACGTAGACACGTGAAACCAGGACGTGCTACTGCGTGTTTCTAAAGCCCATACACCGTCACCAGGACTCATTCTGATCATTTCAGAGCTTAAACTGCCATCACTACAAAGCAGTCAGCTCATTTATCTATCTGTTAGTGCCAAGTTGCTCATAGCTGTTCTAATTAGCCATTTTATGCTCTGTCTATGCCCACCGTTACCAGCAGGGGGTGACAAACGCCTTATCCAAGTATTCTCTACAAATTGAAAGTAACAGCTTCTCAAATAAAGACTATTTTCATTTTGTCCAAAACGATTTAAAAAGGCCTGAAAAGAAGCATAATATAGGACATCAAAGTTGTGTGCATTTAGGACGTAATTGGAAAGCATCTGTGCACATTCAGCTCAGTTTATCTATGTTTAAAAGTGGTTATTGACAACTACAGTAACATCAAACAACATCTCTCCTCTTACTGCTGTTAGCCATCTATTGACCCACTCGTTCAGGTCATTAGCACAGCTGTGGCAAGTGTCAAGTTACGACTGTTTTTCTTAGATTCTGGGTGGGTTGAGACAAATCCGCCATGTTGGAAATAGCCACAGGGCAGACTTATAAAGAATGCCTGGAATAAACACATTACAGTGATTTGTTGTTTGGCCATGTGTGAAAGGCAATCAGTCAGAAACGTAACCTGAAGATACGATGCAAAATAAAAGTTTGCAACAAATTCCCTTTCAAAAAAATATTGTATAGGAGTTTATTACCTGCTTCATAATACAGGCCCAACAACTGTGGTCAGTTTTATAACCTAGCAATTGACACAGCACAGTTTTAGTTTCACGCAAGACAAAAACAGAAATGGTGCTGTGAAACAGACAACTGTTAATGCTACAGAAATCAGTTAGGGCTGCACAATTATTAATGTTAACACAATTTCCATATCCCAATAAACTTAATATATATTGCATTAAGTTTTATACTGTCATTTTCATATCAAAGCCTATTTTGCTAAATACATATTTCTGACCTTTTAACTGTGTTATATTGTTTTATGTGCCTCAAAAACATACCCAGAGTGTTTTTTTGTTTCATAGAGATCGGGAACCTACATCATAAAACTGACAAAATGAGTAATGAATCTGCCTTGTTAGTGGTCACAGACAGAGAAATGCCATAGAGCTGCATTAGAATCAGCGGCATAAAAAAGTAAACAAACTCTTTTAGTTGCTTTGTCACTCTTGGTGAATATTCATCACACACTAAAGTATCAAAATACTTTTGTGTTAAAGCGTTTCTGCTCCCCCTACAGTTCGGAGTAAAGCACTATCATAAATACTCACAAGCCCAGTTGACTCCTGTGTGACCGCTCACTCGTCTTTATTTTCGTTTTCCCCTCCACTTATCTGTACAAAGTTTTTCTTCCCTTTGGTCACTCTGGCACGCAGAAAAATTGAGAAATAAAACCACCGCTAGCTTGTTGTTTTGCCGCTTTCTTGCGAGACCCGAGACTTCTGTGACTCCGGGTCAGCGACACTGAGACTTGCAAGTGTCACTTATGGCCCAGACCCCACAACAACTCATTTAACCATCACAGGGACTCCGAAACTGTGTATTTAAAGGTAAAAAAGTTACTGAGCTCTGCTTTAACGCTAACTTGAGTAATTTTCATCCGAAAATTGCTCCATTGTTTTGCCATTAAAAATATCTTGTGTGACCACCGATGTGACTTCATGAGCCCATTCTCAATTCATGCATATTTGAGTAATCCTGTGCACTAAACGCTCGGTCCTCAGTCGACATGTTATCTATCTGTTAATGTCATGTTGCTAATAGCCATGCTAAATAGCCATTTTAAGCTCTGTCCAGTCCCTACTGCTGCCAGGCACCTAATCCAAGTGTTCTCTGTAAAGTCAAATAAAATAAAGTTGGTATGGTATGACTATGATAAAAAATTGCCACGATCAATTAATCTTTACTGATTTCATTGCAATAAGTGATATAATCATTTATCGTCCCACCACTACTTTGACGTTATGTCGCGTCTTATGCCATAACAATAAACCAGCCCCTGCACATCACCATTTCACCAAACACAGCAGCATCCGAGAAGACACCGTGAGTCAACAAGACATGCTAATTACTAGCGACACATTTCAGGTTTGCTTACAAAGCCTTGCACTGACAAAGAGTGACAAGAATGCTTAAAAACAGTTAATAAATGTCCAAGCAAAGAGACATTTTCAGTTTTTCACCCATAAATACTTTTGTTTTTGCACAGAGCAGCTTCTCAAGGTTACCTCTCCCTGTGTGCCAGTGAGAATGGGTTATGTAACCAGTCCGAATGCTCCGATCCAGCCTCTCAGCCCTCGCTCCCACACCGAGCTAAAGGCTTCCAGCAGCAGGACGGCTTTAATATTAGCCCTGTATTAAGATGATGAAAGCTCAGAAGTCAGTTGCTATACGAGACACTGCGGCACAACGGCAGATTTATGGCTCCCCTGTGCATCACGGACCACGCACTGACACGGGATAAAAGAGGAGCAGCGGTTAGCTCGTTTTGGATTAGCACAGAATACAGAAACACATCACAACATGGTTTAGCTCACTAAATCTAAAGTCAAGGCATGTCATTGAAAATTAACATTTCTAGTTCTTTTTATACTTCTTTTGTCCACTTCTTTCTAAATCTTTGCTTTATTTACTAAGATTTTATGACAAATGCTAATGCTAAAAACTAGGACACTGCTAGCATAGCCACTAGCTTTACCAGTATTCCCAAGCTGGTATTTTACTTACACCAATTTACAGCAGTGATTATTATTTTGAAGATAGTTTTACACTCTAAAGAGTTTTCATTCATTTCTTTACATGGCGCTATTGGGACATTAGCCTGAGCCAGCTAACACTGCGATTACATTAGATTTCTACACTGGGACGTTTTTTTTTTTCCACAGATGGCAGTGCATTTGAACCCACCAAGTGACAAAAATGCTTCTGAAATCCATAAAATTTCAGTCATGAAAATCAAAGAAGGACGCTAGGGTTTAAGTTTTGAATATAATGGCAATTTATTGATAAAAATAATGACATTGAAATTAAATGTAATGACAAAAGTTAATGATTTTAAGTGTGCTATGCTTCTCTGTTGGTTAAAGTGGGGACAACTGGGGTGTGGTTTGTCGAAAACTGGAACAGATGAGTGGTTTTTTAGAGATATGTGCTGGGACAGGACAAGGAGCCTAAAACTGGAACAGGTTCAGCTCCAATACGCAGATCTGGTCACCCACTCTTGGTTACCGCTTTCTAATGTATTCCCAATATGTTATCTTCTGACTATATACATTTTACAAAGGAAAAACATAATGTGCTAATACATTTTTTCACTGCTGTCTATGCTTACATGATCAAGAGATAATCAACCCACTGAGCTGCCAGGTTTCAGGCTGATGCTGCTTTCATGTTGTCAATTTAATAGCATTCAGAAATTGTTAAAATAAGAAATGGGGAGCTACTGCTAAACCTGACTTGCTACAGCACATAAATGCGCTATATTATGCTTTTATTGGTTTTTATATAACAGCATTGCAGGTTTTACAACATTTAAAAACATCTGACTAAAAGAAAATGTTTCTGATAATTACTACTGCCATAAAGAAACAAGCAGAGTGAAGAAGAGTGCAGAGCTGGTACAGTCTTTTGAACATAAACAGAAAAAGAGCAGTTTATTTCCTTAAACTTTTTGTATGCTGCCATTTAACCACAAAATGAAAAATGTCTGAGGAATCAGTGGAAACAGAGCCGTTTTATGGATGAATGAATGAGAGCAGACTGGATGTAGAGGGCTTGTTGATTGGTCAGTGCTTCCTGGAGTGGGCGGGGGTTCGTGGAAGAGGCGGAGGTTCGTGCAATCAAGCGTTTTGAGGCCTCATAAACTCAGAGAATACAGGGTTACTCAAAGAGGCATGAATGAAGCAAAACACAACTACAGCTATGTTTTTGAGGTGCATAATATAGTTCCTTTAAAATTTCAAACCCAAATTGCCAGCGACGAAGGTTTAGGAAACACTGCTTCAAACCATGGCACAGCTGAAATGTGAGTCCCAGACATGGGGTTTGGCACATCTGAAAGGGCTGGACATGGAGTAACTGCATGCACACAAGATCAATACATTACTTAATGCATTCTCTCTATTTGACTTGCTTAATGCATAATGATAGATACAAATGTTAAGTGCTCAATGACAAGCTCTGGACAATTATAAGGAGTGCTCTTATTGGCTGTGACTACTCAGCTGAACCAGTTCCAGCGTCCAGTTCCCATGCTGGTAAAATCAAAGGGAGAAAAGGGAAACCAAGTGAAATATGCATTATTATAAGCAACTGAAAACTCTCATCCGTTTGGTGTAATGCATTAGTATTTTGTGGTTGGTGTTGCTCTGTTACTAAGCACTGCAGCCTCATGACTTTGAATTATTAGTCTTACCTTTTCAAAGTAGGACTGATGGAAATAACCAAAGCAAAAATAAGCCTCATAGATAGTTGAGGATATTTCTCTACGCTGCACTGTTCTGCTCTCAATTGTACAGATGGACACCACATTTCTAATAAAGAAAATAAAGCTTTCCAATGACAGAAACCAGCCAAGGGGCAACCATATAAAGGCCCAGGTCAGACTTGCCATTGCTTCATGTGGCTTTGTCCAGAAATAAAAAAGATTTTATAAGTAGAGTTGGATTTTATTTGTAGTATTTCCACTACAGTCACCCAAAGCAACTTCATTTACATGAGGCATATGGAAAATGTCATTGTCATCTGATGTTTATAAATCCACTGTAAATAAATGGCTGAAGGGGTTGTGTGATGGTATTAATGTCAAAGAAAGTTACAGAAAAACCTAAGTGTTGAGCTGTGAGCTGGACACTCTCTTTGTTCTGAATCCCTGCTCTTTAACTTTCAGATGTGCGTTCGGACTCTGGCCAACCTAAACATTCAGAGTACACATAAATAATGACCAATTGTTGTTGCAGGGTCTGGGCGACGCGCTGCAGCAGGAAATGAGTTCGGCCTCCGCTTTTCCACAGTGGCAGCAGGAAGGGGCGGGGCTTAGACCGTCCGGGTGTTTATTTACAGTCGCTCTCCTGGCATGTGTCGTTCCCAGCCCGCTTACATGCACATTACATGATGGAGAGAGAGACAGGCGGGTGATTTACTATTTTCCATCCCTCAGTATGGGCCCTTCCATGTCACAGTGAGCCAACACAAACTGTGGGAAACTATAATGTATAAGGCTGTATAATAACACACGCCCATGTATGAACAATGTCGACGTCATGGGCTAATTTAGTTACAGCTTTAATTTCAACAGAGACAGCAGAGTAAATGAAGGGAGGAGACCGGAAGGAACTACAAGTGTTTTATGGGAAGTGTGGTTTCAATTTAAACGAATGCAGAATGCTACACACAGCATCTATAAAAGCCAGAGGTGTTTGGTTCTTTCACACTTCAGCTTTAGTTTTTTCTTTACACAGTTCTTAAATCAGATTTCATCAGCAGCTCTGTATAATCCACTGCTAAAAAATATCCAAGCTTCTTTCAAGGTGAAGGTCTGCCTAAAATGTGTATTAGCATTTTACTCTGGCTAGAATAGAATAATTTATCCTTAGCTAACATTTATTTAAACCAGCAGAAATTTATACTTTACAGCTATCTTGATATCTTTTGACAGTTCTTTTGGATCCTCACAAAACACTGTAAGAGTTTGAAAGGTAAAGTCTTGCGCTCCTTGGAGAGTTAAAGTGGCTATAATCTGCAAAATCTATTTTTCTGAGATTTCTGCCATGTTATAATGTTTTTCCCTTATCAAAAACATACCTGAAATTGTGTTTTGCTTCATTCACGCATGTTTGAGTAATCCTGTAGTCTCTGGCAAGGCCGTTCGGAGCCTTCAAAACAATTGGCTTCACAAATCCCTGCCCACTCCAGGAGCAGTGACCAATCAACAAGCCCTCTACATCCAGTCTGCTCTCATTTATTTATCCAAAAACGCAGACATTTTTCATTTTGTAGTAAAAACGGCATCATACAAAAAGTTTAAGGACGTGAAATGCTCATTTTTTAGGGGTCAGATAATGAAATGCTGTTCTAGAGGTGACCAAGATTGCTTTAAAAATATGAATAAAAGCATAAAATATAGCCCCTTTAATGAAGCCCAATGTTTTTGCCTTTAGTATTGTTTAAATGTTTTATTCTGAATAGATGTTTACTATGACTTACTTGTTTTTTTGGACTATGCAGTGATGTTTTGCAACATTAACCAAATTCTTGAGCAGCAAATGCACAACAGCCATGCTTTCAGACTTCCAAACGACTCTTTAAGGGGTCAAACATGCACGCGAGTTTGTATGGAGAGGTTCTTCAGTTCAATAACGCTGCCTTTACAAATGCATTTAGCGCAGACGTGACCAAAACAACTGAATTCCAGGCTTTTGGCTACAAAACAAGATGCCTGAATGCCCTTCACTGCATCGTCCTTGACCAAGACTTCCCAACAGTAACTCTATCCCGCTGACCTGCCTGCTCACAAAGCCCTTCCCCTTCAACCATTTCAACTCCTCCAGGGCAGTATATTTTCTTTTTTTTTTTTTTACAGCTGTACAAGCAGAACAGGGCAGCAAGCTGACACCTAACTGTGACATTTGCGATGGTTCACCGTCAACAAGTTGCCAAATGTCCTCTTCCAGTTGCTGCACCAAAGCTTTAAATTGGGGAGTGAGGGGAGGAGGAAGAGGAGAAGAGAAGAGGGGAGCAAAGATAACAGGAAGGAGTGAGCTCATGATTAGATAACAAAAATTCTACGGGACAGGGGGGAAATTTTGTAGGAATTGTAGGGCGTTTTGGAGTGAAATGAGGAAAAAGTGTGAGCGGGAAGAGAAGTGCAGAATAGAAGAGGAGGAGGAGTGGCCCAAGCTGGATCTGATTACATAATTGCTCTACACTGGATTTGAAACAGGGCTCTGCGCAAAAGCAAAATTGCCTGAAAACAGCAGCATTTACAGTCACAGGACCAATACAAACCGATACGGCTGAGTCAGAGGAGAGAAAACTGTGTGCGATACTGTGTTCTTCTACAGCTGCAGAGACATCCAAGAGCAAGTTGTCCCTGCTTAAAGGAAGTAGCAGATTGAAAAAAAAAAAAAACACATTAAACATTAAGCAGAATGGCTAAGGTTTGGAGTCATAAAGCAGTAAAACGATAGGAAAAGGGCGCTCAAATGCTCCATAAAGTACACACAGGGCACTGCAGAGAGAAGCGAGGATTTTCTTAAAGGAATATTGCAATGTTTTGTAGAGAGGGAGGGTGAGGTCAGCACACACGACCACGCCTGCAATTTAAGCATCCACCATCACAGTCTTCATCCTCCTTATCCCGTCTAACCGTGTGGATGAGAGAGCTGGAGCAGGTTAAATAGAAGTAAATTAACAAAAAAATAGACGCAAAAGGTGGAAACTGAGATTTTGCGCCAAACAAATCCAAAATATCACGCAGCTATGACGCATTAAAAGCCACAAAATCACCCACAGCAACACAAGTTCAGCAACAACCACAGGGAAGGGGGCAAAAGGACGAAGCTAGAAAATGGGATTTGTCTCCAAGAGCTAGCAAAGAGCAACAAACAGCGGTTAAATGGGAGTTTTTACGCACCACGCCTCACGTTTTAGCAGCGCACACGAAAGTAGTGGAAGGTCTGGGCTACATCCAGAGCCACAGCCGCCGCCGTCGTGGATGTGATGCGGACACAATGAGACAAATCGGTGCAGAGGTTGCTGGGAAAGCCACGCACGCACACGCAGCAGCGGTAGAAACAACGCAAATGTGGGTTGTTGGTTTTTTTTTTTACTCACCTGGACACCGACACAAGCGCGCTGGAGTCCCGCTCGGAGCCGGAGGAGGGAAGCACGGACGGACGGACGGACTGTGCCGAGAGAGAGAGCTGCGAGCGAAAACAAGGCAGCAGCAGCACAGAGGCTTCAAATCCACCAATCCTCCTCGTCGTCTTCCTCCTCACCCCCCGCCCTCGGCCCGCTCCGCTCCAGCACTGCCCGGACTGCAGAGCGAGGCGCGCTGCATTTACGCACCGGCGAGGACAGAAGGGGGGGCGGGGATAGTTTGGATTAGAGCTCTTATTATAAAGACATCCCACATTTGAGAAAAAAAAAAGGTCTTACCAAGTCTTTGGCAGTAAAATATGCCTACTTATTCACATTTATAAAAGCTTACACTGCAGGCTTATTTCTGTATAAAGTTTATCACTTAGATGTTGGTTGTTTATGTGAATTCATGCTTGTTGCAAATCAACACAGGTGCAGAGGTGGGTAGTTTAGCCAAAGCTTTTCTTCAAGAAAGAGTACTGTTACTTAAAAAATAATTATATTCAAATAGAAGTAATTGAATTAAAGTATTTGGTGAAAAAACAACACAAGAACTGAGTAAATGTTTGGACATAATGTTTGATTTATGTTTTAGTGATGAGGTAATCAGACAAAACATGTAAAACAATGTGATAATTCTAGTATTTCAACATTAAACAACAATATAATAATAATAAACTATATCTTTATAAAATAACAAATTAAGGCACAAAAAACACCCATTTCCAAATCTCACTTCATCACAATATAAAACATTTGAAACCAACACAGAGGTAACATACAGACGTGGGTAGAGTCACCGAATATTTTTAGCATATTACTTAAAAATAATAATATTATAGTCAAGAAGTAAAACGTATGTTACTATAAAACCTACTATTAGACATAAAAGTAACATGTGTGTATGAATGTGACTTGCTTGGGGATTAAACCAATCAACAAATCAACAAACCCTCTACATCCAGTCTGCGCTCATTCATTTAGCTCTGTTTCAGCTCTGTTTCCACTGATTCCTTACAGACATTTTTCATTTTGTAATAAACTGTTTCTGGAAGTAAAAGGCTTTTTCCCCCCATAATTATTTAAAGCTTTCTCTTTTAGTCAGATAATGTTTTTAAAGGATATAAAACATGCAGTGCTCCTCTAGAGGTGACCAAGACTGGTTTAAAAGGATAATTAAAAGCATAATACAGTTCATTTGAGCAGAAAACTAGCCTAATATCAGTTTTGTAACGACAATATAAAGCTGTTTTGTTTGTTTTATGCTACTGTGATGAGCCAGCAAGACACTGTCAAATCAAAATACCATAAATGATAAGAAAAATCATGCATCATTGCATAACCAGTGGATGATGTTATGCTATATGTCTGCATTGTTATTATTCTCTTATCTAAACACACCTAGCTCTGCCCACTGCTGTTCAAATCAACCTCTACATTTTTAATTTCGGTCGCAAAAATGTCCTCTATTGTTAAAACACTGTATTTTTTTATTTAAACTTAAAGTAATTGTAGTATGTTACCAGGATAAAGGGCTGGCGTCTCTCAATTTGCCTGCGTAAGAAAATGCTTCAATACTATGACATTGCATTTTCAGATTCTAGATGCTTGGCTCCACCCGTCTGTGCCGCAGTGGTGCAGACAGCGAGCGCTCCCGGAGTTAGAGGAGGATGAGTAGGAGGAGGAGACTTGGCCCCAGGAGAGAAAGGGGGTCCACAGAGACAGATTGATGCCAACAGGCTGAGAAGTTAGGGCCAACTCTCCTGGAACTGAGGCTGAGGAATAATGTGTTCATGAGCAGAGTTAAGTGTCACAAAGGTTTCATCATCACACTGTGGTAAATGTGATCCCTGAGTTTGTTTTAGACTGAGGCAGAGCACATTTATTTACACCAAGTACCAGCTCAGAAAATATTTAGGTTTCAAAGTAATGGGCTAATCCAGAATCAGTCCAGGAGTAAAACAGGACTAAAGCAGCTCTAAACCAGGACTGACTGGGACTAAAGCAGGACTAATACAGGATGAAGTTAGGACTAAACCAGGTCTGAAGAAGGACAAGTCCAAGATGAAACCAAAAGCAGGTCTAAACCAGGACTAAACCAGGTCTAAACCAGTACTAAAGAAGGTCTAAACCAGGACTAAACCAGGACTGATGAATCCAGGACTAAACCAGAACTAAACCAGGTCTAAACTAGGACTAAACCAGGTCTAAACCTGGACTAAACCAGGTCTAAACCAGGACTAAACCAGGTCTAAGCCAGGACTGATGAATCCAGGACTAAACCAGAACTAAACCAGGTCTAAACCAGGACTAAAGAAGGTCTAAACCAGGACTAAAACCAGGTCTAAACCAAGTCTAAACTAGGAATAGTCAAAATTAAGCATAGTCAAACTTTGTTCTCAAACTGTGGTATGTAGGGAACCACTGCTGTAGACCCTTTTGGTGTCTAAACTGTGCATGGATTTTTTAAAATAGAACACTGTAAAATAAAAAAAATGTACAAAACACCATTATACTTATATGGTATATATTCAACTGTAGACCGCATGAGCTACAAACAATCCTGATGTAAAAGTGATGCCAGAAGAAGATAGTTGCATTATGTTAAAAGTCCTGTGTAGTATTAATGATCTGATAAACTATTCAGTCTCACAAACAAAAGTATTTCCCTTGTGGATCAGTTTTATCTATAATCTAAACAATTTTGGCTTATTTAAAAACATAAATATAAGGCTTTTCATTAGACTTCAATTGCAGTTAATATAAGAACAATAATATTATGGAGAGTTTTGGTGTAATCATATTGTCAAGCTGCAATAATAATAATAATAACTCTTCTTTAAACACGCAGCAGACTGAAGACTGAAGGACGTCCACCACAGCTGTACGCGTACTGTGTGAGTGTGTACCAGGGATTATCACTCAGATACCAGACACCGCGGTGAAATGTTCAACCAGCCGCAGTCATATTTGTTTTGAAGCTCAGGATGGCGGACAAAAGGTCAGGGGTCAAGGTGGTAAATCCCCCCAGAGCTGGATTTGTGTGGAGCTCAGTATTATGCACTTGTATATGTATATGACAGATACTAAAATGACAATAAATGGTATTGTTACTAGAAAGCAGTAATAATAATAATAATAAAGATAAACAGTAAATCAGCAAACTGCATAAATAAGGCAATAAAATCATCAAAGAAAAGACATATTAGACAACCAGTCAGTCAGAGATAGAGCAATAAACAAAGTCATAGATAAATAAATTATAGCAAGGCCAGTCGATAAAAGTGTGGTTTAAGAAGTGATTTAATCCCTGCTGGATATTATTCCAAATAAAAACATGTCTGCTATACACACTAAGGCTGCACGATATGGAGAAAACATGCGATATTCGATAACTATGTGGAAAATTGCGATAATATTATTTGAAAATAGAGCCTACTTTTCGAACATAGTAAGTTAAATTCACTACATTTCACAAAAATGTAAGTTCCTGTATTTACAAGTCAAAACAGCGACAAAATCAAAACTTAACACAGACTAAACCAGGAATAAAACAAGGCTAAGCTTTGACTAAATTAATTAAATTACCACTAAAACTGGACTTTTTAAACATTTTTATTTAGTCACAACACATGTTCCTTTAAGGCTCTGGTGGAAAATGATTCTTCAGTGTAAATCTCTGTCAGATGGAAGACCACAGCGTTATTGCGATATATTTAGACTTTTGCGATACAGATATTGCGTTTGCTGATATTGCGATAACGATAATTTTGCGATATATTGTGCAGCCCTAATACATACATCAAGGGAACAAACTGGGAAGCAACACAGAGGAGATGGTGTTTTTAAAAGTGTTAATCTCTTTCAAATAAGGTTAATTCATTTGTCCTCGTCTATTATACAGTCATATGTAAAAGTTTGGGCACCCGTCTGAGTTTGCAAAATAATTTACTCGAAAAAAGATCACAGAGGTAAGTCATTCATTTTCTAGTGACATCTGAGTTCTAGGGTGTTTTCCTAACAACAATTTTTAGTGCAGCAGTATTTGAAATTAAATGAAATATTAAAAAAATGCCTGTGCAAATGTTTAGGACTCTTATAAGTTTGTTGATTTGAATGCATGTAACTTCTCGAAAAGGATTACTTGCAACACAAAACTTGTTAGATTGGTAAGTTAAGCCTTGAACTTCATAGACAGGTGCATTCAATAATGAGAAAAGGTATTTAAGGTGGTAATCAGGAAATGGAAGGACACAGGTAAAGTTAATGTTAAGGCCAAATGTGGCAGGCCAAGAAAAATACCAGAGAGACACAGGCAAGGAATGGTGAGGGGGGGCTGTGGATGGTATGGTGGAGGTCTGTCAGTCCACACCATGTTATTCAATTCTAAACATCAAATCAATTCTGAAACGTACAGAGAAGCAGTGTAGCGAGGCTAAAACAGGGGTAATGTGTTGGTGTCCTGTTAAAACCATGAGAAGCCATCTGAAAACATCTGTCCAAGTCTCTAAACGTCGCACTGACACTGTGTGCTTAAACAGCAATCTTTATATTGTACCAAAGACACATAAAATTAAGAAAATATATGAAAATAGTATTGCATTCACAAACTTATTGGCCCGGAGATGAATAGGATTGGAAGGGAAGTCATCGCAGGCCCAAGAACATCTGTATGGCTTAAAGATCTTTTATGTTCTTAGAGCTGGAAAAGATAAGTACAATCTAAGAGCTGCTGGAGGACAAAGGACTCCTAACGACCCAAAAACACTCAGGCTATTCACAGTCTCCTGAACCAATAGAAGTTAGTTTCTCGGAGGAGTTAGTCCTCCTAGCAATTTCTTCAGAATTGAGAAAGCCTCTTGGATAAAAGGTGAAACGTCTTCAACTTTAAAAATCTTCTTTGAACCTTTGCTGTGATGCAATTCCCCTGAATGAGTGAGAGTCTTCACAGACGTACAATCTAAGATGCTCACCTGAAAAATTCAACTTAATTTGGGGCGATATTATGATCTACTTGCAGGACTTGAAGACATTATAGACGCTATGAGACAACAAGAGTACGCCGAGTTACAGTAGTCCAGACAGGAGAATATTAGAGCATTGATGACTTTTTCTAGATCAAGCCGGGAGAGGACAGTTTTAATTTTACTGATGATGCCGAGGAAACAGGACTGGGTGACTTTTGTGATGTGAAGATGGAAGTTGAGGTTTTAATCAAATATTACACCAAGGTTTCTGGCAGCGGGGGTGAAGTTGGAGGAAAGAGGACCAAGACGATTTTGAATACGGGCAATCAGAAATAATTACAATTATTTCTAAAAAGTTGTGTGCCATCCAACTGTTCACATCGTTAAAACACACAGCAGCCAGGCTTCCAGTGTGCTCTGGTCTCAGCGGGAGATATATCTGTGTGTCGTCAGCATAACAGTGCTAGAGGGAGAATATGAATAGAAAATAAAATCGGACCTACAATAGAACCTTGCGGTACACCACAGGCAATGGCAGCAGAGGAGGAAGTAAAATTACCGATGGTGACCGCAAAGGCTCTGTCTAAAAGAGAAAAATAAAACCAATCAAGTGCTGTGTTTATGATACCATCATAGGTTTTAGTGTCAAACGCAGCACTCTATTAATCTAAAATAATTTAAATTGTGCTTTCTTTTCTATCGGCGGCTAAAAGATGGTCATTTGAGACTTTGAGGAGGGCTTTAAAACCAGATTGAAATTTCTCAAAGATGTAATTTTCATTCAGTAGTATTACTAGGATTAGGATACTATTAAAAAAAAACATTAGCCAATAATTATACAGTAACAGCTATTAATAATAATAGCAATGTGGCAGTATAGCAGTTACTGTATAATGCAGTGTTTTACATACTGTGTCATTTTGTTGAAGGTTGGATTTTGCTTTCAACAGAAACCTTGGCCTCTTTTCGCAGCAGTTCTCTCAACAATACCTGGAAACTCTATAGGCACAGCTTGTCACGTACATTTAGAGGCATAAAAACCGGTCGCTTAAAGTCACTTTGTCTTTCAGTAGAAAACTAAAGCCTGACATAGTCTTTTAGTGTCTGTGTATTGGTCTTGAATCCAATTTTACTCAGTCTTGTCTCAGTTTCAGATGTGGCGGAGATTTTATTTACCAAACATTATAAGAAAATGCTATTCTTCATAATTTTAGAATAATTAGTTTTCTGCATTAGAAGAACCAGGAACATGATCTGTCTCTGTTTGTGGAGTCTGTCGCATTAAATCAATAAAATAATCATTTATGTATTATTTTATTATTATGTTCTGGTCTTTTGTGTACAGTGAGGTCTTAACAGCATCAGTTTCATGTTTAACAGCAGTAAACAAATGTACAGAGGATTAAAGGATTAACTTAAGACAAGAGATACAACACAAATTAATCCTGAGATGATGGTTAGTTTTGTGTTTGTTTTATTTTTATGATGTTCTTTTTTAGGACATTTCTAGCTCTCTGTTAGCGAAGTGAGTAGTTCATGTGCTTTTGGTTTCGGGGAGGTCAGAGGTTCAATTCCCTGATATGGAGCCAAAAACTTTAATCTGGGACTAAACCAGGACTAAACCAAGATGAATCCAAGAATAAACCAGGACTAAACCAGGTCTAAACCAGGATTAAACTGGGACTAAACCAAGATGAATCCAAGAATAAACCAAGGACTAAACCAGGTCTAAACCAGGACTAAACCAAGATGAATCCAAGAATAAACCAAGGACTAAACCAGGACTAAACCAAGATGAATCCAAGAATAAACCAAGGACTAAACCAGGTCTAAACCAGGATTAAATTGGGACTAAACCAAGATGAATTCAAGAATAAACCAGGACTAAACCAGGTCTAAACCAGGACTAAACCAAAATAAATCCAAGAATAAACCAAGGACTAAACCAGGTCTAAACCAGGACTAAACCAAGATGAATCCAAGAATAAACCAGGACTAAACCAGGTCTAAACCAGGACTAAACCAGGACTAAACCAAGATGAATCCAAGAATAAACCAAGGACTAAACCAGGTCTAAACCAGGATTAAACCAAGATGAATCCAAAAATAAACCAGGACTAAACCAGGTCTAAACCAGGACTAAACCAAGATGAATCCAAGAATAAACCAGGACTAAACCAGGTCTAAACCAGGACTAAACCAAGATGAATCCAAGAATAAACCAGGACTAAACCAGGATGAATCCAAGAATAAACCAAGGACTAAACCAGGTCTAAACCAGGTCTAAACCAGGACTAATCCAGGATGTTCAGTTCTCTGATGTGAAACCAAAAATGTAAGTGACACTCTGTGCCGGTCCCAAGCCTGGATAAATAATAATAACAGTAATGCATCAGGCTTTTGGACACTTTACAGTAGCATTATTCATTCAACGTCGAACGTCTCTACCAAGCTCCTGCCGCCCCGTGAAGAGAAGAGGGTTGCGTCAGGAAGGGCATCTGTGTTAAAAACCTATGGCAAATACCTGTGTGGCAGCTCCTGAACAAAGGGGAACAGAAAGAGACTCGTCCTTTCTGCTGCACAGGTTTGGCTCAGGCTCTGTGTTTTTACAGAGATGAAACAGGGAGTGAATGATGCCGGTGCTGATTAGCATCAATGTTTCTGCTCTCAGTGCTAACATCAGGACACAGCAGAGATTCCTGTTCTGCCCAAATAAGGAGCATTTTCTGGTCCAGAGTGTCGTCCTGAGGCCTGCATGCACTGTGGTTTGCTTTGCATAAGTCTGAAATGTTTTAAAACTCTTTTGTTTTCTTTTTCTGGAAGACATAAATCACAACATTTTGCTATAGAAATCCAGACATTCATTTATATTGATTTGTAAAAATAAGTAAATGAAGTGATGAAAGTGTGTATTTTAGCACTGTATAGGTCTTGATACTAGGGCTGCACAATATATCGCAAAATTATCGTTATCGCAATATCCGTATCACAAGAATCTAAATATATCGCAATAACACTGTGGTCTTCCATCTGACAGAGATTTACACTGAAGAATCATTTTCCACCAGAGCCTTAAAAGAACATGTGTTGTGACTAAATAAAAATGTTTAAAAAGTCCAGTTTTAGTGGTAATTTAATTAATTTAGTCACAGCTTAGCCTTGTTTTATTCCTGGTTTAGTCTGTGTTAAGTTTTGACTTGTAAACACAGGAACTTACATTTTTGTGAAATGTAGTGAATTTAACTTACTATGTTCGAAAAGTAGGCTCTATTTTCAAATATCGCAATAATATCGTTATCGCAATTTTCAACATAGTTATCGAATATCGCATGTTTTCTCCATATCGTGCAGCCTTACTTGATACATAATCAAACAAGGGGAAAAAATTTAAAAAAATTAAGATGAATAGATAAAGGAGAAGCAAAGTAGGGTAGGCTGGATCACTTTTAACTCAGAGGTTATTCATTCTTATGCGCTCAAACTTTAATAGAGAACCAGTCAGGGTAAGATGTAACAGCAGGTGGGCAGAGATGTAACAGTGACTGAAAACTGCTGACGTAAAGTTTTCCAGAGCTCATTTATGTCAAATCCTGTAAGAACAATAAAGATAACAGCGTTTTAACCTGAACTGCAGTAATAAAAAATACATTTGTCTTAAAACTGGTGCACAAATCCATTATTTGTGCATTTGTGTACAAGCTTTTTCCTTTCCAGTACAATTTATTGGTCATTTAGATGTGAATGTTTTAATATAAATATTGCACTATAATACTTTGTTTTTGTCCAATTCTAATCATTAAAAATAAGAAAAAAAAATGCAGTTAACTTAGAAAACAGACCTGTTGCCTCTATCAGAAACCACTGTACTTTTTATTAGAAACTGTGTTTTATTACTCACCCCATCGCCTCCTTTGAACAAAAAGTCACTTTTTTTTTAACATATTTTATGTGTGGGTTAAAGTGAACTATATGTAAAATATCAAATTAAACTAAAACATTTTAACAAAACAAATGATATAATTGTATCTACAACACATGTGACACTAAACTAAAATGAACCCTGGTAAAAATTAAAGAAATTGTGTTGGAAAATCTGTTTGTGGGCCCTAAAAGGCACAAAGTTGCTCACAGAAACATAAAACAAACAGTAAAAGGGTCTGAAGGTGCAGCTACAGGTGCAGTTTGTGGTAAATGTCAGTGTTTGGTTCACAGTGGAGTCGGCCTGTTCTTCAGGACGTTGCCTGGAAACAGAAAACTGTCGGTGCCCACTCAGGTGTTTCTACTCCACCAACAGGACGGGTGTGTGGGCGGCTACACACACACACACACACACACACACACACACACACGCACGCACGCACGCACGCACACACACACACACACACACGAGACAGAGGACGACAAAAACTTTACCGACTCTCCCACAAACACTCAGATCGGTGTTTCCATGCCGACCACTACAGGATGCCAAGAGTGTTACTGCGAGAGGAGGAGGAGGAGGTCAGGGCCAGCGCAGTGGGTCCAGTTTTCTGATTACAGTGTGGGTGGCTCCGGACCTCTGTGGGGGCGCTGCATTATTAGGCTATGGGACGTATTATTATCTGCTGTAGGTTTGCATTTTGCTTTAAAGGAGATATTTTACGCTTTTATTTATATTTTTGGTCACCTCCAGAACTGGATTGCACATTTTACAACCTTTAAAAACATTAGGTTAATAAAAGAAAGCAAGTACAGTACTTTACTACTGCCAGGAAGAAACAGGTGACCAGCAGAGGGCAGCAGAGTGCAGAGCTGTTATGATCTTTTGAACATAAACAGAATAAAGAGCAGTTTATTTCTATCAAACTTTCTGTATGATGCCATTTTACTACAAAATGAAAAATAGCTGTGAGGAATCAGAGGGATTTACACAAAACAAAAATGGAAATGCACACACAAAGTTTTCAAATTTGTGTGTGTGTTTTTGTTTGCGTGTTTTTGATTTTGTTGGTGTGACTTGCCCAACAGGTCCACCGTAGGAAACAGAGCTACACACAGTTTATTTTATTTTACTTATTTTTGATAAATGAATGAGAGCAGACTGGATGCAGAGGGCTTTGTTGATTGGTCAGTGCTTCCTGGAGTGGGCGGAGGTTCATGAAACCGAGCATTTTGAGGCCTCAGAAACTCAGCTCCAGATAATACAGGCATGAATGAAACAAAACACAACACCAGGCATGTTTTTGATGAGGGAACAACATTATAACATGGAACAGAAAATGGCTCAAAAATGGTTTTACAGTAGTTTTACTCAGCCGTCTGAACAGAAGAAGCAGGAGTTGTGTGTTACTCTGTCTCCAGTCCTTTCAGCTCGGACTCCAAATATAGTCCCAAGTCCTGCTCCTCCTGTCACTCTGAGCTATTGTGAAGGATTACTGTCACACTGTACTGTCCCAGCAGAGACGCCCAGTGTGGCACAGGCTACGAACAAACAACTGTGGTCAACAACAAGCAGCAGCAGCAAACTGAGCGACACAAAGAGGAAGTTAGTGTTGCAAAGGCTACGTTACACTGCAGGTCTTTATGCTTAATTCAGATTTTTGGCTGAAATCAGTGGTGATTCCCATAGCATTTTAAGCGTGACTTTTATCAGTCTTTTGACAGAGCCAGGAGTTGAGGGATTGTGATGTGAGGGACTTCACCGACACCGTCACTCCTCAAAAATGTATTTCTAATTGTTTTTTTTTTACCCAAAATACTAAATAAGTTCAAAACCTCACTTTTCCACTGACTAGCTCCTGTCTGTCATAGTTGTTACTATTTGATCTAACCAGTTTCTGCCTCTTCCAGTGCAGAATTGTGGCATCCTTTGCCTTATAATGTAGTAAAAGTCAAAAGTGAAATGTGACTTGGCCGTTCAGACTGAGGTCATATTGTTAAGGATCAGATTAGTATCTGATTTAGGAGCACATAGGAAAGTGGCCTGGGTCAGATTTAAAAAAAAATCTGATTTGTGCTGTTCACACTGTCACATATATGGGCAAAAAAGTCAGATTTGGGTCACTTTTACCTGCAGTCTGAACGTAGCCTATGTTAGCATATGATTGTTTACATAGCAATCTAGGTAACTGCTTCAGAAACAATCCTCTACAGTGCAATGGGAGCCAGGCAATCTTTGGTCATACAACTGTTAAATTGTTCCATTGTTGTATCACACTAAACACGCAACCATTGGTCACCATGACTAAATACAGGAGCTGTTTGTTGGTGACACAGTGTTGAAGTTGTCAGAACAATATCAGTTTCTTATCTATGAGTCACATTTCACATTTTTATGGGCACAATAAAAAAGTCCACTGCAAACTCTCAGGAAAAATCCCCTTCCAAAAATAGAACAGATGTTGTAAATACAGGTACGATCTGTCCTGAGGCTTAATTTTCACCTTATTCCCTGTACCCCTGTCCTGTTGGATGGGAGGAGCCCTGTAAACACTGCACAAACACCGCTCAAAATCACTTAGTTCAATGAATCAGTGAATGATGAGGATCGATGTTAGAGTAAAGGGAATCTAACGTAGCCTTTGCAATCCAACTTTAAAGTTCAAAAGTTGTTCAGATACAGATTGTCAGCGTGAGTTCACCCTTTAAAGATGCATGACCTGATTTTTTTCCCCCTTGTATTTGAGGAAAACTAATTTTTCAGTCAACAGCAGTGTTACAAAAGTTGTCTCTGAAAAAATAAGACTCTTTTTTTAAATGTGAGTTTTATTATAAAGTGTTTTAACAGTGGGAGAACTAGAGCAGGGACTGGATTTCTTGACCAATCACACAAGGGATGGTCCCATTCAGATCAGGGACACTTTCATGTAATGGAGGTCGTTTACTTTGTTTTTATTCACTAGAGGTAAGGAGACCAACTCCAGGGCGGGCTCCAACTGTTTACACCACAAAACTGCAGAAAAAAGAAAAACAGAGAGAAGAAATACATGAGAGAGGAGAGATTTTTTAAACTTGGCCTTAAATGAGCTGTGATATGTGTCATTCATTGAAATTCTCTTCAAGCACAAGCAGCGTTTAGCTTTCTCAGTCTTTTGTGTGTGTGTAAAGTGTGTCCTGGGGCAGGTTGGTATGGCGACAGCGTTCCTCTTGGTGCGGGGAGAGTTTCCAGGGAGAACCGGTCTCTGTGCGCCAGCCCTACAAAAAAAAAAAAAACAAGACGCACACACACACTCAATACAAAACCAGCATGTTCACATCACATCAGCCGCAGTTTTTCAAAGCCATTCTTTCTTCTCTGACCTTCAAAACAGCCAATAAGCACCAACCTCACGATCCATCGAGTCTGAAGGCTGACATTTGAGGAGGCGCAGACTGCTGTACGACTGGGGACTCGCTCGGATCTCGCAGCGTCAGGGCTTTTGTTGTTGTTGTTGTTGTTGTTGTTGTTTGGGGATGGCTGTGATTTAATTGGATCAGAGGGCAGGTAATCAGGTCACATGACTCTGCTGTTTGTAATCAGAGCTGCAGCAGAGCGTCGGGTTACATCACAGCATGACACAGCCCACACTGTAAAGTAAAAAAAAAAAAAAACTTAAAAACTCAAGGCATCAAGGCAACAGGATCCTTCCAGATTTTTGAGTTTTGGCAGGCAACTCAAAATCTCAAGTTTTCAATTATTTTGTTCATCTAATTTGATTTACATATAACCAGCGGTGGACAGTAACTAGATACAAGTCAATTTTTTGAAGAAAAAGTACGTTCTGAGTACATTTTGTAGAACATATTTTTACTTTTACTTGAGTAAAACTTTAAATTATCTAAGGAAGTAAAAGTGGTTTAGTGGGCAGCACATCTGAGTTACAATCAGAAGGAGCTGGGTTTGAAACATGGGGAAGAAGAAGAGGAAGAAAACATTCAAATGTGCTTTAAAGTAAAAATTTTGTTGGGTAATTTACTTCTACTTGAGTAATATTATTTTTGAAGTAACAGTACTTTTACTTTTACTTGAGTAAAGCTTTTGAGTACTTTGTCAAACACTGGATTTGACTTAAAATTTTAAGTTTTACTTACTGTCATTATTTTGTTTAATTCATCTTCCAACCAGCTTACTATCCATTGCTTAGAAAAAGTATTATTCCTTTGTTAAATTTAGTATAGTTTTTATTATCATCAATAAAAAATACTTTTTTCTAAGCAATGGATAGTAAGTTGGCTGGAAGATGAGTTAAAAAAACGATAGAGAGTAAAACTTAAACTTTAGAGTTTTTAGACATATGTAGATAAAATTAGGTGAACAAAAAAAATTCGTTGTTGAAAACTTGAGATTTTGAGTTGTCCCCGAAACTCAAAACTCTTGAAGGATCCTGTTGCCTTGAGTTTTTGCAGTTTTTTTTGCTTTGAGAGAAAGTTTTAAAGATGCTAAGTCGACTCAAATACAGTGACTGGACTTGGAATCAAGAAAAGTGAAGGGACTGGCAAAATAATCAAATTGAGAAAGACATATCAAAGTCTCAAACATTAAACTATGTGGTGCCAGACAGAAATGGTGACAAAATGGAAGATGAGACAAAGATTTCATTCTGTTGCATCACTGAAAATGTCAACAAACTAAAAGAATCTGGTGCTTTACTTCATAATAACTTTACTTTAGACACAAATCCGAAGCCCCTGCACTGCTTAAACTGTCAGGAACAAAACTAAAAGTGACATTATGCAACTCTGCAAATAGATGACAAAATATGAATTTGTACTGTGAAAAACAAGTTCTTTTGCACATCTGTTTCTTGGGACAGGTGCGTTGGAAAGAAAATATTTTACCAGATGAAAATGCGTTTGGCCTGTGAAAAAATGCCATAAGTTTGACAGCGAGCGGGACATTCTTCAGTTCAGTAAATGAACAATAACTGAGCCAAAATAGCTTTTTAATAGACAAAAGAGTATTAGTCACCAAACATGGCAAAATCTGCATAAACTTTGATTTTTGGCAGCGTGTACTGTGAGTGAGAGGGTAGTGAAGCGAGCATAAATCTTCAACCTACAAGTCACTGGATACTTAGAACTACTGTTTGTAAGGATTTTTTGTGTCAATTTTCAGATGATTAATACTTTAATTTAGTTTGTCTTGCTATCTGACCATAGCAGGCTGTTTATTGTTCAAAATTAAAAGCACAAATGAGAATATATTGCCAAGCCCTGGGGCCAGGTTCTGCAGGACTTTTCATCACACAGAGGCACCACAGTTACTTTAGGACCTCATCAAAAACCCACAAATGAAGATCTGCACAGAAACGTACAGCAGCTAAAGCAGCATCAACCCAGGGCCTAAACACTGTGTGCGGTTGTTTAGGGCAAGGTTCTGACTGTGTTCAATTTAGATGCACACCGTTTTTATATTAAATTGTTAGTGGCCTTTGTCAAGTTCATTTTGATTTGCGACTTAGAAAAAAGAAAATTGGAGATGGGTAAATGATAAAAGTATCCTTTTTTTTGGTTTGTTTGTGATTTATTCATTATTTTGCACTCCTTTATTTCTATTTATTCTTTAAAAAATACTTTGTGATTAAATTATTTCTTACCTTTGTTATATTATATACTGTCTATATACAATGAAGCCCGAACATATTCATACCCCTGGCAAATTCTCACTTAAAGTTACTTTCATTCAACCAACATGCCCCTTTTTGTTCAAATGTAAATATTATTCCACAATGATTCCTCTTGTACATCGTTTTATTATCTTTTGGCAGAAGCCTGTGTCATTTCCAGTCAAAAAAAAAACCTTGCTGGTTGAATGAAAGTAACTAATTTCGCCACTGTATGTGCATGTGTCATTTGGTGGGCCACAAACAAAATCTTGTTTAGGGCCACCAAAAGCTTAGAGCCGGCCCTGCATCAATCAAAAACAACAACAAGGTAAAATGCACAGTGACAGATTTTAGTAAAACACACACACATTTCCCCAGAAGCCAATATTTGTGTGTAGGCGGAGCTAAATGTGGCTTTAGAGTGTGGGCTGCTCCCATGAAAGATTTGCCAAATATGTCAGTGCCAAACAGATGACGACTGGTCCAACAGAGCAGTGTTTATCAGAGACGGCCTCCAGAATTTGGGAGTGGAGAGGATGGGACGGCCCGCAGTGAGTCCTGACCTCAGTGAATGAAATACTGCTGAATGTGTTGAACCTTAGGCCAATAATTACCATATTTTCTGGTCTATAAGTCGCTCCGGAGTGGCACTAGCCAAAAAATGCATAACGAAGAAGAAAAAAACTTATTTAAGTCGCACTGGACTATAAGTTGATTTTTTTGGGGGAAATTTATTTTACAAAATCTGACACCAAGAAGAATTCATCTTGAAAGGCAAGTTATAGTAATAATAGAATAGAGAACAACAGGCTGAATAGGTGTGCGCTATGCTAACGTAACACATTGATGGTTATTCAGCTACATGAAGCATAAACAACGAACTGAACAGGTGTCTCGTATGTTAACGTAATATATTAACAGTTATTCACATAACTATAGCATAAAGAACATAATATAACAAGTTCACCAAACTCACCATCTCACTCCTAATCGCTAAATCCTTTAAATTCTTCATCCTCGGTGTCGCTTCTGAACAACTCCGCCAACTCCGGAGGTAGACGAAGCGCCGCTTCCTCCTCTGCGTGGCTGTCGTCAGACTCAGCATCAGTTCCATTTCCAATTATTCCGCTCTTTCTCAGTTGTCTTTATAGCCTAAGTTGTTAGTGGTAATGTTTACATTTTAAATTGTCAGTGGTACAGGTGCAGCAGATGCTGGTACACAAGCCTAGAGCGCCCTCTAACCAACACCTGAAATATTTTAATATATAAGTCACACCTGAGTATACGTCGCACCCCTAGCCAGACTATGAAAAAAGTGTCTGGAAAATACAGTAGTCACTAAAGATACATTGATACAACGCACCAATACTATCTTAAATAACTTTATTTAAAAAACATCTTCCTAACAGTTTGTTCATCTGCACAACCGGACTACACTTTGTATTTCTGTTTGCTGATTATTAATAAGAGACATTTAGTAGATGCGTGTTTCTCAGAAGCGGGTGGAGAATCCGGACAGCTCCAGTTTGTCGATGCTTCTCTGATTGGAGAAGTTGGCTCTGCTGATGCGAGAGCTGGGACTGCCCTCTTTACTCAACCACACCTTCCTGTAAAACAGACACAGGAAGAAGACAGGTTAAAAAAAATACATCTAATCATGTGTCTTTTATAGGCTTTGGTGACAAAAATGTGCTGCAAAGTGTGCACAATCTGTCAAATTAGCTCAGGCTTTATCCAGACTTGACAGTTTTTATGACTGTAGATCTATATGGTAATTAAAACTATATAATACACTGGTCCTAGTGCATTCTAATAGGGATGGTGTTTATGTTGTATGATCAATGATAGCAGCCTGTTTTCCACCAACGAGCGACTGGAAAAAATCAGATGGGAACTAGGGCTGCACGATATGGAGAAAACATATGATATTCAATAACTATGTTGAAAATTGTGATAACGATATTATTGCAATATTTGAAAATAGAGTCTACTTTTTGCACATAGTAAGTTAAATTCACTACATTTCACAAAAATGTAAGTTCCTGTATTCACAAGTCAAAGCAGCGAGAAAATCAAAACTTAACACAGACTAAACCAGAAATAAAACAAGGCTAAGCTGTGACTAAATTAATTAAATTACCACTAAAACTGGACTTTTTAAACATTTTTATTTAGTAACAACACATGTTCTTTTAAGGCTCTGGTGGAAAATGATTCTTCAGTGTAAATCTCTGTCAGATGGAAGACCACAGCGTTATTGCGATATATTTAGATTCTTGCGATACAGATATTGAGTTTGCTGATATTGCGATAATTTTGCGATATAATGTGCAGCCCTAATGGGAACTACAGTGTTTTCAAGAGTCACAAACTGATGTATAACCTGCAGAAAAAGATGAAATAAAGACAATAATGTGATATTTTCGCTAAATTAGAATAAAAACATTATCATCTTTAAAATGGATTCCTTAGTAAATTATAAAATGGCGCCAAGAACTCAAACAGAAGTGTCTTGCACAATTTCAGCTGGCCCCTCCAGCACTCACCAAGGGATTATTATTATCACCAATCAGACCATGCATGACCCTGGAGTGTAACCAGTGCTCCGGGACAGTACATACAGAGGCGTAAATGGACTGATGACTGGAAACTGTATAGGCTCTAAGTAATTTCTAAACCCACACTGCATTTAATTCTTGTCTTACGCATTAGCATAACTAATCAGAGTGTGCGTGAGAGCTAATTGATTAACATGAGGAGATAAGTGTGAGGAGTGTGTGTGTGGAGGCCTGCAGCTGCTCTCATACATGCAGCTGTTCAGCACCTGTGTCTCTGTGGAGGACAGGATTTATGAGGACAGAGACTACTGTAGTGGACTGTCAGACACGGAGCATTTTACTCTCACTTTATAGTCGTCATGTTTTGAGTGCTAACTGTTTTATAGCTTAGTACAGGCTCGGTCTTAAAAACAGTCTGGTGTAAAGTTAAGTCACAAATGAACTATGTAGGGGGGTGATCGATCCTCGAACCTTGGCCATCTCACAGTCTCTCTGGTGGACTCTGGTGTTGGGTTCTCTCCAGGTTCTCCAGCTTCCAAAAAACATCTGGTGGTACTCTGGAGTCACTACAGCCTACTTCATTTGGGGCTAGTTCTGGTTTAGACCTGGTTTAGGCTCTTGTTAGCTGGTACTTAGAAAGCCATATGCACTAGATTTGCAAAGGTATTTACTCACCCATCCAAATAATTGATCTGGGATTATGGTGTGGGGTTGTTTTCAAGAGCTTAGTTCCCATTTATTAGATTTTGGACAATTCCATGCTCCCAACTTTGAGGGAACAGTTTGGGGATGGCCACTTCCTGTTCCAACATGACTGCACCAGGGCACAAAGCACGATCCATAAAGACATGGATGAGTGAGTTTGGTGTGGAAAAACTTGACTGAACCTGCACAGAGTCCTGACCTCAACCTGACAGAACACCTTTGGGATGAATTAGAGCGAAGACTGCGAGAAAGAGTGGGCCCATGTCATATTAAACGCTATGGATTAAGAATGGGATGAGTGTAAAGGCAGCTAAGCTAATACTTTTGGAAATATAGTGTAGGACTGGCACTGGTGGTGACTCTAAATTGCCCCTGTAGTGAATGAATGTGAGTGAAGGGTCTGTCTCTGTGTCAGCTCTGTGACGAACTGTCCCGTGTCCAGGCTGTACCCCGTCAAAAGCCCATAGTTGCTGGGACAGGCTCCAGTGACTCCTAACGGAAATAAGTGAAAGAAGATGAATTAATGAATAAAAAGTAAATAGCTGTGCAAAAAATTAGACTGAGAACATCCAATTCTAAAGAAGGACAAAAATGTGGGCCCTCTGAAGTCTCTGGATGCCAGTCGAGGTCCCACAGCCGCCGCCTCTGCAGCAGGGTATGATGGGAAAACGGGAGCATTCCTCTGGTTCTAAATTTACCCTGAGAATGATGTGGCTGTTTGGCCCAACGGCTGACCGCATGTTTGCAGATCTGAGTGTGGGCATGTGTGTGTGTGTGTGTGTGTGTGTGTGTGTGTGTGTGTGTGTGTGTGTGTGTGTGTGTGTGTGTGTGTGTGTGTGTGTGTGTGTGTGTGTGTGTGTGTGTGTGTGTGTGTGTGTGTGTGTGTGTGTAGATTAAAGTAGATTGTAAAGGATCAAGGTCAACTGCGTGAGACTGAGCCAGAAACGTAGAGTAAAACACAAACACGAAGAAATGTAGAGAAAGAGACGTCCCGCTTTGATTTTGGCAGGAAAATATCTCGGCCTAAAGTAGATTTGTTCACACATCGGTGGAATGTGCACATATTTAAATCATGAGATGTTTGTTTGTTTGTAAGCTGCTCTCATTTTTATTTCTTCTTCATACTAGACCCAACCCACTTATGCATAATCCCAGTTTGAGCCACAGCTGTTGCAGTTGTATTGATATTTTTGTAGTAATATAGTAATATACTGTTTACTGTTTATGCAATACAAAATACATGATGGCAGCTCCTACTTTAGCTGGGGTTAGTCCTGGTTTAGTTCTTGTTTAGTGTTGGTTTAGACCTAGTTTAGACCTGGTTTAGTTCTTGTTTAGTGCTGGTTTAGACCTGGTTTAGTTCTTGTTTAGTGCTGGTTTAGACCTGGTTTAGTTCTTGTTTAGTGCTGGTTTAGACCTAGTTTAGACCTGGTTTAGTTCTTGTTTAGTCCTGGTTTAGACCTGGTTTAGTTCTTTTTTAGTCCTGGTTTAGACCTGGTTTAGTTCTTGTTTAGTCCTGGTTTAGTCCTGGTTTAGACCTGGTTTAGTTCTTGTTTAGTCTTGGTTTAGACCTGGTTTAGTTCTTGTTTAGTACTGGTTTAGACCTGGTTTAGGTCTTGTTTAGTCCTGGTTTAGTCCTGGTTTAGACCCGGTTTAGTTCTTGTTTAGTCCTGGTTTAGTCCTGGTTTAGACCTTGTTTAGTTCTTGTTTAGTCTTGGTTTAGACCTGGTTTAGTTCTTGTTTAGTCTTGGTTTAGACCTGGTTTAGTTCTTGTTTAGTCCTGGTTTAGTCCTGATTTAGACCTGGTTTAGTTCTTGTTTAGTCTTGGTTTAGACCTGGTTTAGTTCTTGTTTAGTCCTGGTTTAGACCTGGTTTAGTTCTTGTTTAGTGCTGGTTTAGACCTGGTTTAGTTCTTGTTTAGTGCTGGTTTAGACCTGGTTTAGTTCTTGTTTAGTGCTGGTTTAGACCTAGTTTAGACCTGGTTTAGTTCTTGTTTAGTCCTGGTTTAGACCTGGTTTAGTTCTTTTTTAGTCCTGGTTTAGACCTGGTTTAGTTCTTGTTTAGTCCTGGTTTAGTCCTGGTTTAGACCTGGTTTAGTTCTTGTTTAGTCCTGGTTTAGACCTGGTTTAGGTCTTGTTTAGTCCTGGTTTAGTCCTGGTTTAGACCTGGTTTAGTTCTTGTTTAGTCCTGGTTTAGTCCTGGTTTAGACCTTGTTTAGTTCTTGTTTAGTCTTGGTTTAGACCTGGTTTAGTTCTTGTTTAGTCCTGGTTTAGACCTGGTTTAGTTCTTGTTTAGTCCTGGTTTAGACCTGGTTTAGTTCTTGTTTAGTCCTGGTTTAGTCCTGGTTTAGACCTGGTTTAGTTCTTGTTTAGTCTTGGTTTAGACCTGGTTTAGTTCTTGTTTAGTCCTGGTTTAGACCTGGTTTAGTTCTTGTTTAGTCCTGGTTTAGACCTGGTTTAGTTCTTGTTTAGTCCTGGTTTAGACCTGGTTTAGTTCTTGTTTAGTCCTGGTTTAGTCCTGATTTAGACCTGGTTTAGTTCTTGTTTAGTCTTGGTTTAGACCTGGTTTAGTTCTTGTTTAGTCCTGGTTTAGACCTGGTTTAGTTCTTGTTTAGTCCTGGTTTAGACCTGGTTTAGTTCTTGTTTAGTCCTGGTTTAGTCCTGGTTTAGACCTGGTTTAGTTCTTGTTTAGTCCTGGTTTAGACCTGGTTTAGTTCTTGTTTAGTCGTGGTTTAGACCTGGTTTAGTTCTTGTTTAGTCCTGGTTTAGACCTAGTTTAGACCTGGTTTAGTCCTGGTTTAGACCTGGTTTAGTTCTTGTTTAGTCCTGGTTTAGTTCTTGTTTAGTCCTGGTTTAGACCTGGTTTAGTTCTTGTTTAGTCCTGGTTTAGACCTGGTTTAGTTCTTGTTTAGTCCTGGTTTAGACCTGGTTTAGTTCTTGTTCATTCCTGTTTTAGACCTGATTTAGTTCTGGCTTAGACCTGATTTTGTAGTAAATTTGGCTTGTTATAGACCTGGATTAGCTCTAAAGTTAGTCCCGGTTTAGTCCTGGGCTAGTCCTGTCTTAGCCTTGTCCTTGGAAAGCCAAATATCTTCTGGTGGCACTTGGTGAGAGAAGTTTGAGAACCACTGTACTATCCAGGATTAAACAATTACTAAACGAGTATTAAACCAGGACTAAACTAGGTCAAATCAACAACAAAACGAGGACTAGACCAGGACGAATCAAGCACTAAACTAGTCATGAGACCAGGACTAAACTGTGTCGAGCTGTCCCAACTTTACATTAATTGCATTTTTACTCTGTAACATTTGTGATCTAATTATAAATGTAAATGTCATTAAAGCACCTTAACTGAGGTAACTCCATCACACTGATCCCTCACGTTATTTTATTTCACACAGTGGCACTTTGTTGGTAATAAAATCCTCTGCAGACTCAATTTTCCATCCTTTCTTTTTCTCACTTTCATGTGTTTATTTCAAATCCACCCACTCAGACTCTCTCCACGACCATCTTCCTCTCCTTTCCTCATACCTCGCTCCAGTATATATCCCCTTCCTCCCTCCCTCTATGAGCAGAGGAACAGCTGCTTCCTGTTTCCCAGGGCCGACAGGAAGTGAGGTCGTGGTGAAAGTGGAGGAGCAGGGGGAGGCTGTTGTGTGTTTGGGTTGAAGGGGAAGGAAATAATCTAATAGCAGGGCGTGACGAGGGAGCATTTGTGTTGTTGGAGATGAAACGAGGAGTGCTTCGTGCGTTTACAGAGCGACGTGTTTGATGTTGAAAGGATATTTGTGGGTGGAGCCTATCCTACAACAACTATGGGCCTGAGGTGAGGGCTAAGACATCAACTGACACCAAACGCAATATCTGTATCGCAAGAATCTAAATATATCGCAATAACACTGTGGTCTTCCATCTGACAGAGATTTACACTGAAGAATCATTTTCCACCAGAGCCTTAAAAGAACATGTGTTGTGACTAAATAAAAATGTTTAAAAAGTCCAGTTTTAGTGGTAATTTAATCAATTTAGTCACAGTTCTGTTTGAGTTCCTGGCGCCATTTTATAATTTACTAAGGAATCCATTTTAAAGATGATCATGTTTTTATTCTAATTTAGCGAAAATATCACATTATTGTCTTGTCCAGCAGAAATCTATTTTATTTCATCTTTTTCTGCAGGTTATACATCAGTTTGTGACTTTTGAAAACACTGTAGTTCCCATTAGGGCTGCACAATATATCGCAAAATTATCGCAATATCAGCAAACTCAATATCTGTATCGCAAGAATCTAAATATATCGCAATAACGCTGTGGTCTTCCATCTGACAGAGATTTACACTGAAGAATCATTTTCCACCAGAGCCTTAAAAGAACATGTGTTGTGACTAAATAAAATGTTTAAAAAGTCCAGTTTTAGTGGTAATTTAATCAATTTAGTCACAGCTTAGCCTTGTTTTATTCCTGGTTTAGTCTGTGTTAAGTTTTGATTTTGTGGCTGTTTTGACTTGTAAATACAGGAACTTACATTTTTGTGAATGTAGTGAATTTAACTTACTATGTTCAAAAAGTAGGCTCAAATATTGCAATAATATCGTTATCGCAATTTTCAACATAGTTATTGAATATCGCATGTTTTCTCCATATCATGCAGGTTTGTCTGTCCAGCCAGACAAACTCTTTTCCTGTTCTATACAAAGAAGTTAGTCTGGTGTTCCTTAGTTTGAGTTTCATTTCTTTGGACGAAATAATCACAGATGTATTAACCAATCAGAGAAACGAAGGGCGGGATATACCAAGCAGTGCACCGCTGACCTGTAACCCAAACAAATATGGTGGATTCTTGCCAGTTTTGCCATAAAACACCAGAATATGGCATATTATGAGCAGCACTGTACTTATTTGTGAACAGGGACAGCAGCAGAAGCCAGCTGTACAAAGACTTCTGGAGAAAGTGGGTTTGTTTAAATGTGGTCGTTACGTGGGACATCAGTTTTGTTAAAATGGAAACAAGACGAAGACAAAAATCCCACAACAACGCAGACTTCAGCAGAACCAACAGGCGACGAAGGAAAGACCTAAACGCTGTTAATCAAGTCAGAGAAGTTATTAAATTCACTCTGCTTCTGTAATTTGTAAAACACGCTGCAGATAAACGTCTGTGATCGGCCAGTTCCAAATCGACCAGAGAGAAACACTTCTCTGTGACTGAGGAACCAGACTGTCCTGCTTTCAGAAACAAAGTAGGAGAGGCTGACATTTGGAGGGTGAGAGGAAGCTAATATCACAGGAAGAAAGTTAGCAGCCAGCCAAGGCATCAAACCCACAACCTCCTTATTGTGAGACAGGAGCTCTAACCACTGTCCCATGTGTGTGTTTTGAGTAGATTTGTTTAGAGCTGGGTTGAGGTCAGTGGTGTAACTTGGTACTGAGGGGCCCCAGGGCAGGTTTTCAGAATTGGCCCTAATGTTCTTGTGCACATTCAGTACTTCAGGTTCATCTATTAAGCCAATAAGTTATAAAAATTGCTGAACGCTGTTTATCTGGTGTCAAACAAACAAACAGGCTCTTAATAATTGTTATTTATAGGCAATTTTGTGAACTATTTATAATTAGTATTTTGTATATTTATTTTGAGGACACTTTTTTTTTTAAAGACACATTTTTTATTTTGTTATGAGATCACAAATTTAGCAGGATTTAAAATTTAATTTATGTTAAAAACCTCTGTTATGGGATTAAAAATAACTGATTCTCAATGGCAGCAGACAACAAAGCTGATCCATACATCATCAATATGTATTAGACATGGGTTGATACAGTTCAAGGTTGTTCACAGACTCCATTTGTCAAACAATAAGCTTGCAAGACTTTTCCCAGGGACAGATGAGACTTGCCCAAGATGCAAGCGTGAGATAGGCACCCTTGGTCATATGTTCTGGGGATGCAGGGAATTGCAGGCTTTTTGGGGGGCAGTTTTTGGTGTCCTGTCAAATGCATGGAACATACAGATTTCTCCGAACCCACTTACAGCAATATTCGGAGTTGTTCATAAAAACAGTAAAATTTCTGCCTGGCAAGTTTCAACTCTGGCTTTCTCTACGCTTTTGGCCCGAAGACGCATTCTCTTATCTTGGTAAAAAACAGTGCCCCCTTCGCATAAACAATGGATGGAGGACTTGCATTCACATCTCAAAGTTGAACACTTAAGACATACTATACAGGGCTCTGCCAACAATTTTTACAAAATAAGGCAACCATTCTTGGACTATTTTGAAAGACTTCTGGCCAGTTTCACATAAAATCAGTTAAACAATGCATTTTTATTTTTTATTTATTATTATTATCATTTTATTTTTTATTTTATTTATTTATTTATTTTATTTTATTTTTGTATGTCTATGTATCATGTGAAATGTCATTGGGCTGCATAATTCAGAAATTCAGTTCTGTGCATTTTCCTTGTAGCTCTGTCACGGATGTGTGGAGGTGTTGTTGGGGGTTAGTTTGTTTGATTTAAGAAAACTCAATAAAAATATCCAACTAAAAACCTCTGTTATGTTCTGCCCACTCGTCTCATGGGCCCCAGTGCAGTTGCTCTTGGCTGCACTGCCTGATGTTGCACCCCTGGCTGAGTTTATTAACAGATTAATTCATGCAAATAAATTTAGTGCACTAGTTTGAATGAGTGGTTGTAGTTCTGTTATTTCTGTATTGCTTCTTTTTCGATGCAGTTTACAAATGGTCCACTACATCCATCTACAACCCTTCGTATCACAAACCATGAAACATTTCTGCAGACTGGATGCGTTGCTACTGTAAAGTTAAAACCAGAGCAGTGGCCGCCCGCCCAGTTTGGATGCAGCCTGAGTAAAATCAAGCTGCCTCCTTTTTGCTTTCCCCCCCAATCTCTGCAACTTTAACATAAATAATCTCACCTGTGGCTCACTGCTGGAACAAAGAAGGTTCAGCTCGGCCAAAATGTACATTTACATTTGTATCGTCTGAGTTTCTTCATTTAAAACAATTGACTTAAAATACGTTAATTTAATAATTTAGTTTAATTTGTTAAACTATTTAGTTAAAACCTAATGTAAACCATTGATTAAAAACGTAATTTAATTTGTTAAAATACAAGTTAAAAGCAGGAATTTAATATATTAATGCACAATTTATGTTAATTCATTGGGTGTAAAAATAGAGTTAAATGTTACTTTATATAAGTAATTGAATGTGTGATTTAAAAGTACTTCATTAACTGATTTAAATTGTAATAGTTAAGTTAGTTTGTTTAAATGACTGTGATAATTTTTCATGTGCATTTTGTGTCTTTGTAAGTTATCAACCTACTCCACTTAACAAATCTACACTGTTCATGTCTACACAAGTCTACCTGCAAAAAATGTCAACAAAACAATGAACTGACAACAACAAAAGAAAACAAATTAAAAAAAATTAATCTGAGTGAGTTGTCCCAGTGTTTTTTATGTGAAGTCAGACATTTTTAGGTTTGGGCAGGAGCTGAATACACTTTTAAAAAACTTACTGAGGCCTCGTTAGCACCGCAGCTAAAGCTAATCAAATCACTGCATATCTGTGTGTGTGTGTGTGTGTGTGTGTGTGTGTGTGTGTGTGTGTGTGTGTGTGTGTGTGTGTGTGTGTGTGCGCGTGCGCGTGCGTGCGTGCGTGCGTGCGCGTGCGTGTGTGTGTGTGTGCGTGTGTGTGTGTGCGTGCAGCAGGTCCCTGGGGGCGATGATGTCATCTCCAGGAGACATCCACACCCGCTGACATCACTCCCGGTGGACGAGCCTCTTGTAGTGTAAACAAAGCTCAGTGCCTCTCGTGTTTATGATTGATTACTTTATTGGTATTATTCAGAGGACAGAACGGGGACAGAGAGGGGGACGGGACGGGTGAGGGGTGAGGGGCGGGGGGAGGGGGTGAGGATGATAAGTCAGACCACCGCCCTGCTTCAGCTCGAGTTACACAATGGTACAGAGCGACAGGAAGTCACGCATCAGGGACACTGTAGAGCTTCATATGGGTTTGAAAGAGGAGGGCAACGTACGACGATTATTATCTGATGTTTTTAATCCCAGTGGCCTAATGAGGACAAAAGTTCAAAAGTTATTTATTTTATAACTTTGCAGTGGTTCTTACTTTTTCTATGAAATGTGTCTTAGGTGTGTATTTTATCACTAAGGATGATTTTCGAAACACAAATCTAATATTACTTCATTTTTACTCTCGCTATCTAAATTTGTCACATTGCTCCTGTTCAGTAACAAAAGTGTCCTCGTCACAAAACATTACAGAAAATGTATGCATTAACTTTGTTTCTACTTTTTTCCCTTAAATCTTTTATTCAACTCCTGCTCTGTCCATAAATACCATTTTTGTTCTCCAGAATTTTAACCCTTTTTATGCCAGTGTATGTAATAGCATCTCTCTTTTTTTTTTGTAAAAAAAAAAAAAAAAAAAAAACGACACAAGAAATGAAATATTTTTTATATTCTCAAAGCAAAGTGGCTTTTTTCAGGGAGGATTATTTCAGCCTTGGGTTTGTCAAAAATCACCAACATTTATTCAGATGGATATGTGATTTTTTTTGTAGTAACAAAAACTTACAACCAGTTTAAATGGGAGTTGGTTTTTAGATTGTCCTAGAAAAATCCACTCTGCTTTTTTAAAAATATTTAAATATTTAGTATTTATGACCAGGGCACAAGTTGATGAAAAGATTTATGCAAAAAAACTATCCAATATGAATACATTTTTTATGATGCTGTGACAGTTTTACACTTAACAGTAACAAATTGTTACTGTTAAGTGTAAAATTTGCCCCAATTTTAAAACGTTACGTTGTTACTAACAAGCATAATGTTTTAAAATTGGGGCATAGAAATTTATCCATGAGATTCTTGGATGATTTGTTGTTAAAGGTGCTGTGAGCAGTTTATATTTTACATTTCATAAACAGTTTCCCACAAGTGTCCCAAGATATGATGTAAACATGTTTAAATCAAATATTAGTTTTACTTATGACAATGGTACAGCTGATTCATTAACAATTAAAAACATTATTTTACATAATGGCCAAGTTGTTTTTGTTTACATTTGTTGTTTTGGTTGTAAAACTGCATCGCCGCTCGTCCAATCAGAAAAGAGTCCATTGTTTTGATTTAGACTGCAATACCATTTTAAACCAGTAGGAGCGCTGCTGCTGACAGTAGCTTTAACTTGCTGCATACACACAGCAGGCAGCACCGCTCTAGCTTGGAGAAGCAGACAGGAGCAGAGATACAGGCTTTTGTGTTCCTGTAAACGCTCCTCAGTGTGAGTGAAACATTTGTTTCCTGAAGCAGCTGCTGCTCTGAGGCTGAGGCCAGACTCAGACTCACTGCAGACCTGAAGCACTTTGTAGATCATTTTACTTACGGATTTGAGACCAATATTCATGTGATCAATAAAAACAATCACAGTGTTGCCAGTGTTCAGTTCAAGTTTAGAGTTTAGTTTAGTCCTTGGTTTGGTCCTGATCCTGGTTTAGACGTGGTTTGGATCTGGTTTAGTCCTAGTTTAGTCCTGGTTTTTGTTTTTAATCTTGTAACATTATACTTTGACTTTTATTTTGGGGGATTTTCTAAGCATACGTCAAAGTCTTGAGGGCAGCCTCTGTCCCACAAACCTTTGGTCCGGTCTCCAGAGTTTGTGTGGTGTTGCATTAGCATTTTTAAGTATTTTATGTTAAGTATTTTAATTTTTTTTGTTTACCGTTGTGTTCTTATGATTAGCCACATTTTTATGATCTTCAGTGTTTATAAATGATCATAAATGTTAAGGTTATTTTGAACACATAAATGTTACTCCTGACTGTACATTCTCTACAGTTTAATATCAGGCACTAAAATTTACTGAGGTAAGTGAAGGTAACATTAAATAAAGAAAGTAATGCAAAGGAATATGCAAGAACACTGAGAGTATGACTAAGCTTTGGGTTAGACTCACTTTCAGCATCCAGAAAAAAAGAAATGACTCAGTACAGTACGTCTGATCTGAATGTATCTGGCTCCCTCTAGTGGCTGTGTGCAGTAGAGGTCAGTACTCACATCTCTTCGACCTGCTGGGCCGGGCCCTGGACCTGTCCCACCACTGTCCCTCTGTTGGTGTTCTTCACCCAGCCCACCAGACCCAGCTGCAGACCCTCTCTCTCTGTGTACTGGACACACACAACACCAGCTTTTAATGATGAGAAAATAATCTGTTGGCTATAATCTGAGTTACAGAAGTTGCTTTAAGAGAAACTCACCATTCTGAAACATACACCTGCCAGAAACAAAAAGAAAAGGTTTGTATTGTTATTACTGCTGTGCTGACCTCTGCGTTAATAAACCCAGTAATTATTTCACTTTTTAGAAACACCAAAAAGTTAAAAATCCCCTATTGGACCTGGAGTAAAGTATTTTGTTGTTGGTCTCACGCTGCACGTTTCTAAAGCCCATACACTGTCAATCTTAAACTGCCGTCACTACAAAGCAGTCAGCTCATTTATCTATCTGTTAGCGTCATGTTGCTAACAGCCATGCAAAATGGCCATTTTATGCTCTGTCCAGTCCCCACCGTTGCCAGCAGGGGGCGACAGACACCTAATCCAAGAGTTATCTGCAAAGTCAAAGTAACAGCTCCCCAAAAGAAGACGTTTTCCATACATATACATTATTTTAAGTTATAAAACGTGAATGCAAAGGTGTCCAAAACTATTTCAAAAAGCATAATATGGGACCATTAAATAGACTTCAGCAAGGATGTGTGCTCAAAAGGAAACAAAAGGGAAAAAATGTGTCCTCCAACTGAGTTCAGTGTTTTATTTTTTCTCATTTTTAATAAAATAACTTTTTTTTTTATCATTATACATCTGCTAAAACACATGAACTTGTCTCTTGTGTTTTGTTTTATTTCATCTCCCTTTTCTAAAATGTTTAAGATTTTCCTGAAGGACAACTGAGGCCTTATATAGACTCCCTCTTTTTTTTTGTTGTAAATCCCACCTTGTACAAAAAACATGGGCATTTCATAAAATTAAATTAGATTAGATTGAATTTTAATAATCTCACAGTGGAGAAATTCACTTGTTCATGCAGCTATTACAGAAGAAAGTGCAGAAAGCAAGGAAATAAAGTGAGCATGCATCAACAACAAAAGATGCAATAAAAAAAAATGCAAAAATATGTTCTATGCATCTGATCTCACCCTATAACTCCACATTATTTATCTATGGTTGGGACTGTAGAGTAAATTATCATAGTTTGGAATGGCAAGGCAACCTTTTTTCTGAAATAATAATAAAAAGAGAATGCTATCCTAATACAAACCTGGAATATAAGGAATAAGGACTCTGTTGTTTGCGGTATGGTGTGGATTCATGCTAATGCGTCCAATCTGGCACAAAGTGAAAGTGCAGAGACTGAACTGAATCCTGGCTTCTATAAAAAGCTGCAGTGGCTCAGTTTACACTCAGCCCAAACACAGTCACAGTAAAATAATAAAAGAGTTGAACCATACTCACCCTGGACATATCCGAAGACTTCAAAGTCCACAGAGACCAGTCCTGACATGATCCTGACAGGTCTTCACTGAGGAAGAGGAGGAGGAGGAAGAGTGAGTGGTTCTGCGCAGCTTCTGTCTGCTGTGGCTCTCTGCAGCACCAGCACACAGCGCCCTCTGCTGGAGAAACCTGAGAAACGCACCATCAGATTCAGCGTTTTCTTAAAGTTGTCAAACAAAAGTGGGCAGAGAAGCCAAACATGTACATAACTGAGAGTACTGTTACTTCAAAATAATACTGCGTAGTCTTGTTAAGTAAAATGTATGTTGCAATGAAAATACTACTAAGTCAGGACCGTACTAAACGAGACCAAGAAAGAGAAGAGAACAGAAAGAACCGAGTCCAGGACAAATCCGAGACTTTTGGGGTTCAAGACCGAGACTTTTAAGGGGCGAGACGAAGCCCTGGGAACTTAGTGTTAGACTAAATCGAGGGGAAAAGTAAAATACAAATACTGATAAATTTTATGATTTAATGCCCACAAACATTTTCCTGGTTCTTCTAATGCTGAAAACATATTGCTTACAAAATTACACACACTCAAAAGTAGCCTATAGTATTTTAAGTATTATAATGTCTGGCTAAAAAAAAAAAAAAAAAAAAAAATCTGAACACATTATGGTCTGTTTTAGTTAGATTTTTGCACATTTCTACATAAAACAATAAAGGCATCAATAATGGTCAGTGACTGTAACAGCAAATGTTTAATGAATTGCAATTATATTTTATTCATGTCCACATCTAATGTTATAAAATGAATTACGATAGGCTGCGCTATTTTCACATCAGCAATAATTTTCTTGTGTTGTAAAAAAAGTTGCTCTATACATTAACAGTCCACTAGATGTCAGTCATTGCTCATAAATCCATCGCTGCAACCACAGAGCTCTCCGTCAGTGCAGCTGTTGGTCAGTCACACACGCACACACGCACACACACACGCACGCACGCACACACCTGGACAGTCTTAAAGGGGCTATATCATGCAAAATCGAGCTGCGTTTTCTGTGTTTTCTGTTATAATAATGTTCTTATTCTCATTTTTATTTGGGATTGAAGGTGCTCTCTGGGACTAGAGAAAAAACCTTCCTCTTAATTTACCTTAAAGCTTTATTTCATGTGGCTATATGTTTATAAAATCTTTAAAAACATAGCGTGCTGAGCTGTCCTTACACTGTAGCGGCCAGTAAACAGCATTCTTCAGGATGTCAGAGCTCTCTTTCGTGCAGAAGCGCACCTGTAGGGGAAATATTTGTGTGTACAGATACCTGTGATGTGTTTTGTTTAATACACTCCTGTTTGAGTAATCCTGTATTCTCTGGCGCTGAGTTTCTGAGGCCTGAGAACGCTCTATCAACAAGCCCTTCACATTCAGTCTCCTCTCATTCATTTCTTCAAAAACAGTGTGCAGCTCTGTTTCCACTGATTCCTCACAGCTTTTTTTTTATTTTGGAGTAAAATGGCATCAAACTAAAAGTTTAAGGAAGTAAAAATCTTTGTTTCTTCATGGCACCAGTAGAGTACTTCATAAAAAAGACATTCTTTTTTAGTCATATAATGTTTCTAAAGGTTGTAAAACGTGCAGTGCTGTTCTAGAGGCACATTTTCTTGCACTTATTCATTCTAACAATTACATAATGATGCCTGCTTAAAGAAGGAAAGATTTCTGCCTTACAGCTTGAGTTAACTGTTTGAACTACTAATCCAGGGGTGTTTTCTTTTATCTCAAACTGTACTGAAAAATTCTTCTTCTTCCTTATACAACAGCACTCTTTTAGACACTCTGCTTCTGGACGTGTCTGGGTGAAGTGGTGAGCTTCAGTGTGAATGAGTTTGAGAGTGAATGGTTGTCTGAAACGTTTTGTGCGAGCTTTTGTCCACACCATCGAGGAAAATATCAGAGACCATCATGTTCCTGTGTATAAGCCCTTTAATACCACACAACACACTCTAATCTGTGCACATACACACCAACACAATGACCAGACACACACACACACACACACACACACACACACACACACACACACACACACACACACACACACACACACACACACACACACACACACACACACACACACACTGCTCTCTCACTGTGTAATGTATGTGAGTGTTTTAATCTGTCAGAGTCAAAACAAACAGCAGATAAAGCGCTGCTCACGTCGCCGCTCACAGCAGAAACCAACAAAGAAACAACAACACTCTGTACCAATATCATGCTTTAATTTAAGTGTAGTTGTGTACTTATTGTTGTGTTTACCAATGTTTAGTCCCTGGTTTAGTTTTGGATTTCTGTTTGAATTTGGGTCCGAGTTGAGTCCTGGGACAGTATTACAAAGCTGGATTAGAGAGTCAGCGAGGTCACTTTCGAGTTAACTCTGGGTTTTTGAAATCCCAACGCTGGCTTCTTTCTTTTTATTTTTTTTTATTTTTATATATATATATTTCGATACCAGTACCTCAGCAATACTTTTTCTGATGCCTATGGTGATAAAACACAATAATACTGAATAAAAGACACAAATTCTCAGCTGTAAGTTAAACCCAGTAGTTTGTAAGGGTAAGGCTACTACTTTATTGTCCCTGCAGGGAAATTCATTCTGCTGAGGTTAAACCTGTCAGGAGCAGTGGGCAGCCGCGGTGCAGCGTCCTGGGACCCTTCTCCAGATCTGAGCCAGGATCAGCCCGTTGTGCATGTTTTGAGGTTGATGAAGGAAACCCACCCAGACTCAGGGAGAACATGCAAACTGTCAGGATTGGTTCTTTGTTTATCTATTTCCTGTTTTATTTTGACATGTTACTGACTTCTCCTGTGCTTCTTGATTGACTTCCTGCCCCTGTGTGGTTTTCCCTGTGATTACCTGCTCTGCCCTTAATGTGTTCCACCTGTGCCTTGTTTTCTCCCATATATATGCTGCCTTCATGATACATCGGAATCTCGGAAATTCCGACCTCCGAGTCGGAAAAACAGCCTGGAACACCGTCTTGGGTCAGAATTTTTGCACGGAAACTTGTGCAGAAGTGTTGGACTCCGAGTTCCCGAGTTGACGTCACAATCATAGAGACTCCCTCTGTGAGAGGTAAACAGTGCGGTTACTAACGAGGAAATAATAGTTTTTTAAAACAAGAGATCTCATACTTCTGCAAAAATGTCCTCATCTGTATATAATGAATGAAGTTCTCAGTGCTACAGCTCTGCAAAAACATCTTTGAATGTTCATTTATCAGTAAACGACTAAAGTAGAAATAGAAACATGCCCTGATATAACCAGGGGTGAAAGTAGATTTTTGCTTATGCAGGTACCATAACAAATTACGCCTATATATAGATTTTTTATAGCAGAAAAAGCAGATACATGATTGAGAATGAATCTTGACTATAAATGAAAAATATAGACATGACAAATAAGGGGTTTGACAACAAATCAAACATACCCTATAAAGGCCAAGGCCCCAAACACACTGGATGCAGCTGCAGCGTGGTGACAGCGTCGGGGAACAGTTTTCACTTCAGCCCCCAGCTCAGCAGATCAGAGCAGCCACACTGCCCGCCGGAGACGCAAGGCTCGACGGACCCCTCAAACAGGGCTGTGACGCGACTCTCCTAGAAAATCAAACCCACGCCAAATTTTGACGCTGGCGGCTGGCGCTAGGTCGCATTTTTCATCCAAAATACACACAAAATTAAGCATATATTGGTATATTTTGGCAACTAAAATGAGCATTACCCATACCTGATGCACTTTTTTTAATGTTTGGGGGATTTCTGGCTCTGATGGATTGTGAACGAGAACTTTCACTTGTACTGTAAAAAGTCTTCTCTGCTCCATGTGACACAGACACACAGCTGTAAACACCGAGGGACAGTAGCTGCTGCTCAGGGGGACACAGGCAGCAGCTCCCGACTCCTGCTGCAGTCAGAGCACAGGGAAACTCCTTTCTACTGCTAACTCGCTAATAACTCACTAATAGAACAGCCCAGTCTGTCCTCACAGAGCCTGGGCAACTTCTATCACTTTGTCCGGTTATTAACAGATAAAACACATATTTTAAACTCCACGTTGTTTATGTTAAAGCCCTCTCAAGTGCCGACGCGGTGCTCCAGGTGTGCTTTGGGCTAAAGACGCGCATGCTTAATGCGTTTATTTAAGGAAGCGAGAGAATCAGTGAATGATGAGAGGGGAGAGGGACATTCTGTGCATTAAATCACATCACGGAGCGAGCATAAGCCACTAAAAACCACACAGACACATATATGATGAGATAAAGCACTGCCTGGTTCACATGCTTTAGCGTCAGATTTTTAAATTTTATTTTATTTTTTCTCATACGAGCGACCGCGGTCCGTGGCTGCTTTCTAATGTGTGTTAAAGCTGCAAAGATCAGCCAGATATCTGATCTCCTTCCACCCGGTACTGCGTACCCACTCTAAATCTTATGCCGGTATGTAGTACCGGGCCGTACCGGCTTACTTTCACCCCTGGAGATAACTCAGTGCCACACCAAACACTTTTGTCATGGTATTTATTTGTTTCCTATAAAACAACATGAAAATGCAAATATGGTTTTGTTGTTATTGTGCTGATCCACGTGTGTTTTCCGAGCTGAACTCATGGATGTTTTCGGAAGTCAGCTTTTTTAAGTCGGGACTTCCAAGATTCCGATGTATCATGAAGGAAGCATTAGTCTGTGTGTTTTTCCCAGTCCTGGGCCAGATTGTCTTGTTCCTTTGTGTCGAGCAGTCCAGCCTTTTTCTAGTGTTTTCTGTGGATTTGCGACACTTTTGTGTATCATCACCGGACTGTTTTTGACCCTGACTTTGCTTTGCCTTTGGATTTGTTGTTCTGGATTTCGGACAGATTTTTGTGTATGACCTATCTTCTGGATTAAAGACCTTGTCTTGGATTTTTTTGTCTTGAGGGTTGTGCTTTTGAGTCCACACCTAGCTGTCCTCCCTCACACAAACTGCACACAGAAAGGCCTCACAGTCAGGGAATCAAACCCGGGACCTTCTTGCTGTGAGGGGAGAGTGCTAACCACAAAGCCACCGTGCTGCTGATTCATATGATTTATCAGGTAGGTATTGAAACTTGGTATTGAATTTTCTTTCTTTTCTTTGGTATTGATTTTTTTACCTTTAGTATAACTTTTATTTCAATACCATAAAGGAATTTTTTTAACGGTACCCAGCCGTATATTGAGTTTTAATTTTTACCATCTCTGATCTGTCAGCGTGACACTCACAGCTCCACAGACAAACCCAGGGTTATCGCTCAACATTTCTAGAGTAGGTTTCGGCCTAAGTTTAAAGTACAAGGCAAAATTCATCATAACATAAACACAGATATGTCCAAAGTGTGGCACAGGTCGAGATTTCATATGGCCCTGAGCTTCTATGACAAAATGTATCATGGCCGCAGCAGCAGTTTCATAGTGTTTCTGTAGCTTTGTCTGTACTTTTGTGCATCTCATCGACTCTCCTCCTTGTGCCTCCTAATTAGTTTGTCAAAAAATAATTGCAGTTGCCGTTTTTATCATCAAAAATATTAATTTGTTGGGACTTGTTTTTTAGATTTTGTGGTCAAAGAAAATACTTTTTAATTGTTTTGCTTTTGAAAACTACTTATAAAACAGTGCTTTAAATTTATACTTTATGTGCATTCAAGTCTTAGAAAATTTGCACATCTTCAAATCTGGCCCTCTCTGGGAAGAGTTTGGACACCCCTGCATAAACATTTCTAGGTTTAAATGTATCAAACAATAGATGGCTAAGAGACAGTGTCAGAAATACTTCCACAAAAGCACTCTATTAAACATTTTTAAGTATTTCTATTGTATTCATAAGAAAATTAAATGTTTGTAGAGGAACTGAGTTGTGTGCCTCTGTGTTCTGCAGTTTTTTGGATGTCCCAGTGTTGATCCCTGAGGCCGTGTCCAGTCAGACGGGACGCTCTAACCACTGGAGCTGAGTCCGCCTGCTACAACAAACACAAATAAACACAAACGCCACAGTCCGACCAAAGACAAAACGCTGTGGTTTAACACACACAGAGCCTGAGGAGCGGCAGACGCGTGCGAGGGTCAAGGTTAGAGGTGCGAGGACGGAGCAGGAGCAAAACATGACGAAGCTTTTTTCCAGCTCGTGGCTCATTGCATCATCTGCATTTCTGCTCCCCTGAGAGAAGTCTGCGCACGTTTTATTTGTGTAAACATCTGCTCATCGTGATCATTACTGTAACAGAGCTTAATGCGTTCTAATTAAATATGGTTGTTCTGAGCATTAGACAGTTAGAGTAACACCATATGCACCTTTATAATTAGTTCTAATCATCAGCTGCAGGGTAAATATTTGTACACTACAAGGTAAAACACACACTGAAAGATAAGAAATGAGTTTCCTCTGCACTACCTTCAAGCTGAGGAGCTGGGTCACCCGTTTTTTAAATGTATACCCTCCCTTGGTATACATTTAAAAAACGGTGAGTGTCTGGGGTGAGGGAAGTCTGCTGCTATAGATTAGTGCTCTACAAACTGTATAAGCCAGAAAATGTATGATTAAATATTAAATAAAACACTGCCAATGTTTTTTTGTCTGCTTCTGTACCTCCTGGGCTCTTGTGTCCTGTCATGAGTCCCCCCCTCACTCATATTTGTTATTGTTGATTCTTCAAAAAGTAGTCATAAAATACATTTTACATTTTACAATACATTTTAAGTTTAAAATAATTTTTCAACTTAAAACAATTTTTTATAATTTCAGGAACTACCTATTCAAACAATCTACTAAATCTAAAAATAATGTAAAAAAAAACAAACAAAAACAAATAATATTCTTTTGCAGTTTCACAAATATCTTCTCATCATTAAAAAAAAAAAAAAAAAAAAAAATCCCAAGTGCCCCTACAAAGGGCTCGTGTACCCTAAGGGTTCTAGTACCCCTGGTTGGGAAACACTGCATCAGGCCACCCTGCAGCAGAGGTGCAAACAAGGATTCTGGGAAATGTGAGTTTTTTATTAATCCCGATCAAGATGGATGTTATACTGAGCAACCATCCCCCGTGTTCAGCTTCTGAACAACAGACAGCCGCCTGTGCAGGTCTGAGATCAGTCAGCTGCAGGATGAGACACTGCAAAAACTCTTTCTTCCCGAAGTCAGGACGAAGTCAACTAAACTAATCTGAGAGAGATCCAAAACCCAAAGTTCCCCCTGGGGACCAATGAAGCTGAATAAAATTACCGTATTTTTCACACTATAAGGCGCATCGGATTATAAGGCGCACCTTCAATGAATGGCCTATTTTAAAACAGTTTTCATATATAGGGCGCACCGCATTATAACGCGCATGGAATAAAAGCTACTGTAGTGGCTGGGGTTGCGTTATGCATCCACTAAATGGAGCTGCGCTAAAGGGGATGTCAATAAAACAGTCAGATAAGTCAGTCAGTCAAACTTTATTAATAGAATACAAACCAGCGTTCTTACAACTCCGTTCACTCCCAAAACAAGTTAGTGCATTCACAATACGGTACCGTACGTAGCAGTAGCTCTTATTTGCGCCGCCCTCGTTGAAAACAATGTATTTCCAACTCCATTTGTCACAGTTCAAAGCTACATGAACAGCGTTCGAGCGCTCAGTTTTCTGTCCCCTCAATGTCGCAACTCTTCTACTGAGATGGAGCAAAGGCCGCGCCTCCTTGTTCTTTTGCGGCAGGATCCATAAACACGCCTATGGCACACATGAACAGCTGGGACTGGAATTCCCCTTTACCGTTTTTACCGCTGTCACTTCGGCGACGCCCCCTGAATACAGTAGCCATAATTAACCAACATTGATCCATATACAAGGCGCATCAGATTATAAGGCGCACTGTCGGTTTTTGAGAAAATTAAAGGCTTTTAGGTGCGCCTTATAGTGCGGAAAATACGGTAAAACTAAATCCATGAACAGAAACATTTCAAATAAAACCAGATGCAACACTTACTATGTCCAGTTGCATTCAAAAATATTTAACCCCAAACAGATTTTAAGAGTTTATCAATTCAAGATTTGTCAAAAAGTCAAAAAGATTCTGGGACATCCTGGAGCGGCCTTCTCCGTCTCCAGATATTTGAGACCAAAGATCTTTGGTGGGATTTAAAGAAGGCAGCTGCAGCACAGAGGCCATCAAACATCACTGAGCTGGAGGCTTCTGCAGGAGAAGAACGGGCAAAGACTCCAGTGGAGAGGTGTGACAAGTTTGTTAGCAGTGACCCAAAAATTTTGTTAGAAGTTAAAAAAGTGAAAGGATGCTCCACAAAGTCCTGAAGCTAAGGACTGAATAATACTAACCATGGGTCTGGGTTAAAAGCACCACATTTTTCATTTGAATATCAAAGTTAAATAACTCAGATATAGAACAATGAATATTTTGTTTAAATAGTTTTTTTTCTAATTTATTCTCATTATCTTTCATCCACATTGTTATAAAGTCTGTTGAGGTGAGGGGGTTGAACATTTCTGATCGCAACACAAAATTTGGAAGACAGTAATTATAATTCATAAGAACTACATGGGGTCCCTTTAGGAAGCATCCCACTGAGAGGTCACTGTAAATTTTCAATTGGTTGTAAAAAGGGAGGGGCAATGGTCATTGTCCCTGGCACATTGGTAGACGGTATTAGCCAAAAGCTTGGGGCCCCTCATCCCAGGACGGCAGGAGTTGTCTGTCCCCTCGGTGCGTCTCCAGTGGTCCAGGTGCAGTTATTAAGGTATAAGCTCTGTATGTAATGCTGTCTTCTGCATCCTCCATACGTAACACATAAGACACACACAGAGAGAGAGAACAGTGAAAGGCTCGTCAGGCTGAAGGACACTGATCTCAGCCGGAGCCAGGAGGTCAGGATGTACCGGAACACGAGGTACACGCCGCACGCCTCAGCTCACAAACACACATGAACTCACACATGCACGGCTCCACTGTAACCTGCATCAGTGTACGCAGCGCCACGGAGTCAGCTCGGACTGTGAACATAAACACAATCTGCTGTACAAACACACATGCTGTATGTGTCTGTGGGGGCAGCATTAACTCCATTACACTGCACTTCATATATGTGCAGTGCTCTAATGACTTCCATTGCAGCTCAGTGCGAGCAGACAAACGCATGCACAGGACGTCCCAGTAACAGGGCTCAGCTTCACTGGAACTGACAGAGCTGCATTATGTGTTAAAGCTACTGCAGGCAGCAGCGCTCGTACTGGTTTTAGAAAACTGTGCTGCAGTGTAAATTAAAACAATGGTCTGTGAGTGCAGTCTTTTCCTTTTTCTGACTTGGACGATTGGCAACTAAACCAAAACATAAAATGTAAACATAAACAACTTCAGCATTATGTAAATTGTTTTGATTGTGAATACATCAGTTGTTGGTTTCTTTTCTCCCACAGCTGGGTTTTTTTTTAGGAGTTTTTTCCTTAAGAGAAGGGGGGTCTAAGGACAACGATGTCCTAAATCTGTTTAGTTTAGTGTAGTTATTGTTTCTGTTGATTGTGTGTTATGTTTGGTTGTGTGTTTATGTTTGATTAACTGTTCATGAAGCTCTTAGAGGCGACTTTTATTGTGATACTGGGCTATACAAATAAAACTGAATTGAATTTGAAGTTGTACCATTGTTATCAGTAAAAGTAATATTTGATTTAAACATGTTTATGTCAGTGGTCCTTATTGTTTGGGTCCTATTGTTCAGTATTTGCATTTTGCACACATTTTGCATTTTGTTTGCTGTGTTTTAGATTGTTTTTAGTGTTGTGTTTTTTTAAACTTTAATTGTATGCACAATGCAGCTGAGGACAGGTGGGCTCTCATTCGGGACCACACCCCTAGTACGCGCTGATTTGCAGTCACAAACAAGGCACAAAGATAAAAGGAGCTGGTGAGAAGGAGGAAGGGGACTAGAGGAGCAATTGCTGCTTGCGACGGAAACAGGAAGAAGGCGGACCGGCGAGGCAGACACAAGGAGCCGTGGACGAGCTGTGGTGAGGGCAAGAAAACGTGGCCGAGAGCAGCTGCGGAGGACCGCGACGGGCCGAGACGCAAAAAGTGTGCAACGCTCCCGATAAGATAAGTTAAAGGAACGTTGATAACCCGCCGCTCTAGCCAGCCTGTTTCTGTTGTGTAGCACAGGCCCTGAGTCTAGCATTCTTCTTTCAGCGCTGCTGAGGACGAACGGGGGACACACGGAGGACGCCCACACCTGGGAGGACCCCACCCACTGGAGGCTTTGATGAACACGCTAGACACGATAAGTAAAGTGTTGTTGGGACGTACCAAGTGGCTGTGGAACAGTAAGAACAGGATCGCCGACCTACAGCACGTGGAAGAGGACAAAGGAAGAACTGAGTATTTTTTTATTTTGTTACCTGAACTGGATGTTACTCACCAAGAATACATTTTAATTCTGCTATCTGACATTTTAACATTTTATGGGAATACCTTTTATTGATTTTTTTTAATCAAATTTTTAACAAACATTTGCCCTTCACTTCTTTTTACCCTGGGTATTTTATGCCCTTGTTTTTATTGAACTGAATGTGTTTTTACTACTATAATCGTAATAAATTTTTACGCATGATTTTTTTATTTGACTCCTTATTTAACAGTGGATATTTTATAAGCTGGTTTTAAAGAATCCTCACACCTGGTGTGACATTTACATCATATTGTGGGACACATGTGGGTTATTTCTATGAAATATAAACAATATAAACTGCTGGTAGCACCTTTAAAGGCCACTATAGTTTTAGAGAATGTGAAAAAAATCTTTCCTCCTTCCTCTTTTACATTCATATTTTATTTTGTTTAAAGGGGCATATTAAACAATGAAATAAATTTGAACACCTTTGCATCAGTACTTCACTTTTTATAACATAATACAATACTTTATATTTATTGAAAACGTCATCATCTGGGCCACCGTTTCTCTGATCTGACTGGGACCCCCTTTTATTCTGAGCATGTGATTGGTCAAAAAATCCAGTTCCTGCTCTAGTTCCCCTTGTTTCAAAATACTTTATATCAAAGCCAAGATGAGGTCTCAGAGTCTATTCTTTCCAGAGATGACTTCTATTATCCTGCTGTTGACTGAATGATCAGTTTTCCTAAGATACATGAAAAATAGTATCTTGTTCGTCTTTAACACCACATAGACTGCTCAAGCTAACACACTTTCTGACATCCCTGCTTCCATTCCTCTGCCTGTTCCTCTACAACTTAATGAGGTTAAAATATCAGGTCTCTGGAGGATGGGAGAACCCGTCCCTGAGAGCAGAGGTGGGGGGAGGGGGCTGAGAGAGTTGTGGTTGTGTGTAGTAAATATTTCTACAGCAGCCATCATCTTAGCTTCATGTCAGAGCGCCCAGCTGTCAGCTCCACACCGGCCTCCGGCAAAGAGAGAGGACTGAGGGAGAAGAGGCAGCCTGAACACTTCCACTGCCTCACAGGGGCTCAGAGGGGCTTATGGGAGTTATATAGGAGGGCCAAAATGTTTTTATCAGCTGGTGTTGGGGCAGAGGAATCCTCCATCATGAAGGACCCATCCCACCCAGCACTTCTACTCAGAGGCTTTGACACTTGAAAATAATTTTACACTGCCCCATTATACCCACGTATGTCTTGTAAAAATCCATATATATGTCTTCTTCAGGTTCAGGTGAGCAGGGGCACAAGCTGTTACCCAAGACCTCCTTCCTTCATGCTCCAGCCTCACCCATTTTTCAATCTTGCAGACACTACCTTTGAACTGCGTCAGGAGGATTGTCTCCTGATCATCCCCAGACCTCTGAGTTCACATGTGAATAAAGTCTAGAGGCCGGGGCCGGGGCCGGGTCGCAGGAGCAGACAGTCTCAGCAGGGATGCCCAGACTTTCCTCTACACAGACACTTCCTCCAGTTTAGTCTGGGAAAATCCCAACATAGTTCCTCCTCCTCATGGAGGTGTCTAGGAGACATCCAACACAGATCCCTGATCTCTTCTGCCTTCCTAACAATGTGGAGGAGCAGTGGCTCTACTCCGAGCTCCTCCTGGGTGACAGAACTCGTCACCCTATCTCTAAGAGAGCGCCCAGCCACCCTTGCAGAGGAAACTCATTTCGGCCGCTTGTATCCAAGATCTTGTCCTTTCAGTCATGATCCAAAGCTCATGACCATAGGTGAGAGTAGGAACGAAGATCGACCGCTAAATCGAGGCTCAGCTCCTTCTTCACCACAGAGTGGTACATCAGCCGCATTACTGCAGACGCTGCATCGATCCTCCTGTCAGTCTCACGCTCTATCCTTCCCTCACTCATGAACAAGACCCATGAGATACTTAAACTCCTCCACTTGAGGCAGGAGCTCTCCTCCAACCTGGGGAGGACAAGCCCCCTTTTCCGGTCGAGAACCATGGCCTCGGACTTGGAGGAGCTGATTCTCATCCCAGCCGCTTCACACTCGGCTGCAAACCGCCCCAGTTCACACTGAAGGTCCTCGCCTGATGAAGCCTCTGCAAAAAGCAGAGATGAAATCCTATGGTCCCCAAACCAGACTCCCTCTGGGGCCTGGCTGTGCCTACAAATTCTTTCCTTAAAGTTAATGAACAGAACCGGTGACAAAGGGCAGCCCTGCCGCAGTCCAACCTGCACTGGGAACAGGTCTGACTTACTGCTGGCGATGAACCAAGCTCCTGCTCTGGTCGTACAGAGACCAGACAGCCCATAGCAGAGGGCCTCGGACCCCATACTCCCAGAGCACCACCCACAGGACACTACGAGGGACACAGTCAAACACCTTCTCCAGATCCACAAAGCACATGTGGACTGGACGGGCGAACTCTCATGAACCGTATTCTTCGTTCTTCTTGAATCTGAGAACTTCTCCTGTCCTGTATCCTGGATTACACGGCTGAGGAGTGGGATTCCCCTGTAGATTCCCCACTTTCTTAAAAAGCTGGACCACCACCCCGGTCTGAAAGTCATTTTTTAAGACATTTAAGCAATGATGGCAAATATGAACAGAACTCCTGATGCACATTTAGTACTGCATCTACAGTAACTGTTAATAGTATACATACAATTACAGTTAAAAAAGTTATCAGACTTTGAAGAACATAGGGACTTCCTCTGGTTTGAATGAATCCTCACATCAACATTTCCCTGAAAGAAATCATAATTACTTGTTAAAGTGTTATATGTTTTATATGTTTATGTCTATATGTTTTACAACCTTTAAAAACATTACTTGTCTAAAAGAGATAATATTAATAACCTGTGTGTGAGGAATCAGTGGAAACAGAGCTGTACACCATTTTTTGGATTAATAAATGAGAGCAGACTGGATGTAGAGGGCTTGTTGATTGGTCAGTGCTTCCTGGAGTGGGAGGAGGTTTGTGCATCTGTGAGGGCTCAGAACGGCCATGCCAGAGACTACAGCATTATTTAAACAGGCGTGAATGAAGCAAACCATAACTCCAGGTCTGTTTTTGATGAGGACATATTATGAAATGGTGGAAAGCTCAGAAAAGTCAATTTTGCATAATATAGCCCTTTAATAAAGTATTTACACAGACGACCATGTTAAATATCCATCTACACACACACACCTCCACTCTCACAGTCGCACAATGTTGATGTTTACCTCCAGCAGATCCCATCGTCGATTTGTGTGTTTTCATACAGTAGCTGCTGGGTGTGTTTCCATGTGCTCTGTACGTACGTATGTGTGTGTGTGTGTTTACACTTGGCTGAGCCTTCTGTTCGGCGTGCAGTCGCTCACAGTGAGCTGGGTTTTTAGGTCGCAGTGTTCTTTCTGCCGCAGCCGCACACTACTCACACACACACACACACAGGCGGAGGCGGGGGTAGGGAAGACGCTGGCCGCTATCAGACGCTGTGCTGCCGAGTTTGGCTGGGTGGTAGTGGTGGGGCAGGCGGGGCGGGTGCTGTGTTTAGGGGGTCCCAGAGGTCTTGTCATGCACATGGGCACGGAGCCAAACACACAACACACAGGCCGGGTGTGTGTGTGGGACGCTGGGGGCTTCAGAGCTTCCACTGCTGTGTAACATGTCCACTCTCTTTAGTAATGTCATCTGGTACGCACAGATACACACTGGACTTTACGTTAGCTCAGCACGCACACACACACAAACACAAACACACACACTATGGGCTTATGTGGCTTTATGGTGACAGAAACGCACAATAACGATGAAAAAACTTACTCTCTAGGCTTTTGGTGCAAGCTTATGACAACTACTACAAACATACAGCATTAAAAAGCTGCTCCACATGTTTTATACCAGTTTTATTGAGAGTGTTTTAATCTTCTGTATTGTTTGCTGGTTTGGAAATGCTACAGAAGCTCAGAAAAAAAAAGAGTCTGAGGTTGCAAGGTGGGCGAAGTGTCTTGCCCATGGACACAACAGCAGTATGCAATGCAGGCAAGTGGGGATTGAACCGCCAAACCCTCTGGTTAGTGGGTGAACGCATCTACCTACTAAGCTAACTATGTCCTGTGATATAATTCTTTATAATGTTGATAAAAGTAGCTCAGTCATTAGAGATGTTTGCCCACTCACCTGAGGGTTGGAGGTTCAATTCTCGCTGCTGACATTGCATGTGTCCTTGGGCAAGACACTTCACCCACCTTGCCAGTGTGGTTGTGTTTTTGGTGGCGGTTTTTCTGGGTCTGGGTCTGTCATAAAGTGCTGTTAGCATTAGCACTTAGCCAAAGGCACTTTTCTTTCACATTGATTACTTTTTACTTGATGTCAATGGAGAAAAAAAGTTAGTAGCACAGATGTATTATACTGGACAGATGTTTCAGATGTAGAGGTTTTATAGCAGTGAAAAATAAGAAATTTAAAACATAAATACTGCTTTTATCACCTTTCAGGTCAGTGTCCAGTACATACTATAACCAGAGGCGATTTTCTTTCTCTTGAATTAGATTTATTGGTGTAAATATAATATTTGATACATGGATTTCTTAGATCAGTGAACGCCAACTGGAGGTCAGGGGGCCAAATCCGGCCGCAGAGCTTTCCATCCGGGCCCTAGAATGTTACTGATTTCAGGAATACCCTCGTGAGGAGAAAAATATAGGTGCCTATTTTTTTCTGAAAGTATAGGTTAAGCCATAGCTTTTCTTTAATGCAAAATGACAACGAAATTGCTCGAATTCAACAATTATTTTATTGTTTTACACGCTAATTTTTTCTATAGTCATTTTTCACATACACTATGTCCTTGCTTGGGCTTTTCCTCCATGTACTCCGGGTACAAGCCTTGCAAATAGCAAATACATACAAATACCAAATAAATGTGGCAGATCTGAGTTATTAAAATCGTTACTCTTTACATCAAATTAAACAGGCCTGTGATTTAAAATATATATGCAAAAGAAATCAAACCTCAAAGATCTTGGTCAAGACTGAAAAACTCACATTTGGTTAATGGGAGAAATTAAAATTCCCCTCATTGCTACATCAGACTTAACAGGTGTCGGGGGTATGTGCAAGCAGAAAATTAATCTATATTAAATAATAATATATTACTTGTTTTATTTTATGAGATCATCCGACCTTCACTGTCTCTGCTGAGTAAAGTTCTGGCCCTTGGACAAATGTAGCTGATGACCCCTGTCTTAGATGTTACTCTTGCTGACTGCTCAATAACTAAACCATAGTGAAAACAGTGAAAAATTGCTAGCTGTAAAAAAAGCTTCTTGTGGTGGTTCTCAAACTGCAGTGCAGGTGTCACCAGTGGTACGTGGGCGTCTTCTGGTGGAACTCAGGAGTCAAAGTCTTGATTTAGTTAATGTCTGTCAGTTTTATTTCTGTTATAGTCCTGCTTTAAATGAGGTCCTGGTTTAGTCCTGGTTTAGTCCTGGTTTAGTCTTGAATTAGTCCTGCTTTAGTCCTGGTTTAGCCCTGGTTTAGTTTTGGTTATGTCCTGTTTAAGTCCATTAAAGCTGGTACTTTAAAGCCAAATATTTCCTTAGGTGATCCTTGGTGTAAAAAGTTTGAGGACCACTGTCTCAGCCGACCCAGAAAATCCACCAAAATGGCCGTATCTTCTTTTGTTGCTTGTCACGTTTCATATCAGCATCTTTAAGAGTCATGTTTTCATGTTGGTGACAGCTGCGGGCTCTAAACCTTCCTCTGCTGTACAACATGTCCGCTCGGTTTAAGTAAAGTCACCCGGGACACAGCCCTGTACATTAGCTAAGTCTTTAACGTACATTATATTGACTTACACTAATTTCCTGTAAGCCGACCGTAACTCAACTAACTTCAACTCACCCATAATCCTCTTATTTAATTATTGTATACACATAGACCTGCTTTATGTCTCCTTAAGGAAGCGACGTCCCCACAAGTATAGCTGATTTCCATAGTCTCCATACTGTAAGCGCTGTATGGTCGCACACACACAGACACACACAGACACACACAGACACACACAGACACACACAGTAAGTGAAACAATACGCTGTAAAGACGCTGTGATTGGATGTGAGCTGACAGCAGCGGCGTTGGACCTCTTAAGGCTACAACTCCAATATTAGATACATTACGGTCATCGGCTTCATACGTCACTGTCACAAACCTCTGTCCACAGCTCGTATCCTGTAACTGTCCTGCTGTGGTCTGATGAGACCGCACAGAGCGGAAATAAAGTACAGTTACTCTAAATTCAGTCACTGGTGAGAAGATCGCAATATAAAGCTTCAGGGGGGAATTTGTTTTCCATAATGTAACTTTATTTAGCCATAATGTAGCATATTGTATTACACATAAGTTCTGGTGAAAACACTGAATTATTTTATTGGTTTGCTTTTAGAAGATCTGCCGCATGCCTTTGTGTCTTATTAACCAAGAGCTTATTTTAGCTAAGACATATATAAAAATAAAACTCAAAGATTATGACAAAAAATTTAAACATGTTTTTTAATTGTGGAATCAACAAAGAAGAAAATTAGTCCTATATTAACCAGTTGAAAATGTGAGTTTTTTGCTGAAATGTGGGATTTTGCAAAAGCAAAAATATAATTTTATTGTCTTTTAGGACATTTTAAAGCTGGAAAAAGCCAGCTTGATATAGAATTGCTAATGGTTATATATGATTAGTTAAAGCAGCCAGACAACAAACCGCCACGATAGTCCAACAACATAATACGGCTGATGTTGAAAGATTTTTGCTGTTTTTGTAAATGTATAGCATACAAACCACTTTCCTATGTCCCCAAGTTCATAACAAGTATTGATAAAAGTGCTTGTTCCTGTCAGCAAACCTAAAACCACTGTCCCGCACCGTCACTGGTGTGGACTCAGATGAATCAGCTTTACAAGTGACGGAGATTAATTTTCAAGGTCCTCTAAGATAATGATTCTATAATGTAATCTGAGAAATAACAGCATTGTCTCACTATTGATGGACAGCACCAAAATACAAGTTTAAGACAGAGATTGTGATGTAACTCTGAGTGACAGAGCAAACCTTCACACATCTTCTACACAGATGCATATTCACACCACACAGTCTCTCTGCAGTCATGTAGACCTGCTCTAATGCACCTGGCCAAGTCTACTATGCCTAAGTTTTTGCACAGTAGTTGATGTTAGCGTCACCTCTTCATTCATTTTCTAAGAGCAGAGAAGTTAAAACATGGACAGTGTACTAACTCTGAACACTCTCTTTACATATTTCTATCTACAGCCTTCATTAACGTAGCCTACATAATGTTAACAGAACAAAAGAATGGCACTGTCACACAGACATTCGGTCCACATTTACATAATATCCACTCATGTATTCATAATGCATACGTTCATTTATATTCATCACAGTTGTAGCAGACGGCCATATGTTTTAATGGGAGCACAGTGTATTATTATAACAGTTTATGGAGTGGGTGGAGCTAAATAAAGAGCAGGGCGTGTCTGAACTGTGACCTCACCAAAGGAATGCATATATTTACATAATAAATAATGTCTAACTCTGAAGTGGACTGCTGTTATTGCACATACAGAAAATGCAAATTAGCTGCTAGAATTTCTTTATAAGGTATTTTAAAATGTATGAATGAGGCAGGAAATGTGTGCCAGCTGTCTTCTCTCAGAACAAAACCTACATTTTCAGGTGAACTCTGATTCTCTGGCAGTGAAGTGAATTATTTTTCATATCAGTTAAGTTTTCACAGTATGCATCCTTTTGTCCTAATGAAGAAAGCTGTTTAAATTGGATATATCATGCTTTTATTCATATTTAAACCAATCTTGGTCACCTCTAGAACAGCATAGCATGTTTTACAACCTTTATAAACATCATCTGGCTAAAAGAAAACAAGTACTTTATTCTTATTTTCTTAAACTTTGTGTATGAGGCCATTTTACTACAAAATTAAAAATGTCTGCGAGGAATCAGTGGAAACAGAGCTGTACACTGTTTTTTTGGATAAATGAATGAGAGCAGACTGGATGTAGAGGGATTGCTGATTGGTCAGTGCTTCCTAGAGTGGGCGGGGGACTTGTGGAAACAAGCGTTTTAAGACCTCAGAACGGCAGCGCCAAAGATTACATAATTACTAAAACAGGTGGGAATGAAACAAAACACAACTCCAGGTGTGTTTTTGATGAGAGAACAACATTATAACATGGTAGAAAGCTCAGAAAAGTTGATTTTCTGTAACATAGCCCCTTTAAAAACCTGATATCATCTTGTAAAAGGAATCATCTGTTAAAAGACACCATCAAGGCTTTTTTTTTTTAATGAAGAATTTTACTAAATGAGTATGTCTTGCTCATTTGAGGAAACTTAGGATCAACATGTTTTGTCAGATAAAGTTTGTTCACTGGCTGTTGATCATGGCTTGTAGACAAAAACAATGAAACATCTGTCTATTCCAGCACAGGATATGTCCATCTCTGGCTGTACGTCTTGAAAGGACATAAAGTTAGTTGTTGTGAGAGAAGAGGATGCAGTGGATAGAGTGAGATGGAGGCAGATGATTCGCTGTGGAGACTCCTGAAAGTGAACATCCGAAAGGAAAAGAAGAAGATCCTGAATGGTTTTAAAGAGGTTATATTCTGCAAAATCAACTTTTCTGAGATTTCTACCATGTTATAATGTTCCCTCATCAAAAACAGACCGGGAGTTTAGTTTTAGCACAGCCGATCTGAGCTTTCAACATGCCCCGCCCACTCCAGGAAGCACTGACCAATCAACAACAAGCCCTCTACATCCAGTCTGCTCTCATTCATTTATCCAAAAAAACAGTGTACAGCTCTTTTTCCACTAATTCCTCACAGACATTTTTCACTTTATATTAAAAAAACGTCATCATACAAAAAGTTTGAGGAAGTGAAGTTCCCTTTGTTCTTTAAATTATGTTCAAAAGACCACATCAGTCTGCACTCTGCTGCCTCTGTTGGTTTCTTTATGGCACCAGTAAAGTACTTTTAAAAAAAAACTTCTCCCTTTGTCAGATAATGTTTTCAAAGTTTGTAAAACGTGCAATGCTGTTCTTGACGCTTCTTAAAAATATGAGTAGCATAATATATCCTCTTTATATGAGAATGTTCTTTTAGCTGCTTCTTTTCTTTCAGGGGTCACTGCAACAAATCATTCACAAAGATGCCCTTCCTCATGGTACCCTCTCCATTAATCCAGTGGGAAAGCCTGCCAAAAGTATCAATGTGAAGGATTTGCTGTGGTGACCTCTGGAGAAAAGGAAGCAGACAAAAGTTTTAGGTACAATAATAATAATAATAATAATAATAATAATAATAATAGTTTGTCCTCTGTGTTCCTTTGCACACTTCAGAGCACACAGAGTCTTGCTCAGGCCCACTGTACCGTATGCATGTGTAGGTTTGTGTGCGCGGACGTGTTGCCAACTCTGGTTACCAAATTGACCTTAATGAAAGGACACAGGAGCAGTGGGCCGCTCTAACACACAAGAGGCTGCAGGGTGGGACACACAAACACACAAACACACACACACAGGACACTTACACAAGGCTGCGTGCTCCCAGCGGCGGCAGCGTTTGAAAGGGAACGCAGAAGAACATTTGTCCGGTCAGTTGGTGTCTGACTCTGAACAGGACGGTAGCAGTGTGGGATTGCGTGTTTGTTTTGTGTGCTCAAAGTGCTCTGATGCCCCCCAGTGTAAACAAAGACTTAGCCTAAACCCAGTCTAGCTTCACTGTCTGGACTGAGCCGCTGCGTGAAGATAACAGACTGAAAATATTACTAATAAAAGACGGGAGATGTTTGTGATGTGAAAGCTGTGTTTTGAGCATTAAGAGTACGTGATGTCCTCAGAAGTGAGTCCATTAGTCACACTGCAGCTTGTTGTGGCACATATTCTTATTGCAGGGTGACATCAGCTTCAGTCAGTGGTCAAAAATGGTTCTGCCTCTCAGCAAGGAGGCTGTGAGTTCGATCCCTGGGGCAGGGCGCCATGAGTCTTTCTCTGTGGAGTCTGCATGTGCTCCCTGTGTTAAAGCTTTATGGACAGGGCAGGACTGCTTACTGCTCTGCTATAAACTCTGCTGGGGATGAAAGTCTGCACTTCTGTTGCCGAACTTATTAGTCTGATTCAAATTCACACATTCATTATATTCATCCTTTTTGGGTTTGCTTGGTGTGACTCCAGATTTCTCCTTCTTTGATAGATACACGTACAAAGGTTTCGTCATGATGAAAATCTAAAAAATAAAGCCATATACTGGCTTAAGACATATTTATTCAGATTGGCTTTCAACACTTAGTAATGCTGTGACACACTATTTCTAATTTATTGTATGAATGTATTTATATCTTTTCTGATTTTACAGTTTTATTATAGTTGTATTATTGATTTTATTATTATTTTTTATTGGAAAGCACTTTGGTCACCTTGAGTGTTCGTAAAGGGCTCTATAAATAAATGTTGATTGTTGATTGATTGTTGGTGATGGCTAACCGGGACGTGCTGCTTTCTTGCAAGACTCCAGACTTCGGGGCCACTCGGGTCAGTGTTCCCATTTCTTGAAACGCTGCTTTTTACACCAGGGGGAGGTGCAGGGGGCTTTCTTCACCATGCAACAACTCATTTAGCCGTCAGTAGCCATCACACTGACTCTGAAACTGTTTAATTAAGGAAAAAAGTGACATGGTTCCCCTTTAAGAAGAAGAAATGTCCCATAGTGAATGAATGTGAGAGTGAATATCGATGTGGACAGAACAAAACAAAGGGCCATATTTACTAAGACGGGTGCTAAACTGCGAGTGCAGTGAGAAAATATGCGGCCGCTATTAATGTGCGTGTTGTGCGTGAATTACTAAGACAAACTGCGTGGACCGGTGACAGTGCAAACAGATGGGGCGGAACTATTTAAACGGCATCATTGCGTGTATTGTTTTGGAAGGTGCGGAAGTGGAACACAAACGGAAGCAAAAATGTATTTAAGAAGAGCTGAAAGTGCTGGTGAATAATTTTTTCATCCGCGTGGCAAACACTCTAACCCTACATATTTCTTAATTTCTTCTCCTTCGTCTCACATGAAGCCATATCTGTGCAAAAGATTAGCACGTCCTTCTCCAACGTGCTAAATTTATACGCTATTTTCGCACGCAAAGTCATGGAGAGCCTTGATAAATAATATTGCGGGTGGTAAATGAATGAATTTGCATTTTCTCCGCCTTCCATTTTGCGCACTCTGGGAAGAACGCCTCAGTTTACAGATTCATTAGGTCATAGGAGCAAAATCTGCATTGCGTTCGCTCTGCTCCTGTAAGACACGCAAATCTCAACTGCGTCATGGGTTTGCTCCAATTTTAGCGCATCTTATTCAGTTAGCGTGCACACAAACCTTTGATAAATCTGGCCCAAAGTGTTTCAGGAACAGCTCCCACTGGCTGAATAAGGAGCATCTGTAGAAACCATCTAAAGCTTGGCTGGTGTAGGTACAGCTGACTATCACTGCTTCATGACAACTTTTGACTTTCGGCCAGCAGCAGTTTAATGTGGCACAAACACAAGATAATCTTATAAGAGGGTACAAGCTGGTCTCCTGAGATTAAAGGAGTCTAACTAATCTCACTAATTTTAATTTGATTTATGCCACAAACACGCTCCATCAGAGGCCCAACACTGAAGGGCCAAGCCTTTAGCAGGGTCAAGTTCTGGTTAACTTTCTGGGCTTTTCTGGGAAAGGGTCCAGGAAAGATTTTTAAATCCTAGTTCAGCTCAAAAGGAGGGTGTTGACTGAAGTGTTTACGTCAGATAGACAAATACTTTTTCTATTTTATGCACAGAATTTAGTCTGGTACGGCTTGGTTTGAGTTGAATTTCCAGGGGGCGGGACTTACAGAGGCAGAGTAACCAATCAAACAAAGGACATGACGCAAGCAAAGCAATGTATCAACAACAAACATGGCGGCGTGGTAGAGACGCACATTAATGGGGAAAAACGCGCTCAACACCATCAAACAAAGGCAAGAGAAGTCACTCTGTGTTAGCTGCCGCCATCTTGATTATTTTGAACAGGAGATATTTTCTGCTTCTGTGTGATGCGCTGCAGATAAAAGATCGATTCCAAATGAAATTACAGAAGAGACTTGACCAGGATCCAGTCTTTCTCACCCTCTGTTATTTGCAGAGGAAGTGTGTGGCACCAGGCGAGGCAATGTGATTCTTCATCGGGCAACCACAACATGAATTAGACTAGAGCTGAAATAATTTTGATAATTAAATTTCTGAAAATTTCATCCAAACCCCCAACTCTAGAACTTCCCTCTATTTAAAAGACCATATCATGTTTTTGTCCTATATATTTCTATAAAAATGTTACAAAAAAACTGACTGTTCGCTAAAAATAGTTTTAACCCTCCTACACCCCTAAGACATTTTTTGATGTTTTGCACCTGTTTTTTGTGGATAATTTTTTCTGTGTTGATTCAAATGGCATAGAATTTGCCTCAGGTGTATATTTATGGATGAATTTTCAGATTTCAGGATTTTTTATTTTTTTTTTAAATCCTCCTTAAAAAGGTGTCTAAGAAAATAGTCACACCTTTACCTCTAAGACATTTTCTGACTTCCATTAAAACTACAATTTTATTACACTCTGTCACTGCAATATAATTTCACATTTTTATCAAGTATTTCATGGATTCATGATAGTGAGGAATTTTAGTTTTTATTGTTTTTCACTTAGGTGGCGCCATTTCCCCCATATATGGCAGACAGAGGTATAAATTTGGAAATGGCCACATTAGTGTTTGTATAAATGATCAGGCCTACAAGGCAAATAAAAACATTTTTTGAACTAAAATGATTTGGGTGTGTTTTAGGGTTGTCATAAATTGGTGTGAAATGAGTTTGTTTGTGTTTGTGTGAGCACAAATCCAAAATGTAAGTTCTTACAGAGATGTGCACATCAGGGCAAAGTAGAAAAAGTGTCCAGACTGAGCAGAGGCAGAGGTTTGTGCTGGATGTGTATGCACCACATAAACTGGAATTTAAGGGATTACATTTCATAAACAGTAATGAAATTTTGCTGTGTATGATGAGGACTGAAGTTAATCACTGTAAACATGAAAAAAATTAGAATTATTGACCATTAGAGATTTTTTTCAAAGGCAGTCTTTATTGGTGTATTTTTTTGTGCTTAGGGCGACAGGTGTGACTAAAAAGTAAATTTAAAAGTAATATTTAAAACTAGTATATACATGTAATTTATTTCAAACTCAATTACTTTTCATGTTAGTATAGACAGCCTCTGGGACTACTTTGAGAACCACTGGTGCAGACCATTTAACACTGACAGGGTTTATACACAGTGCTTCCTCATCAAAGACCAGTAAACAGAGATCACTAAGGTAAAAAAAGATACAGAGGCTATAGGTTTTTATCATTTTTGCTCCTTTTACTTGAGGTAAAACACACAGACAGTACCTAAGTCAGTGTTTTGAAGCGTCCTGTCCCACCTCAGCTGAACCCTGCAGATGACGCCTGCTCTGAGAGGTCAGCGAGCTAAAGCCAGCGCTAATCTATGTGCTCCTGGTAGCTCTGTTGCTCTGCGTCCCTGCTCTGGCTCTGGCCGTTGCTTCATGAATAAGTCAGGTACATGTACTGCCGCACGCTGATCACACAGATGCATTATTCACCTACGACCATAATCTATATTTCAGAGGAGATGATGGTGCCATGTACAACAGAGCAATTGCTTAAACAAATACATTTTAGGGCAAAGCTAGAGCTGTTGTGATAATGCCATATGCTGAGATTCTAGCAAAACTACAAAACACAAGCCACAAGAAACATGTCTGCTGACTTAGAACAGTATTATTATTTTTTCAAAGATATGATTTGGCCTTTCTAAGCTTTATTAGACAGGACAGAAGAGAAAAAAACATAAATTATTGATTAGAGTTGAGGGAGACATTTAGTAAAAGTGTGGTTTTGGTAATCTTTTGAAAAAAACAAAACATTAATTGTATAATTTCAATGAATTTAATTTGACAGATTAAGGTGCTATGATGTTAATAGTAATGTGGACTGGACAATATGTACATTAAAAAGTACTATGTATGAAGTAATAGAAAATAAGTAAAAAGGGAGTAGGGTTTTAAAAGTTTTACCTCAGCCTACTCCTTTTTGAACACTATTATTAAGTTTTGTTTGTTTTTATTATGTTCTTATAAAAATAAGTTTGAAATTAAGAAAGTCAATCATTCATTTAAAGTTTCCTAAAGTGTAAAGCTAAAGAAAAAACAACAGATTAAAATTTAATGTGTAATGAAGACATTTTAACATGGGGTATGTACTGCCTCAGACTCAAAGTTGCTGGGATAGGCTCCACTTGTGTAAAAACTGAGCCATGCAGCATATTACAAAAATAAATGTACCCCCATGCAATTACAGTGTGTTACTTTAAACTTAATAACATCTTTAATGGACAGAAAAGCACTGTACCTCACACTAAACCAGAATGAATCCAGGACTAAACCTGGGTCTAAACCAGGATTAAACCAAAAATAAAACTGATTCCGACATGAACTACAAAAGACTGCTGAGTAACAAGACGACTAGAAGACAAGTAGGTACCTGGAACACAGTGTGAGAACCACTGGGAGCTGATAAAACTATAATAATCCAAATTAAGAGGTTTTGTTGACAACCAAAATATACGGTGCAGTTTTGTTTTGATGTAAGCAAATGTTTGAATTGTCCTCAAAAGAAAAAGTGTGTTTTTATTGCAGAGAACTAAAAAAAACTTACTGCAGAAACTACAATGTAAGCTTATTATTGTATAGGTTTCATTTATTTGATCAGTCAACACAGTGGTCTTTATGTAAAAAGAGAAAAGTAAAGGATGCTCTTGGTGTTCAAACAAAGACAATTGACAGTTTTTGTTGTTGTGCACTGTAGTTTGTTGTCAGTAAGTCTTTCCTGTTTGTTTAATTTTTCACTGAGTTGTTTTCATCCTCTGTGTGTTGTCATGTCCCAGGTCTAAAGTCTGCTTGTTCTCTGTGTTTTCCAGCAGCAGCAGCAGCAGCAGCAGCAGCAGCAGCCCCTCCTCCTGCACTCGGCTGAACTCTGCCTGAACCGTCACTTGAACCTTGGATGAACTTCACTAAACTGACCCATTAATCTACTTTGGGTGTAAAGCGGCCTGTACGGTGGCCCACGAGGGACGCCCTGAGCCAGTTCCCTGTCAGCGGCAGAGGCAGAAACACCTGCTGATCACGGAGCACGTGCCTGTGTGGAGCGCTGTTACCCCACACAGGGCCGGGCCAAATGAGAGGGTTACATAAGAAAGAGGCTGATGATGGAGAATTAAACTGCTGACTGTGGGTTTCAGGAGAATGAACTGGATTTCAGCTGCGAAATGCAACAAATACTGTCAGAGGTGAAGACACTTTTGCTCACTAAGTTTTATAAAAGCTTATGTTTTAACTTTGTTTAATGTCAGAGTTGTGCTTTGTTTCTCTTTTGTCTGTCTCTGTTTTGTGCTGTGAGCAGTTGGAGCCATTTTTGACAGAGTCTCATCACTTTGACCAGGGGCGTAACAACAACAAACTGCACTGGGGCCCTAGAGGTTTAGGAGCCCATTAGAGAGGGCCCTTGTTCATCTACAGTCAAGTCTAATTAGAAGGCACACAACTCTTGTAAAATCATGTTTTTGTAAAGATAAATACCATATTTTCTGGACTATACATCGCTCCAGAGTATAAGTGGCACTAGCCAAAAATTGCATAATGAAGAAGAAAAAAAACATATATAAGTCGCACTGGACTATAAGTCGCATGTTTGGGGGAAATTTATTTTACAAAATCAGACACCAAGAACAGACATTTCATCTTGAAAGGCAAGTTATAGTAATAATAGAATAGAGAACAACAGCTGAATAGGTGTGCGCTATGCTAACGTAACACATTGATGGTTATTCAGCTACATGAAGCATAAACAACGAACTGAATAGGTGTCTCGTATGTTAACGTAATATATTAACAGTTATTCACATAACTATAGCATAAAGAACATAATATAACAAGTTCACCAAACTCACCATCTCACTCCTAATCACTAAATCCTTTAAATTCTTCATCCTCGGTGTCTCTTCTGAACAACTCCGCCAACTCCGGAGGTAGACGAAGCGCCGCTTCCTCCTCTGCGTGGCTGTCGTCAGACTCAGCATCAGTTCCATTTCCAATTATTCCGCTCTTTCTCAGTTGTCTTTATAGCCTAAGTTGTTAGTGGTAATGTTTACATTTTAAATTGTCAGTGGTACAGGTGCAGCAGATGCTGGTACACAAGCCTAGAGCGCCCTCTAACCAACACCTGAAATATTTTATTATATAAGTCACACCTGAGTATACGTCGCACCCCTCGCCAGACTATGAAAAAAAGTGCGAACTTATAGTCTGTAAAATATGGTACTCAAATTGTAACATAAAAAACTAATATAGTTTTAAATATTACTGAATATGCACCTGTTTATTTTTTGTATCAAACTCCAAGTAAAACAGCCAACAGCAACATTTTTAAATTAAGAAGCTTAATGCATGAACCTGAAAAACTGAATGTGCTTTGTAACTTTAGGGACCCATTCTGAAATCCTGCACTGGGGCCCCACATTACCAGGTTACGCCACTGACTTTGACGGTTAACGGGGTGCCTTCATACTTTGTGAAAACTTTGTACCCAGAACGTGTTTCTTTTGTAACATTTCATTATAACAGGCTAAACTTAATTCACGTTATCATTCATTATGTAATCAAACAAAAAATGTTCTGTCATAAAGCTTAGTGAAACAATGCACGCCAAGACGTAGTTGTTGTTTTTTTCCATTTACTTGAGCAGATAGTAACAGTAGAACCCGTAGCACTAAGTACATTACACTTAAGTGCTTGCTTGATACAGTATGTCTGTCTGGCTAATTTAATTTCGTGCAGCAGTGGTCTGAATAGCATATTTTCTATGGCATAAATTTGTTTATATTTGGTGTTTTTGCTCGGTTGAGTCTGGAACCTGAGGGCACGCGCAGGAGAAAGAGGCTGTGTGTTAGAAACTTCCGCCTTGTTAAACAAATCAGGCGGCGTATAGAAAGTGTGCAGTGACATGGGAGTTAATAATGAAACACAGAACTCTAGACAAAATGAAACTGGACCTACATGAGAGATGAACATGAACGAATGATCTAAACAAACGTCTCAGTGAAATGCTGTACAAACATAGTCTACATCTCAACAGAATGAATCCCTCCTTTCCTTTGGATGAGCAAAACAAAACTTCCTTCACACTCATCAGGTGTCTTCCAGGACGCCTCCCTGCTGCCTGAGCCACCTCTGTTAGCACCACTCGATGTAGAGGAGCATTCAGAAGATTATTTATTAATCCCACCAGCGGCAATGGGGGAAATCCTTAATAACAAGAGGTGACCTAAGTTTATTTGACATGCATTTTGGCTGCAACCCACGGCTCATGTGTTGTGTTGAGTGTTGAGAGAGTAGGAATTTTCCCTGAACTGTCACTGGCGGTGGTGGTGAAGGGTTTAGGAGCTAGGATACCTGGAAGAGTCTCCAAAGGTTCATGAGTCTCTTTATAAAACAAGAACCACAAGGTCACTGAGGTCGGTGCTCAGGGTCCCAAACTTGAGTCAGTCCTGAGGGTGAGGGCTTGTTTGTGACCCCAGGGTCCATCCAAATGAGTTCATACAATGTGAAGTGGTTATGAGGAGTCTTAGGCGGGTCAGCAACAACCCAACCACTTACCATATTTTATAGGACTATAAGTCGCACTTTTTTCATAGTCTGGCGAGGGGTGCGACGTATACTCAGGTGTGACTTATATATTAAAATATTTCAGGTGTTGGTTAGGGGGCGCTCTAGGCTTGTGTACCAGCATCTGCTGCACCTGTACCACTGACAATTTAAAATGTAAACATTACCACTAACAACTTAGGCTATAAAGACAACTGAGAAAGAGCGGAATAATTGGAAATGATGGAACTGATGCTGAGTCTGACGACAGCCACGCAGAGGAGGAAGCGGCGCTTCGTCTACCTCCGGAGTTGGCGGAGTTGTTCAGAAGCGACACCGAGGATGAAGAATTTAAAGGATTTAGTGATTAGGAGTGAGATGGTGAGTTTGGTGAACTTGTTATATTATGTTCTTTATGCTATAGTTATGTGAATAACTGTTAATATATTACGTTAACATACGAGACACCTATTCAGTTCGTTGTTTATGCTTCATGTAGCTGAATAACCATCAGTGTGTTACGTTAGCATACCGCACACCTATTCAGCTGTTGTTCTCTATTCTATTATTACTATAACTTGCCTTTCAAGATGAAATCAAGTCCATCACAAACTACAACGATGACAAAACTGGGAAGAATATTTTGTATGGGATTCCTGTTACAAACAGACACAAATATTAAGATGTGTGATGCAGATCCAAAACAAACACGCCCCTACTGTTGCACTGCTCCTCTCCAGCCGCTACTCTCTGTGTTTACCCAGATGTAGGTCAGTGTGTTACTTCCCAAATACTACAGGAGGCAGAGGAGGTGGTGCGGGAGGCGGGGCACCACGGTAACACAACACTACCCAATGTTTTGATTCGTAACGGACGCTTTGTTGTGTCTCTGCCTCGTGCTGCTACGTCTCTGTGCTAAACAGACCCCTCCTCCTCTTCCTCCTCCTCACTTCTGCTCCTCATCTGCTCAGTGACATGTGTGTACACTTTCCCCTACTGTACCGTAATGCTGATGCGTGGGTGTTTTGGCCTTGGGGAAGGAAGGGGGCTTGTAGTGTTTGTGCTGGGGTATAGGGGGTTAAAAGTGAGGTCTATTTTTAACCGTAAACTTTGGATGACCCCCAGAGCTGCGGCGGAGTCAGCCTGATTTAGTTTGGCGTCTCTTAGCGTAATGACTTGCCTCATAATATCTCCCCACATCCAGGACTAGGACCATCTACTCCCTGCACTGTAGTCTCCGGAGGGACGCGCCGGAGTACAGTACAAGCGCGCTGTGGTTAATGTGTTATGACAGCAAGGAAGTTCAGGCCCAGCGTTTTCATTTCAGAAGTCCTCCTTCCACAACTTAAACAGAGCAACAGTCAAACCACATAAACAACATTCATACAGGATCCAGCTGATGTTTCATATGATTAATAAACACTGCCTGATAATGCAAAGAGCTAATCACACAATCACGTCACATGTGTACGCATGCAGACATGTTTAAGACAAACTAGAAGTTCAACCTGAGCTTTAGAATGGGGAAAAATATGACTTTCTGAACACACTGACCCCTACTGTCCAAGGTCCATAGTTGCTGGGACAGGCTCCAGTGACCGATAATGCTAAACAGTGCTAGTAGTAAAAAGTACTCCATTTGGATTTTTTCGATACCAGTTCTTAAATAATAGCTGGTTTTTGACACCGGTACCCGAGTGATACTTTTTCTGTTACCTATGGTGAGCTAATTCATCTTCTCCAATCATAAAACACAATAATATTGAACTAAAAAAAACAATTTTGTAGTAAAATTCTTAGCTGTAAGTTAAAACCAGTAGTTGGTTTGATTTATTCTGTGTTATTTCTTTGATTCATGCAAATACATTAAAGATCTCACTAGGGATTGAAACTTCGCATTGAAAAAGAATGATTTTTCGATACCACAAAGGTATCTTTAATGCTACCCAGCCCTAGTTGTAGTCAAGACCATACTAGTCCAAGACCAAAACCAGTCTGAGACCAGACTCATCAAAGACCAAGACATGACCAAGACTACAAACAAACATTTCTGAACACACAACAAACAAACAAACAAATCAAATCAAACCTTGAAGGTAAAGCTACAGCAGCCACTGTCGTCTTAGAGCCTTAAGTATGGAAATGTGAGGACTCTTACCTTCAACTCTTTGAGCTGAGTAACTCCAAAAGCGGTTTCTAACCTGGTACTGTTATGGTGTACCAAAAATAAAATGGCCAGTAAGTGTATGTCATTGATGTCATTCATATTTTTAAACAACATCATATTTGTGAACTGAGATGTAGAGAAGCCATTCACTCAAATCCAAGCATACACTGCTTCAGTTCATGTCAACATCACAACAGCTGCAAACAAACAAATATACAAACAGGAAAACAGACAGTCCCAGGACATCCCCAGCCCTCTTTATTGGTTAGCAAAAACAAACAAACAAACAAAAGGAACTTTGGGGGGAAAAAAAACCCTCAGAGGTGAGATCTAGCACAGGACAGGCTGTAGATGAGTCCAGGTCTGATGGATACAGTCCATTTGTGAATCGTTCAAGTCTGTGAGGATGCAGCAGGAGAGGAACATCTAAACTTGTCCATGCGTTTGTTACATCTAGGTTGGATTACTGTAACTCTCTGCTGGCAGCGTGCCCTACAAACTCTTTAAAATGTCTTCAGCTTGGAACTAACAGGAGAGAACATATTACTCCTGTGCTAGCTTCACTTCATTGGCTTCCAGTTGAATTCAGAATTAGGTTTAAAATCCTACTCCTGACTTACAAGGCCTGTAAATGGTACAGCCCCATCCTACATTAATGTTAATGTTAATGTTAATGTTAATGTTAATGTAATGTAATGTTATAGAGCCATATCAACCAAGCAGAGTACTGCGCTCACAAAATGCAGGGCTATTAGTGGTTCCCAGGGTTTCTAAAAGTACAGTTGGAGGTAGAGCCTTTAGTTACCAAGCTCCTGTTTTATGGAATCAGCTTCCAGCTCATGTTAGAGGCAGACACAGTCTCTACATTTAAGGTTAGGCTTAAAACGTTCCTCTGTGAGAAAGCTTATGGTCAGGGCAGCTAGGAACAGAGTTAACTTCCACAGCTGAAGCTAAGCTGCTCTAGGAGCTAGAAGCTGGGGGAAGTATGGTGCACTGACCTCTGACCTCTGGTTTCATCTGCTGCTCCTCTTCTATCACTGTCATTAACATTATCTAATATTCTATATCTCCAATCAGTTCCTTGCTATTCACAAGTTGTCCCTCTGTCCCGCTCCCGTCTGGGGGAGTGGGGACTGTTTCAGATGCCTGGCTGCTGGCAGATGTCCCAGTGATGACTGGACCTTATCTGACCCCATCTGTGCTCCTGTCCCGACCTGTGAGCCCTTAACCTCACCTCTAAGGATTTCCCGGACCTACCTCACCTCACTCACCTGTCTGGATGAGGCCCACCTGCTGCATCCTATGGACTTCCTCAACCTACCTCACCCCACTCCCTGGATGAATCCTTACAGAGCTGAGCTATGATCCTATAGATGAGCTAATGAACTAAGAGTCCTAGACGCATTGCCTGTCCGTCCTGGGAGAGGATCTCTCCTTCAGTTGGGCTCCATAAGGTTTCTTCTTTTTTCCCGCAGCTGGGTTTTTTTTTAGGAGTTTTTCCTTACCGAGAAGGAGGGTCTAAGGACAGGAGTGTCCTGGGTCTGTTTAGAGTAGTTATTGTTTGTGTTGTCTGATTGTGTGTTTACGTTTGATCAACTGTTGTGAAGCCCCTTGAGGTGACTTTTGTTGTGATACTGGGCTATACAAATAAATCTGAATTGAATTGAATGGTTCATCCAGACTGAGGTTAAGGAGAGGTCCGCACACGTCCAAACTGAAAAAAAAAAAAAAAAAAAAATCCATTGCAGCAGCATTTAAAAAAAAATAATTTTGTTTAATAGGATTGATTATTTTATGTATATTGAGCTGTTCACATACAAGTAGGGGCAAGTTATCACACTGCTGGTTATTTAAAAACAAAGGATTGTTTACAGAATTGAAACAACAGTTTTGTGTCCCTCTGTGGTCTGCTGTTATGACCTGAATCTGAACAAATAAGATCTTTGTTTACCTTGGCTAGCTCCAGTTTAACATGTTTTATAGTCAAAAATATTAACTATAGTAAAAACTGTCAACATTGTATTTTTTGTCAGAAACTTTTTCTAAATACAAATCTTGAGAAAACACCACATGCAGATGTCAGACAGCAGAGGTTTCTGATCACAATGAATCAAACTGATGAGTTTAAGATAACGTTAGCATATAACCCAGAGTGTGTTGTCACATGGGGTAAGTTCTCACATATAAAATCTCATTTGTAAACCAGAACATTACCCAATTAATTTAATAATATTCACATAATATTAAGATAATATTTCTAGTGATGGAGGTTCAGTCTTAGAACAGTGTGATCACTAAAACACAGTCACTGCCTTATGTTTTTTTCAATGCCCAGATGTCTCTTTGATGTCCTTTGTTTGTAGAAGAATTAATGTTAAAGTATAAATATAGAAAAAAATTAAATGCACAGACAAACTGTAGCTCAGATGTTGCTCTTTCATTTGGTTGTTAGGTTTTTAACTCTATTATGTACAGTTTCCAAGACATATACAGAAATATAAAAAGTGTGACAACATGCCCTTGACTTTACTGAAAGTGAATATTTTATTTATTATAATTGTAATAATTCCTTGATTCCTTGAGTCTTTATAACCTATTGTTCTGCACTGAGGACAAGACGCACCTTCTCCCTGCACAGTACTCTCCAGAGGGGTGCACCGAGGTACCACACTAATGCTAACACGAGGGCGACCACCTGTCCCACTTTTACATTGGTGCTCAGTGGATCATAGTAAAAGTGAGATTCAAGTTAAGAACAGCAAGGTAAGGTCTGTGTTCCTTGTGTAAAATGTAGAATAAATATTTGAGGGCGTCCTATCTTGATAGGTTGAATATTTAGTAGTTGTGTGTTTCAGGACAGGCCTGTGCTGAGCTCTGAGCTGCTGTTGGTGCAGGATCGTTTTCACAAAATGCACATTGAGGGTTTTGATTTTTTTCTGTTCCACCTTTTTTTAATTCAATAAATAAAGCCCAGTAAAGGCATTACTTTGCAAAATGTGTGTTTTTGGGATGAAAACAGCACAGTAAATATGTTATAAGCCATAAACTGTAGTAACTTGAATCTCAGTAAGTTAGTAAAGCTAGATTTGTTTATCAAAAGATTTATTTCTCGAGTCCGTCCCACTTTGTCCCACCAAATTGCATCACTTGTCCCATTTTTAGTACTTTTTGAGATGGTCACCCTAGCTAACACTACTAGGTAACATGTTTTGACAGAAAGGAAGTTTTAGTCCTGCCTTCAGTTTTCTCCGCAGAGCGTCCCACTGCCCAAACAGAAAACATTTTAGTCTTGAACACGTCAAACTGAATAAACCGGCATCATGCTGTACCTCTCTGATGTTGTCATATAAGTCACTTCAGATCTGATGTCAAACGTACGACAGGCCGGTGCAGGTAGCTAAAACAGAGAAGAAAAAGGGCAAAGGTTGTTTTAAAAAATCCACAGAGAGCGTTTGCAATCCTGGAAAATCCATGTTGTTTTGTTGCCTGAGGTTAGAGCCAGGCGACCCTCAAAACTGAGATGATAGAGGTCAATAAAAAAACGTTACAGGGGAGGTAAAATAACAGGTCAGGCTTGAAATATAAGAGTCAGGCGTATGTCATTACACACAGACGGATTGTCACTGCTCATCATATTATTCATAAAACAAATGGAAAAATGATTTGGCATAGGTTTAATGGGTCACAGCATTTCTGAATGAATCTTAAATAAAAATATGTTTGGGATAGAGATTAATTGTGACAAGCAGTATTATATTTGAGGTGTACACTTCTGTCACTCAGCAAGGAGATGGGTGGTTCAATCCTCGAGCTGCTCAACTACAAACTCTCTGCATGTCCCGAGTTACAGTGGATTCTCTCGAATTAGGCTCCAGTGATCAATAAAGCTAGTGATCAAAGACATGACCGAGACTTCCAGGGTTCGAGACTGAAGTCAAAACAAAATCTTTTAGAGGCCGATACCAGGTCAAGACTGAGACAAAGGCGAACCGAGACCAGGTTTGAGAAAAAAAAAAAAAAACTGTCTTGGGCACTACAACACTAGACTCCAGTTCTTGCAAACAAATTTTACCAAGTCCTAAAAGTTTACATTTACCGTAGTACCTCTATTAATGTTGTCTTGTCTTATGTTAATTATAAAGTGTGCTGGCTTAAAATCTGTTAGTGCTCTTCAGTGGTGTAAGGAGGTAATGAGGGGCCCCAGGGCAGATTTCCAGAATGGGCCCTAAAATTTTGAAGCACATTTAGTCTAGTATACGTTGATATATCCTACTCTTAAGTCATAAAAAGTGCACTGTAATTTCTGAAAGTCAACTAATACTGCCACAAAAAATAAACATTTTATTTTGTTAATAACTAAATAAAAAAAAAAGTTATGCATATTATACATTTTTAATAATATTTTTTAATAATGTGAAAAAACATTTTCCCTAAATAAAAGAGTGCTGTGTAATTCATGGCCCAGACTTAAGGATTCTCAGTGGGGCCCCCTCATGTCCTGGGCCCCACTGCAGCTGGCTGATGTTACGCCCCTGGTGCACATCTTTTTTGCACACTTTTCTGTCATTGCACAAGTCATGTTAAGTCTGGAGCTCTGTTCTGTGGCGATTGCTCACTGACAACAAAGGAAGCTGAACTTCCCCTAAAAAATGGTAAAATATGCACTGTTAAATTTAATAAATTAGATTGTAAGTTATATTAAAACTGCTAGAATGCATTCAATTTTGTAAGGATTTAATTAAATTAAATGCATTTAATTTTTTTCCATAATCAGCTGTTTAGTCTGGTTCTCTGACGAGATCTTCCTTTCACTTCAGAGCAGCTCAGACGCTGCAGAAATCCATTCTGATGTTGAGCTACAGTGGATCTCTATGGGAGAGAAGTGAGCTGTTTTTTTCATTACTAAAAGATCAAGACAGTGATTGGATAAATGAGCCAACATTTTTGTGCCCCTGGACGCTGAGCGTCTCTGAGTATGAGCAGGGCGTGCTTTGACTCTGGCTGATCAATGATGATTGGAGGAACTGGCAGAAGATTTTGAGTGACAGCGGCATTTACTGCTTCAAAGCAGGCAAGAAACTGGCGCGAGGGTTTAAAGCAGAGTCAGTCATGTGCTGAACGGGCCGTCTGGAGCGAAAAGCTAAGTGATTAACCTAATTTTCACCGTTTGTACATGTTACACTGTAAATAAACAAGGCTAATCACAGCGCTGTTGAGTTTGCATTTTGTTTAAGTTTTGTAGTTTGTTCGTTCATTCAGTATCAAAGTTGTATGGAAATAGCTGCTGGGTAGCCCATGGTATGGTACAATCAATCCTGCATTGAAAATGGTCACTGTCACTGTTTAGGACTAATTATTTTGATGTCTATGAAGATGTTTCTTAAAGGGGAACAATGTAACGTTGCTTGTTTTTTTGCTGTTTTTGGCAAATTTATTTTTCTACACAGCTCCCCCTACATTTCAGAGTAAGGCACTACCATAAATACTCACTGAGTCTGGTTTACTTATGAGTGATACTTTGCTCAGCTTTACTTTTGTTCTCCTATCCGTACACATTTTTTTCTGCCTTTTGGCCAGCCTGCCATAATGAAAATCTAGAAATAAAGCTATCATAAGCTTGTTGTTTGACTAAACCACGATGTGCCACTTTCTTGCAAGACTTTAGCATCTCCAGGTCGGCTGCGCTCATTCTTGCAAGCCTTTTTTTTCCCCCGAGGGAGCTGAAGCCCGCAGTTATTCACCCCACAACAACCCATTTAACCATCACACCGACTCTGAAACTATTTATTTAGGGAACAAACATTACTAGTTATTGTTTGGCTTCAATTCCTAACCACAGCTCATGCATCTTGCCTGACTCGTGCTTCTTTAAACACATGAATAAAACCTCCTCTCACCTCTGTCTTCAGGTCACAGAGGCTGAACACTCACATGTATGCACAGTGTGTTCGGTCTGTCATACAAACTGACACATGCAGCCCCAGTCTCAGAGGGAACGTGTTAGCCTGCCAGCGCTAATGTCCTGCACTGCCCATTTAGCTCCGTCACATGTACCACCAGCGCGACTACAGCCACAACATGTGTGTGTGTGTGCAATATCATTATTTTATACTCACATGAATGATTCAGCCTATACCAGAGCAGCATTAATTTTTGAATCTGAGAAATGGTAAAATATATAAAAGCAAGAGACATATCCTATAAACATGAGTTCAGGCAGTACAAACACTGAAAAATAAATCAGCTTTCAAGCACATTTGAGGATTTTGAGCACAGAATGTACCGTAGTAGATCTGTAGATGTTCAGTGGTATGGTTCAGATAACCCTGAAAAGGTCTGCATTCTTACTGCACTACTTAAAGGTAATATATTATGCTTTTTTTCAGGCTTTTTGACATAATTATAGACATGTTTGCATTAGTATTTTACGTTTTATAACTTAAAATAATGTATATGTATGGAAAACGTCTTCTTTTGGGGAGCTGTTACTTAGACTTTGCAGAGAACGCTTGGATTAAGTGTCTGTGTCTGGTAGCACTGGCTATTAACAACATGACACTCATAGATGACCACTTCCTGGTTTCATGTGTCTACGTAGAGCTGTGAGACCGAGCGTTTTCAGATCTGGAGAAGGACAGTGCCTCAGCATACAGTATTACTCAAACTAAGTGTGAATGAAACAAAATAGTACTCCAGGTAACGTGGTTAAAAGCTCAAAAAAGTCGATTTAGCGAAATAGGATAACCTTTAAGCAAATGTTTGTGATAGAAAATGTAGACACTTTTGCTAATTTTTTTAAATGCTCCTCGAAAAGAAGCACTGTCTTGTCTTTTGTTTCTCGACAAAAATAAGACTAACAAACAATGAAAACAATTTAAATATGTGTAATGTTCAGCTCAAAGTGAGGCAAAAATATTAACATATTAAGTCAATAGTAACTTTTTTGCAGCAGTCCACAGAAATCTAGAGTTAACAGTGAACATAGGACACAGAACAGTTTTGCAGTGCAGCATATTTTAATGTCATGAGCTTTGGGTCATGACCAGAGGACAAGATCCTGGATACAAGCAGCTGAAATGACTTTAAATGAGCTGGGTGCTCCTTTGGCGATAAGGAGGGACTCTGTCTCTCGGCTGGCCTGGGAACGCCTCAGGATTCCCCTGGAGGAGCTGGAGGAAGTGTCCGGGGAGAGGAAAGTCTGGGTGTCCCTGTTTAGGTTGCTGCCCCGGGGAGAAGATGGATGTGGCCCAGATAACTTTATTGTTCGTTAGTGGTTATTTTGCTGGGTCGTTAGCTTGTTACATTAGCACACAGAGTAAAGCCATTAAAGGAAGTTGCTTTAAGACATTTTTGAACAGTTTTCAGAGGGATAATAGTACTTTCCCAGTCTAATGTGCCGCAATCCCACTCAAGCCTTCTGTGAACTAGATTTTCAGATTAATTGAACTTGCAACATTAGGCAGAACCAGACAGATCAGTTCCACAGGAGAGATTAATTAGTTGCTTTTCCTTCTGCTGCCTGGATCTCTGTCTGCTGCTCTACGTCTGTCTGCCCCTCTTAACTCAGACTTAGCAGGTAAAATGAGATTCACCTGATCCAAGAAAACAACAGTCTCCGAAGTTTAGCGCGGTCAGGATTAATAGCCCTGTCTGCCCAGCCTCCACAGAGCTGATAATAGCCTGAGAGTGAACGGAGGGTCAGCCAAGTTCATGTTTGGTGGCACCACACTCTCGATAATCTAACTCTTAAAAAGCGGCTCATGAATACTTGCGCTGCTTTGGCAACACTGTGATGATCTGTGCAGCTGCTGGAGAGGGCTGCCAGCGGAAAAACTGACACCGGCACACGCTCAGGTCTGAAAATGTGGACGTACTGTCTGAGCAGAGAAGTTCGGATGACTGTGCTGTGTTTGAATCGTGAAAAGTGGACAGCAGGTAAAATGTTTCTGTCATATCGCTAAGTCCTGCTCTTTGTTTAAATCACAAGTGGGATATGCCACCGTCCAATCCACATCATTTTGTACAGTGGCCTTTGACGCAGTACAATGTAACCTTTGCTCTGTTGTGGCCCCTCTCTGGTTGTTGCATTCCTAGCAAACTGCAGCCACATCAGGGCCCAGAGACAACCTGAGCTCAGATCATGGACAGCAGAGGTGGAGAACATGGTCCATGTCCCCAGCTTCCCTCTGCGTCTGACTGAAGCTCTCCTGGAGGTGTGAGTTGAAGATCTCTGACAGAGCTGAGCCTTATCTACCTCTGAACGTCCCACAGAACCTTCCTCCAGTGAGGACACGTCTCATGTCCCTACAGCCTCTGTGTCTGAGGACTACAGAGGGCACACAGGCCTGATGAGCCCCCAGCCCCGGCCTGGCTCCACAGTGGAGCTAATGATCCTTGATATATACAGTGAAGCCCAAAGTTATTCATACCCCTGGCAAATTCTGACTTAAAGTTACTTTCATTCAACCAACATTGCCACTTTTTGTTCAAATGTAAAAAAAAAACAAAGCTGAGAAATATTTTTTTCCACAATGATACCTCTTGTTCATCATCTTATTATCTTTTGGGAAAAGCCTGTGTCATTTCCAGTCAACAAAAACAATTGAATGGTTGAATGAAAGTAACTTTAAGTCAGAATTTGCCAGGGATATGAATAATTTCAGGCTTCACTGTATTTGCCACAGAGGATTTATAAAGTGCTCTTGGTGTGACCTGTTTACCATGGGAGACCCTACCTGGGGCAAACTATTAAAACAAAATAAACATCACACTTTGTAATGTATTGAACACTTTTATATGAAACTTACTTTTGTTTTCAAGGATTAAAGTACAAACTACTACAAAGTACTGTGTGAGAAAACACAGTTCATATCAGTATAGACACTGAGTTAATAATGTCCCGGTGTTAAGAAGCTCTGTATAATTTTGAACACTGCTGTGGGTCATTTAGCATTTTGATGATTCTTTTGTGTGGTAACATCCAAGTAACAGCAACAACAATTTTTGCAATATTGTGTATGTATGTAGTGCCAAAATAAAGTACATTATGTATTTCTGACACTAAATTTCTGTTGTTATCCTGTAATTACTCTTGTGCAGCAGTGTGTGTTAGTTTGTGTTACTGTGTGCACTAAAGCAGCCCAAACAAAGCTTTTGTTGCTAGTCCTGGTCCATTTAAACCAAAGACCATCTGGCTCTGGGACAATGGCAGATTTAGTCCGGCAGACTGGAGCAGACCTGAGTGTAATCGGGATGGGAGCGTGTTGTCATACAATCTGTGCTCACTGTACACAAACACTGACCACAGGGGTAAGTGGCATTAAATAACCCACGGTCAAACAGAAACATCATTCAGAAGATTCACAAATATTGTTATTACAGGAAACACACACTTCCCATGTAATCAAATTAGAGACGTCGTGTTGCACATGTACAAAACAAAAACTTTAATATTAGTAAAAGAAAAGGCAGTAAAAAGTAAAATAAAGATATTTATTGTAATTTCCCCCAAATAACAGTATGTCACAGGCTGGAAATCTGTTAATCCAGCTTGAGCCAGTATTTATTTACTGAATAAAAAACCTGCTGAAGGCATTTTTCATAATTGAGACTATTTCATTAGAGATGTTAATAAAAGTAAAAATCTCTCTCTTTTTTCTTATATCTGATAGTTTAAAGGGACTATATCATATTCTTAAACCAATCTTGGTCACCTCTAGAACAGCACCGCATGTTTTACAACCTTTAAAAACATTACGGGACTAAACTTTTTCATTAATTATGTTACTACTGCTACTACCATTGAGCTATTATGTTGTTTTGAACAGAACCATAGAAAAAGAGCTTTTTATTTCATTAAACTTGTTGTAGAAACAGAGCTGCACACCATTTTTGTATAAATGAATGAGCGCAGACTGGATGTAGAGGGCTTGTTGATTGGTCAGTGCTTCCTGGAGTGGGCGGGGTTTCGTGGGAGAGGCGGAGGTTTGTGAACCAAGCGTTTTGAGACCTCAGAGCATCTGTGTCAGAGAATACAGGATTACTCAAACAGGTGTGAATGAAACATTATCACTTAATACCCCCCAGTCTTAATGGAATGATACAGTGAAGCCCGAAATGATTCATACTCCTGGCAAATTCTGACTTAAAGTTACTTTTATTCAACCAGCAAGTTTTTTTTTGACTGGAAATGACACAAAAGATAACAGATCTCCCAAAAAAAGAGCTCCCAAAAGATAATAAGATGATGTACAAGAGATATCATTGTGGAAAAAAATATTTCTCAGCTTTTTTTTTTTACATTTGAATAAAAAGTGGCATGTTGGTTGAATGAAAGGAACTTTAAGTCAGAATTTGTCAGGGGTATGAATAATTTCCGGCTTCACTGCAGTTGTTAAAATAATCTGAATATATATTATTTGCTTGGAGCTTCTCTCACTAAAGTTTCAAAATAATTGTAAATTTTTTAATTTTTTTTTAAATTAATAAAATTAAATGTTTTCTTTCAAAATTTAGCTAAGCCAAAGCAAGTTTTGGAAAATGTACTCCCTAAGTACTTGCTATCTTTTGTCTTTGTGTAACATAGTTTATAGATTTTAACACATTACAGTGTTTTGGGAACTTTCTGAGTGTTTTGACTTTGACAGGACGAGCCTATGTTTCATTCCAATTATAAGTAATAATAATTAGTACATTTGTAAAACAGTAGCACCAAAGAACCACACATCTACTGTATGTCAACCAAGACCTACACTATAGACTCATCCTTGTGTTTGTTAAACTTTCTCCATCAAGTTTTACTCAGAACCACATGACACATAAATGGATAAAATAAAATAAACTCAACACACACTGCCATTTACAAACAAGCACAACGTCAAATCTGGGCTGCATTAGCTTAAAAATACATGACCTGTTCCTCTGGAGCCATGCTGGTCCTCTGCTCCGTGCGGCGGTGCATGCTCGGGGGAGTTAGGTCTGTTTAGACAGAAGACCCGTGCATTCAATTTTGTATTCCAAGAACATTAGAAAGACTAAAAATAGCATTCATTTTCCACAAATTTCAAGTCTAAAATAGCCTACATGTGCATTAAAACAATAGGCCTAAGTCAATAAAGGAGGCTACTCTTAAAGTAGACTATTTGTTGAAATTGTGTGAAAAATCTAAAACTTGCCTACTTTTTAAATGACCTTTCATTTGTTAACCAAACTCATTCTTCATCCTCTGACAGGAAGGAAAACTCACCATCTCACTTTAAAACTGAGTAACATAATATTTTGAGAGGTTTACCAATTTGCTTTCCTCTAAACTGACTCTGAATCAGAAAATGTTGTATGATTTAAAGTTAGAGTTTTTGTTCTCTTAATAAAATAAATAAATAATGTCAACAACAAAAAAGTGAATGATTTTCTAAAAAAAAACAGTGCGTCTCGTTTCTCTTTTCATCTCCATCTCCTCGTGAGCCTCTGTTAAGTTCTGAGCTGTAGTTGGCGCAGTGCTGTGCGCGGTCGACAGAGGGCGCTCTGGTCACAGCGTCAGCCCGCTGCCTCTGTGCGTCCGTGCGTAAAGTGTGTGTGTCCTGTACTATGATTTTCATTGCAAGACAATGGTCCCCTCTACACACACACGCGCACGCCGTGGAGCGCGCGCGCGCAGTGTTTGCCCACATGAATTCAAACAGTTATTGTCGTAGAAAAAACAAAGCCCGGGAAGCTGCCTGTTATTGCCCCGCGCGCTCTGACGCACGCGCTCAGATCTGCACAGCGCACTTTAATGGGCGCGCACGAAGAGGAGGGCCGTGCACGCGCGTAAATGCCGCCAGAGAGAGAGAGGGAGATTAAAGAGAGATAGAAATGACAGGTCTGTGAGCGCGAGACGTTAAAGGTCGGAGTCTCGCGCTCAGCTCCTCCTCCGCCATGCAGCCTCTTCATTGACTCCTCTGCCTCAGCGAGTGGACTGTCTCCGGTTCCTGAGTCTCTGAGCGCTTCGGGATGGAGGACGTGAAGGAGTCCCCGGTCGTGCCCCGCTCCTCGTCCTTCAGCATCAAGAGCCTGCTGCTGCCCTGCTCCAGGAGCGAGCCCTCCCCGGGCTGCGACTCGGACAAGAGCCCCGAGCCTCCAGAGGCGGATCCCGCGGCCGGCGCCGCGGAGCCCGACCGCACCGAGCCCGGGGACGAGGAGGAGGAGGGCGGAGGGGCACAGGGGGACGGCGGCGGGGCCAAGGCGGCGGAGCACCCCGCCAGCGGCACCGGCGCCAAGAATGGGAAATATGACAAGCCTCCGTTCAGCTACAACGCGCTCATCATGATGGCCATCCGCCAGAGCCCCGAGAAGCGGCTGACGCTCAACGGCATCTACGAGTTCATCATGAAGAACTTCCCGTACTACCGCGAGCACAAGCAGGGCTGGCAGAACTCCATCCGCCACAACCTCAGCCTCAACAAGTGCTTCGTCAAGGTGCCGCGCCACTACGATGACCCGGGGAAGGGTAACTATTGGATGCTGGACCCGAGCAGCGACGACGTGTTCATCGGCGGCACCACGGGGAAGCTGCGGCGGCGGTCTGCCACTTCCCGGGGCAAACTGGCCATGAAGCGCGGGCTGCGCTTCGCTCCGCTGGGACTGGGACTGAACGAGCGGCCCAATAACCCTCTGTACTGGCAGCTGTCGCCCTTCCTCTCGCTGCACCACCACCCGCACTACAACGGCTCTTCTCCAGGTTTTCTTAACCAGGCGGGCTACGGGTCTCTGCTGCCCGCCGTAGAGCAGCTGGGGAACGGGGACCTGAGCCGGTCGCTGCCGCTGGGTTTAACGAACTCTTACGGCGTGAGCACGTCGCCGGTGGGGCTGCTGTCGGGACAGACGGGATACTTTGTCTCAGGGAGCGGGCACGCGGCCGCCCCTGGTCCTCCGGGAGGAGGGGGACCGCCGCCCCCGCCGCACCTCCAGCAGAGCCCGGGGTTCGGTCTGAGCAGCGGCGCGGCGCCGCAGGCCCTGCTCTCGGACTCTCTGAGGAACAGCTCTCTGCCGCCCTTCAGCCCCGCCGTGTCCTCGGGCTTCCCCGGGGTCCTGTCCCACCAGAAGAGGGTCACCCCTAACGCCTTCCTAAACTGACCCCCTCACCTCAGTAGAGGCGCGCGGACGCACAGGGACGTGACTAAAGGCTAAATATCAAACTGCAGTGAAACTTTGGCCGTGTTTGGCCCTGGGGCCCGGGCCGGTGGCGCAGCGGTGCTCGGATTGTGCTTAAAAAGGGATGACTCGTTACCGAGGGCTGCTGGACTGTACTAGACTTGCCAAAGGTAGCCTAAGTCTAAAGTATATTCATCAGTTATTTATATCTGTACAGGCGGAGAACTTCCTTTCAGTCTATTTATGTTTTGTATTTATTGTACATGTATTTAAATTCTATTGGTCCTGTGTCAGTGAAGACAGGCAGCGGACAACAGCAGCGGACAGACAATCACTTCTCTTCTGTTGGAGCTACACACAAGAAAAAGCCTTAACGCGCGAGACAATCAGGGTTTGAGGAACAATAAGCCTATGATCATATCTGTTCTCAGGTCCGACCGCCCAGCACCACCTACAACAACAACAACAACAACAACAACAACAACAACAACAATAATAATAATAATAATAATAATAATAATAATAATAATAATAATAAAGTCGTGCGTAAAAGGTTTCCTTCCAAATGGACCATTTAAACAGAGCTGTTCTCACAGAGGACGTGTGTGAAACAGCGTTTCTTAAAATAAATCGGCTAAATAGTACAAAATATAAATATCTGGTATTTTTTGGAGGTAACTTTTTGTGCGTAAAATGACGCGAATTACTCAGCCAAGAGGCGCTTGGTGTTTTCTGTTTGAGCCCGTCGCTGTCTAGGTACTCTGGTGTGTGTGTGTGTGTGTGTGTGTGTGTGTGTGTGTGTGTGTGTGTGTGTGTGTGTGTGTGTGTGTGTGTGTTGTGTGGCCTAAGTCTAGACTCCCGCACGTGCGCTAGCCTCGCCGTGCTAAGCATTAATCCCGTTTTCTAAACAATGCTTCATTCTAATTCTTTATTGACGCCATTATTTTACGCGCTGAGATTTTAGTTCCTACAGAGAATGAAAAGAGATTTAAACACAACAGTGTGCTGCAGTATTAGATAATAAACAGATCAGGCCAAACACTCGTGAGGCCCTGCGTTACGCACACACTCTTGGTTTGGCTGTTATGTGTGGAAAGCTTGTATCTCCAAAAACTTTTCCAAATCCATGCTAAAAAGTTTTTAATAATTATGAGCTGCTGTTCTTTTACTGTGTTTGTCCAGACATCTATTTGACTCTTTTATAAATAGTTCAAATGTTTTTTTTAATATGACATTTATCTAAACAATGGTGCTGCACATATTTTTATTGCACAAATATTAAGAAAATGGAGATACGAGGTTTTCCAGCAATGATTTATTATGCAACGTTGTATTTATTTATTTATTAGTGTTGGAGAATGAACACTTTTACAACGACGAGCATCGGGCCTCCGTTTAAACTGACGACTCCTGTTTTATTTGATGCGTGAGTGGTAAAACGTGAAAGGTGGATATAATATTTTATCATAAATGAATTATCGTTTCAGACATTTATTGTGTTCAATCCAAGCCCATTGCGCCCCTTTGTGTTAAATTTAAAAACATGGCCATATCTCCAGTGACAAAAAGACTGCGTGTCCACTAATAATAATAATATAATAATAGTATAATAATAATAATATGTTACTTGTTTCTCTTTTATAAAAAATAAAATACAAAAATAATTTCCCAATTCATACATATTTTTTCTTAAATATTAGTCATCGTTTTCTTTTATATTCACAAGAAAATAATAATAAATATACTAAAATTTAGACTTGAACACTAACTTGTTTTAAGCACAATATTAGTCCTCAAGCAAAATGCTGCACTTATCGTTTAAATTTTTATGATTTTTTTATGAGTCCTAATGCTTCAGAAGTATTTTCTATTGACAATAACACTCTATTGTGTAATATTACTGCTATTTTTACAAACCCACCAAATTGGAGACAATCAGTATTTTGGTGCTTATAATTTTGCTGTCAAATAAATGCAAAAAAAAAAAAAAAAGAAATCTTTAAAAATTTTGCACGCTAATTTACGGGATTTTTAAATTTCTTTTTAAACAACACAGCCCTTTTAATATGTGGCCTCCAATGCAACACACAGAAAAAAATCAACAAAATAATTCAAGTTTAATAATTATTCCGTTAATGTTTTGTAGTTGTAATCGTGTTTGGTTTTCTAAAAAATTATACGGGCCCTTAATTTCACAACACGCGTCCAAGTTCTGCCCCTGAGCCAGACGTTGGAATGTTTTTGTGTGTTTTTAAGGCATTTTTTTTTTGTCTCTATTGCAAAAAACTACATAGTGAGAGATACACAATGGAAGAGCTTTTTTTTTTTTTTTTACTTTTTTTTTGCCATTTTTTTTAACAACACAAGGCTGAAAAAAGTCCTGCTTAATAAGTCTGAAAAAGACGGATTTAACCTTTGTCCCACGGTAAAATGCTGTATTCGGATGGAGGAACATTATGGGATGTCTGTGCTGGGCTCCTCCACTCAGTTTCCCCCCAGTTTTTGGTTTTGTATAAATTTCTTTTTGCACTTTTGTGGTTAGCGCTCACCTGTACGACGTCTGTACTGTCTCTGTCTGTCCGTTATTTTGTTTTTGTTTTTTCAGAGAAATTGATTAAAACGATCAAATAACCTGAAGAAGAGTTTCTGTCTGTTTGAAGCATCACACAAAAAATACAACAGGACCACAGCCACCTATTGTTGCAGGCTTCATTTTGCATTTTTATTATGCTATTTAATTTTTTGGAGGCCAGGTTTTTTTGTTTTTGTTCTTTTAAGTCACTATTTTACTTGAAACTTAAAGTAGATTATTGATTTAATAATTTACTTATTTTTGCAGCACTGTCCTGACCATGTAGCTACATAACATTATGTTTTTTTACAAACCATACACATAAAATGACCGCAAGACCCATTATTATTATTATTATTATTATTATTATTATTATTATTATTATTACAGGACTTATTTTCGTGTGCCTGTATGTTACAAAAAAGTTGCAGAAGTTAAAGCTACACTTGTTTTTTTTCCCATTACAATAAAAGAACTAATGACATAAAATCAGGTTTCATAGGATTATAGCTGTATATCGGCAATATATTGGTTGAGCGCCGGGCTACGAATACTTTTGTAACCATGCATATTTTTTACGTATTTGTGCTTCTCTCCAAAAGTCCCAAAAGTTTTTAATGTGCCAGACAATTAAAAAAATAAAAATAAAAATTCTGTCTGCAGCAGAAATGTAAAAATTGGCAACAGAGCTTTTAATATCGGCCCAGTTTTATTTTAATGTGCATGACATGTGGAGCAAGTCATTTTCACAGTAAAATGGCAAAAAAATGTCCAAAACCATATAAAAGGCCTTGTATATGATAGCTAAAGATGCTGTTAGCGACTGTTAGCTCAGAGGAAAGATGGTTCTGTTTGTCGTGAGAGTACGAGGAGCCCAGAAGGTTTATGCTACTGCTAGAGCCTCTGGATTTTTGTCTTTTTTGTGTTTTTGTATGCAATAATAACACAAGCTGGTTTAGCATTGGTTTATTGTTTTTGTTGGATCTTAAATTTAACATGTCCACCTCTGCTTAGTCCTGGTTGAGGCCCAGTTTAATCCTGATTCTAACGGTGAGTCTTAGTCCTTTCTGTTTTAGTCCTGGTCTTTAGTCATAAACCAAATGATGCCACAGCAGCGTTACACACAAAATAATATTAAGTTTCATTTATTTTAAGTGGCCTCATCATGATGTGATTTATAAACTATCTGTACACTTTTCCTTTATATTGAATATGTGTGTCTCTTTAAGACGACCTGCAGTGTGTGTGTGTGTGTGTGTGTGTGTGTGTGTGTGTGTGTGTGTGTGTGTGTGTGTGTGTGTGTGTGTGTGTGTGTGTGAGACATTAGCCCAAAGCAACAACGCTGTGAAATAAGAACCTAGCAACAATGTTTATTATTGAACCACACAACAGTATTGACTATTATAATGAACAACAATGACTCTTTTGCATTAACAGTCTAAAAATATGCATACCTTTAAAATGCATTTTATATAACATCATTAAGTAATCTATAGGTGTCATTTGTTCATAATACAGATTTTAATACCAGATAAAATCTTAATAATTTGAATTTATTGGATCAAATACTAATGGGTAAAAGACAGATCATTTATTTTACCAACGCTCTTTCAAATTTTATATGATTATTGTGTGTGGACCAATAAATAAAACAATTCCAGTGTTTGGAAAAAAAACATGACTGATATTATAGATATAGAGTTATTAGAGACACTGTCATTCCCAGATATGTAGCCTCTATCAGATTCATTTAAAGGAGCCATTTATTTGTTTTTGATTCTTTTTGAAATAGTTTTAGACTCCTCTGCATTAGTATTTCATGTTTTATAACTTAAAATAATGTATATGTATTAAAAACCTCTTCTTTTGGGGAGCTGTTACTTGCCCCCTGCTGGCAACAGTGGGGAATGGACACAGCATAAACAGTTTTTTAGCGTGGCTATTAGCAACATGATGCTAACAGATAGATAAATGAGCTGACGGCTTCGTAGCGACGGTGGGTTAAACTCTGAAATGATCAGAATGAGTACGGTGACGGTGTTTATGCAGCGCTGTGAGACCGAGCGTTTTCAGCTCCGGAGAATGTCAGCGCCTCAGCATACAGGCTCACTCAAACATGAATGAAACAAACTACCAGATCTGAGGTGGAAACAACATTATAACATGATTTAAATCTCAAAAAAGATGAATTAGCAGAATAGTTTTGTGACGTGTGAAATAGATCGAGCAGATATTTGATTTTTTTTTTTTTTTTTTTGTCCGATGAGTGTTGTTGTGCTGAAACTGCAGACCAGCTGTGCGCAATCGTGAAGGGATCTGAGCCTGTGCATAATAAATTTTGACGCCAATCTGGAAGTGACAGACATCATTAACATTTGATTCATAAACCCTCTCCCTCATGATTCTCCTGAGCGTGTGTGTCTCTTTAAGAAGCCTGCCGTAGTCTCTCTCTCTCTCTCTGTGTGTGTGTGTGTGTGTGTGTGTGTGTGTGTGTGTGTGTGTGTGTGTGTGTGTGTGTGTGTGTGTGTGTGTGTGACATTAGTGAATGGAGCTGAGAGCGCAGTCACGTGACCCGGCTCTCACAGTGTGTGCCTGTACTGACCTAAAAATAAAAAAGCAGCTAATTTTAGCGTTTACACACAACCCCTGGATCTGACAGATTACAGAGGTTGTACAGCATTTATGTGATTACAAATATTTAACAGAGAATTTTATAACATTAGTAATGCAGGCCTGGTAAAAAAAAATCAGATGTAAATACCGTACAGCAGTGCATTAGTCATCAGCTGTGAATATGTGTGTGTGTTTTTTACAGTGCAGAGAGTGTTTTCAGATACAGTGTGTGTGTGTGTGTGTGTGTGTTAAAGAGGAGACTCCACAGGCAAAACACTTTTTTCTTTCAATTTTGAGGTTTTGGGACAGTTTGCTCCTTTAACACGAGGCTTTATCACTGAAATAAAGACAATGTCCAAATCAAAAATCAAAAATACACATTTCAAAGGCTGTTTTTTCAGATATCTCCACTTCAGTAGACATTTTTCAGTCTTGTACTTAATATTTTGTCTGATTTATTGGCCTTTTACTCCTAAAAATAAGATGAAATTTTATTTTTTTTAAGGCTATTGTCATTATTTTCTAGACAAGACAAATAAGATAACTGTAATCCTCTCTGTAAAAGCTTTTTAATTAATTTAATTAATTTCAAATGTATGTATTTCAATGTACTTAATGTTTTTAGGTACTTAATATTTTCATTGTCTTTTTAGATATTTTTGTTTGTTTTTATGAACCAAAACCATGTGTCTGAAATAATAATAATAAAAAATAACAATAAATTCAAATTGAAATTGAAATATAAACAGCCTCTGGGGGCTCCAGGGGGCCCCGGACCCCACTTTGGGAACCACTGATGTAGACAGTTAAACAAAAAGCAGTTTTATGTGGTATGTTTAACTTTTTCCACAACTTAAAGGCCCACTATCTCCACTTACTCTTACTCTCCTCCTTCCTCTCTATTTATTTGCTGTTTTATTTCATTAAATGTCAGATTTGCATTTTGCTTCTCTTTTTTTTTTTGTCTCAATTTTTCTTTTTTTCTGCTGTTTTGTGGTGTAAACAGTTCGAAGCCAGTGCTGGAATTGGTTTGTTTCCAGTCAGACTTGCCGCTGCCATTACTCCAGTGTGAACAGACGACGTGCACGAGCTCGAACTCATCATTAATTTTCCCCAAACACAAGGGAAATGAGTTGGGGGGCGTGCATCTTAAATGAGTGTCTGTTGTATTTTAATAACCTTGTATGGGACATGCCTGCGCCAGTTCAGGTCAGAACAGGACAGATGACTATCACTCACACTTCACTCGTATCACATGAGCACAGAGAGGATTAGAGCAGCTCCACTCACAGATAACAGCTCCTTGAGGACTTCTGCTCAAGATGTTTGCATCCGTTTCATACAAAATATTTTCATTCCTCTCTCGAGTGCGTATCTGTGAACACAAATATGACCCAAAAAAACAATAAGACTCACTCCTGGACTTAACTACACCCTTTGTCCGTTAAAAGTAGTTGGTACATACCTGCGTGTGTTTTGAGAAGTGGCTCTTGTCAGATAAATCTACAGCGTATCAGTGTTCCCAAGGTTCATAATTTTATAATTTATTTTCCTCAAATGGCTGACTTGATAAACCAGTTAACTTTGAGGTTTTTGTATTATTTTTCCATACCCCAAATATATGGGGTCATTTTTACCCCTATTTATTTATTTTTTACTTATACAAAGTAAAAAAATTTATAATTTATTTTCCTCAAATGGCTGATTTAATAAAACAGTTAACTCTGAGGATGTCTTGTATTTTTTATACCCAAAATTGACGGATCTATGGGGTAATTTTGACCCTTCTTTATTTTTTTTCTCATACAAAGTTCCCCATTTTAAGATTTATTTTCCTCAAATGGCTGACTTAATAAACCAGTTAACTTTGAGAATTCTTGTATTATTTCTTTTATACCCCATTCCTTTGGGGTTATTATTTTGCCTGGAAAAAGTATTATTATACAGAGAAATCTCAGTCTGGTCACCACGCCGTCCGCTGTGGTTGGATTCAAATCCCAACCGTACCGTGCATTTTGATTTGTTTATTTAAGTCACGTGTTCTTCGTGAGCAGCGCCACTCCTTTCCTCAACAACAACAATCAAGATGGCGACCGAGGAGCCGAGAGTTTGTTTCATTCAGCGGTAAATTCTGTTTTAAATGACCAAAAACATATCAAGTGACACAGCAGCTTACAGCACTAGAAGCCTTTATTATAAAAAAAAGATGTTTTCACGTTGCTGACTTTCTTGTCGCTTTGTTAACGTCACATCCGCCATTTTCTGATTGGCTAACTCCGCTGTCAGTTTACTCAGGTTTGCACCGCCCTAGAAATTGAATTGATTCCATGGCGACCAGACTCAGCCACTGGTGCAGAGGCAAGTTATTTTTACCTTTCTTTGTTGTTTTTTTTTCTCATACAAGGTTACCAATTTTATAATTTATTTTCCTCAAATGGCTGATTTAATAAACCAGTTAACTTTAAGGTATCTTGTATTTTTTCATACCCAAAATTGATGGATCTATGGGGTCATTTTTACCCCTCTTAATTTTTATTCTCATATAAGGTTCCCCATTTTCTGATTTATTTTCCTCAAATGTCTGACTTGATAAACCAGTTTCTTGTATTATTTTTTTATACCCTAAATCTGTGGGGTCATTTTTACCTCACTGAGATAACATTCATTACATTTACTCTATAGCAAGATGTTGTGCTAACTGCTATACGTTATTTAACAGACACTTACTCAGCCACTTTATACTTTAGACGTTGTTGTGAGGTCTAAATGCCCTCGTGGTGGGTATGGGACAACCACATGTCCCACTTTTGGTTGTCCCACACAGCCATTTAGGCATCTGTCCCACGTAGTAAGATAATGTCCCACTTTTTCATTGGTGCTCCATGGATCTCACAAAAGTCAGATTCCAGTCAAAAACAGCAATAAGGTACGGTCAGTATTTTTTGTGTAAAATGTAGAATATGCAAAATGTGTGTTTTTGGCAATGAAAACGGTTTATCAAATGTTTTATGGGTCCTAAACTGGAGCAACCACCACAGAAATTCAGCCTGTTCCTCTTTATTATATCCAGTAGAGATGTCTTTGCTTGTATTTCATTCAGCAGCCCTTGCTTTGTTTTCTTTGCTGTCCACCAGAGCCTTCGCCTTGTCCATAATTCAAAAGACTCTATTCTTCTTCTGTCTGCCTTTCTTTTATAGTCCAACTCTCACTTCCATAAGTCACCACTGGAAAGACCAATATTTGGACTAATCTTGAAACATTTTTATCTTTCATTATGTCTCCTAGCTTGCTCATGTTCGTTCTTTCCATTCCCCATATTTTTTCGTACTTCTCCTTCACAGCATGCATCCTGGTAGATCATGCTGCCAAGAAAGTTGAAGTTCTCGACAACTCCTAAAATGAATAGTGATACGAAAAAAACAAACCAACTTAGACATAAGATGTAATGAATTAACAGTACTTGTGTGTTTATTATTGAAGTTGTGCAGGGGTTTGTAAACCTTAGTTACAGCCCTAATTACCGACACAGTGAATCCCCATTTATTAAATCAGAGAGCTAATGTTAGGGTCAAAAACGATTTAGTCTGTGCGTCTTCTGGGTCACTTTGTCCATTGAAGCTCTTCTTTATGTCTCCGTCCATCCTATTGTTAATTTTTCTGTCTTTTGTCTCTCTGTGTGTCTCTGTTCGTGGACTGAGGGAATTTAGGTCAACCAAGCCTTCACTTGTTTTGCTAAGTGGAGTGGTCAGGGGAGGCGGGGCTTAGCCTGGAGGCGGAGCTTCAGGGAGGAAGTGCAGTGACGTCATCCGTGACTGGGACGGTGACGTCACTCCCAGCACAAACTGGTTTCACACCGATCCCACTGATGTGAACAGAGGAGTGTGTTTATGGGTCAGTGTTTCTGATGAGAGCCTGAGCCCCAACACAGCTGTGTTTGTTATCAATAAAGGAACAAATTTCATCAGAGAACGGTGTCCTCATTATTGTGCATTCAGTTTAATAAATGATGACATGTAACCGGACATTTCTATTGTGTATTTTGACCCACGGAGACAGTAGTTTTGGATACAAAACACTGGAGTTTGACCACAGTGAGTACAAACTGAAATGCTAAAGTGAACGTTAGAAGACACAAAATCTGTTACCTGTAGAGTTTCTAACCCCACCGCTCACCAACAACAACAGTGTAGCTAGCTTTATTTGATTAACACATGTAAAATTTAACCAATCTGCCTCCAGTTATTTAGCAAAGGATGGCTTACGAGTTGATAGAAATCTACTTTAGAGATGGCTTTACTTAATCTACTTTAAAATTCACATGGAATTATACTGAGCACCCAAAACAGATGTGGCTAAAGTCGCAGTGTTTATTAAGCAACAATTAGAGATGATGGTTACAGATGGAAAAAAAAAGTTGGGTAATTGTTTTTGTGACTGACAGAGAGACTGTTGGGTTATTACTAAGGTTACTGAACAGTGACGATGTTGATCTGAGGTCAAGACACACAGTGAAGCCCGAAATTATTCATACCCCTGGCAAATTCTGACTTAAAGTTACTTTCATTCAACCAGCAAGTTTTTTTTTTGACTGGAAATGACACAGGCTTCTCCCAAAAGATAATAAGACGATGTACAAGAGGAATCATTGTGGAAAAAAATATTTCTTTTCTTTTAGCTTTTTTTTTTTTTTTTTTTTTCACATTTGAACAAAAAGTGTCATGTTGGTTGAATGAAAGAAAATTTTGGTCAGGGGTATGAATAATTTCAGGGCTTCACTGTATAAGTACCACAGTCATCTAGTGTAATTATGACTTTAAAACTTGTAATTATGTTTTTAAAAATGATACATTTTAATCTTGTAATGATAAATTTAAATCTTTTAAATATGAATTATGAATAAAAGTATACATTTTAATCTCATGATGGAAAGGGGCTTCCATACTTGTACATGTTTGCTAGTGCTAATTTAACTCATGGCATAAGATTGCTGTGGTTCTGTGGTTCTTACTACAGCGCAGCATCCATAAAATGTGTGTTTATGTTTTTACACTGCATTGACTTTGGCTATGATGGTCTGATCATATTACAGAGCAACAGTCTCATAGAGAAGACTAGAGCTTGATTTCAGATCTGCACTGCACCATCTCTCTTATTTTTGTATTTTTTATGTTTTATAATCACCTTTAAAGTTTTTTCTCTGTACAGTATAAAAGAACATATGCAGTAAATGACAGTATGTGAGTGAAAAGACGGCCCTGTACCAGCGCGGTGGCCCCTGCAGCTCTGTCCACTGTCTGTGAGTGAGTGTCCCCTCCAGCAGCAGGTTGTCCAGGAGGCCGTCAGTCAGAGCGCTCCTCCTCGGGACACGGCAGCTGCTCGGGCCTCTCATGTGGAACCACACCAGCTCCATCTGCGCTCCAGGACTTCAGCTTCAGGAGGAGTGAGGTCCTGCTGACTCTGGCTGAAGGTGAGGTCGGTCAGGGCCGAGCTGAATCACCTGCACACATCTGTCACACAAATACAACCCAGATGTTAGGTTTACTGCCACGAACAGGAAAGATACTGAACAAAACTAATTTGGTAAGTACACAGTAAGGCTAGTATTTAATTCAGTCTTGAGCTGATGATTGGTTCATAGAGGTACATGCAACTTGTAAGAAGTTACCAACTTATCACTGCATCAGAAATATGAGTCGCACTAGCCAAAAAATGCATAATGAAGAAGAAAAAAACGTATATAAGTTGCACTGGACTATAAGTCGCATGTTTGGGGGAAATTTATTTTACAAAATCTGACACCAAGAACAGACATTTCCTCTTGAAAGGCAAGTTATAGTAATAATAGAATAGAGAACAACAGGCTGAATAGATGTGCGCTATGCTAACGTAACACATTGATGGTTATTCAGCTACATGAAGCATAAACAACGAACTGAATAGGTGTCTCGTATGTTAACGTAATATATTAACAGTTATTCACAGAACTATAGCATAAAGAACATAATATAACAAGTTCACCAAACTCACCATCTCACTCCTAATCGCTAAATCCTTTAAATTCTTCATCCTCGGTGTCGCTTCTGAACAACTCCGCCAACTCCGGAGGTAGACGAAGCGCCGCTTCCTCCTCTGCGTGGCTGTCGTCAGACTCAGCATCAGTTCCATTTCCAATTATTCCGCTCTTTCTCAGTTGTCTTTATAGCCTAAGTTGTTAGTGGTAATGTTTACATTTTAAATTGTCAGTGGTACAGGTGCAGCAGATGCTGGGACACAAGCCTAGAGCGCCCTCTAACCAACACCTGAAGTAGCACCTGAGTATACGTCGCACCTCTAGCCAGACTATGGAAAAAAAGTGCGACTTATAGTCTGTAAAATACAGTATGTACTGCTCTGTAATGGTCCATGTTGTCTCCTGTCAGTGGCTGGATCCCTCAGTTATGCTAAATCTACTTTTTTTGAGCTTTTAACCATGTTATAATGTAGTTTTCACCTCAAAAGCCATACCTGGAGTAGTATTTTGTTTCATTCACACCTGTTTGAGTAATCCTGTTTGCTGAGGCCGTCCTCTTCCAACGATCTGAAAACGCTCGGTCTCACAGCTCTACGTAGACCTGAGAAACCAGGAAGTGCTCCTGTGCGTTTCTAAAGCCCAGACACCGTCATCGCACTCATTCTGATCATTTCAGAGCTTAAAACACCATCACTATGAATCAGTCAGCTCATTTATGTTATTTATGTTTATGTATTTATGTTAGCATCATGTTGCTGGTAGCCATGCTAAATAACCATTTTATGCTCTCTCTGTTTCAGACCGCAGCCAGCAGGAGGTGTCAGACACCTAATCATATACATTATTTTAAGATACAAAACGTGAAACACTAATGCAAAAGAGTTCAGAACTATTTAAAAAAGCCTGAAAAAGTACAGTAAATACAGTGAAGCCTGAAATTATTCATACTCCTGGCAAATTCTGAATTAAAGTCAATTTCATTCAACCAGCAAGTTTTTTTTGACCGGAAATGACGCAGGCTTCTCCCAATAGATAATAATAAGATGTACAAGAGGTATCATTGTGGAAAAAAATATTTCTCAGCTTTTTTTTTTTTTTTTTTTACATTTGAACAAAAAGTGGCATGTTGTTTGAATGAAAGTAACTTTAAGTCAGAATTTGCCAGGGGTATGAATAATTTCAGGCTTCACTGTACATAAAGCATAAGAACTTTTAACTAATCACTTTATAAACTTCTCTGCAAACAGCAACAAAGACATAATTTTTAATTCCTGACAGGATTTAAAGTGAGAAACAATTGCGCATTTGCCGAAACTATATTTTCCAGATCAATAGCTGATGATCGATGACAGTATTGATGAACAGGTTGTTAGTATCAGATAGCAGCAGCTGCACTTATCTCCAGCGACATCAAACACAGCCACATCTGTTTGTAACCTGACACTTTGGCTTTGGTTTCCACTGCCTCCTGAAGCTGTGAGGGAGGAATATGTCACCATTTGTCATCACTGAGCAGTAGTTACCACAAATGAAGACACGCTAAATGCTAAAAGGTGGCAATGATACAGAAGTAACAATACTCAACAATACTTTTTTGACTCTGATTCTATGATATTATCGCCTGACCAACCAGACTAACTCTTTTCCTTTTCTATAAGTTAGTCTGGCAACAAAAGACAGTTGTACAAAGACTTGACTGTTGTTGTTAGGTCGGACGTCAGCAGGACTTTACTGTTGTTAAAATGGAAACAGGACAAAGAAAGAAATCTCGCAGAGGACTGAACAACAGTGTGGACATCAGCTGAACCAACAGGTGACGAAGAAAAGCACTAAACGCCGTTAATCAGGAGAGAGAAGTTATTAAATTCACTCTGTAAAAGCCAGCCCCAGCTTGGTTATTTTTGATAGGAGATTATCTTCTGCTTTTTTAAGATGTGCTGCAGATAAATGACTTGGAAACGGCTCTCTATGGATGAGGATCCAGTTATGTAAAAATCTACATCAAGCATAAATCCAGTTTTCTTCCGATTTGTCCTCTCTAGGCATCTGCAGCCTTTGTGCTCCATAAAATACTCAACTCCACTACTACTATTGCTAAGTGGACATTTATGGATGGAACAGGATATGTTATGTTGTGGTACTGACTACACAGAGCTGCCACACAAGGCTGGCGTATAGTCATTTATCATAACAGAGCAGCTCTTGAGGACTGTGTGTGAGTAAATGTTGAATGTGTGAATGTGGGATAAGTCAGGTTAAATGGATCATGGCACATCACAATGATAATGCTGTGTAATACAAAACCACTAGTCTTTAAGAGCAAATATTATCAGAGATCTTTAATGGTCTATGATACTGAGGAATGAACAAGGAAGCAGAACAAGAGGAGTGATACTGGGAAGGAGGGTTTGCTAAAAATGTATTTCACAACTTCTAAAGCGTCTGATTGAGTGTTTATAACTTGTGCGTTTGCTTAAACCTTGAGCTGCAGTGGGCATGCGTCTGCAGAACGCTCTATTAAAGCGTTTCCATGAAAAGAGTCAGACCAACAGTAAATGCATATGTTCCTGTGCATATACATAAAATGAACACAGTTATGTTATAGCATTTTGCAGCATAATGGAACAAAATTGTTTTGGGTGAGGATCTCGGTCACCGGGGAGGGGCTCGGAGTAGAGCCGCTGCTCCTCCACATTGAGAGGAGGCAGCAGAGGTGGGCATCTGTTGTGAATACCTCCAGGACAGTGTTCTGGGCATGTCCCACTGAGAGGAGGCCCGGGGAAGACCTAAGACATGCTGGAGGGACAATGCTTTTCCACTACGAGGAACGGTACGGGACATGTCAGTACAGGACAACTTGGAACAGGTAGCCCAAAAACCCGCCTGTGTTTCCATTACTCTGGGTCTGTTACACAAACACTTGATGTCACACAGGTGCAACAAAAGTTGTGTTAATGAGATATAAATGTGTTTCAGGCTGGAGCTAAAGCTGTATAAGCTTCATGTAAACAGGAGACTACTTCAGGTTTACCACCACTGTGCATAAAATTCACTTCTCTGCTCCACTTTAACACATTTTAACAGGAGTTTAACTCCTGTTTAAAGCAGTCTAAACTATGGATGTCATGTTTTGATTCTCGAAGTGAGAACTGTACTTGACTAAACCGGAAACAGCTGTTGCTAATATATGCTAACTTTGTTTTGTTCGCTCCAAATACAGCTGTTTATCTCAAGGGACAAATGCACGTTTGGTTAAGTAACTATTTCACTTTTATTTCTGTCCTTTCAATTGTTGTTTTTGCCTGAGTAAGGATTCTCTTTCGTCCAATCAACTCACAGCAGTGTCCACCTCTAATCGTTCCAGATGCCTAGCCATGCTGGACTCTGTCCCGAATGGTTTCCAAAAGTGAAACGGCTTGGAGGGCGTTTTGGGAACACCTTGGAACACTTTGGGAAGTGGAAACACCTAAACTGCCCTGTCCTGCCTCGTTCCGTCCCATTCTGTCACATTCCTGCCTCGTTCCGTCCTTGTGGAAAAGCGCCTTATGTCTCTCGGCTGGCCATGGGAACGCCTTGGCATTCCTCTGGAGGAGCTGGAGGAAGCGTCCGGGGAGAAGCATGGCTGGGCATCTCTGCTTAGACTGCTGCCCCCACGACCCTGTCCCTGGATAAAGCAGCAGAAAATGGATGGATTATTGTTCTAAAAAAGCAACACTTCATCAATGACTATGAGGAACACGAGTTCAAAATCATAACAAACACATGTTTCTTAAGTCGTTAGTCCACACAGGGATTCACTGTAACCAAGACGACTATCAACACGTACTTAAAAGAAGCATAAACACAAGTTGTTTTGTGGACAAACCTTCCTCTGCACGATTTAATCCGCAGTGTTATCGGGAGTGCAGGGTGTGATGGAGAGCCCGGTGCTGTAACAGGAGCTGATGCTCTGACGGCAGACAGTCAGCCCTGATGCAGGCTCATTACAAGCCACAGGAAGGTATTCAGGGCCCACATGGATCACATTTACCCAGGAACAGTCCCATTCACATCTCCACTTGTGTTGTGATCTGTGGGATTACACATCCAACACCTAACGCCAGCACCTCAACATCAAATGTATCTGAGTCATGTTTGTATCACATATCAGTGCACCAGAGGACGTATCATATCTACATTACAGGAATATGATAAGGTGAAGTGCTGCTTGGAGATGTTTTGAAGTAGGGCTGTTTTTGTTTTTTTAAATAATCGTTTGATGATAAAATACTTCCAGATTAGCTCAAACTGTGAGCACACCTGGGGAGTACACTGGGACAGTAGTAATGTGAGGAAACAAGCACTTTTAGGTTCATTACATAAGACATTCTACGAAGCAAATGAAATGATAGGAAAAAAATTAAAAAGCTATCACAAATGATGAGTCAGAAAGTAAAACAAGTGGTTTATTTATGTATCAACTTGTAAACATGCAAATAGGTCCAAGCTATTGGAGGTGTCATTATCTCCTGAAAGGTTTCATTTGTATGAAAAGCTCAAATGCTGATGGGTCGGTCGCGAATGCCTCTTTAAAGTGAACAGTGAGAGCCGGCTCCCATCCATGAGCTGTTTCTTTTTTATTTCTTCTCAAAAACCGGGCAGATAATATTAGAGAAGAAACTGGATCAGCCGCTCTGAGCTGAGGCACTTGGTCTTCCTCAATATCAATCTGCCCTAAAAAAAAAAAAAGTTAGAATTTACAGTGAGATGGTTGATGGTGGTTAGTTCAGAGAGAGACACCTGAAGCTGTTTGGAGCTGCAGTTTTGCACAATGCAATATTAAATGCAATAATTGCAATATTATTCAGTTTTTTGTTTTAGTTTTTTTAGGTTATATATTTATGATAAAGTTTTTTGGGTTTTGAGGTTAGCTGTTGCTGTTGTTTTTACTTTTTGTGTGTGTTTAAATAAAAAAAAATGTCCTTTTTTATTTTTATGCTTAGTTATAGGTGGGTTTTTTGTGTAGTAGAGTGGTTCTATAAGCAAGTCAGTTCATTTAGTGGTTTTAAAGCATCAGAACTTTTGAATTACTTCATCACAATCCATGTATTTGAGTTACATATGAGTACAACTCATTTGTCAAAACTGTGTTGAATTTGGCTAAAATATAAAAGGTATTGGAGGTAAAATGTAGAGCCATCTGGGAGCCAAAAGAGCCGGCTCTACCAAATGATCCAGCGCAACAAAATGAGCCGAATTTTCCATCACTATCAAATGCATAGAAAATGTGCATTCATAAATATATGTGTCCATATAGTAAATACTTACAGATGAGTCAGATTCACACAGAAGTACCAGGAGGCAGGACATGAGTCAAAAACAGCTGAGGTTTGAACCTATGATTTCCTGATAAGATAGAAGTGTTAACCTGACTTTGTTTATTTAAAGGTCGTCACAATATGATGACCAGGTGCTTGGGTAATTCACAATTTATATAACCAATTTTTTTTTGCCACTGTTGAAATCTCTGTTATTTGGCCTATAGTGGAAGCAAATGTATTAGATTTGTGTCCGACTTAGTCTCGACTTGCTCTGATGCCTACAAGTGCGACGGTCACCGTGAGATCCAAACGAGACCAGCGCCTGAGCCTCCTGCAGGGCATCAGGAGCAACTGCAGAGGTTGCACGGCTCAGTGCATGATGGGAAAACGCACACCTGTCAGCGGTGAACGGACAGGTGATTGGATCTGAGTTTAGTGCTGATCAGAAACAGTAACGCACGACACTTCACTGCCCTCCTCTCCTTCTTCCCCCACCTCTTTTTTAAAAAAAAATACAGACTAAAGTTAGAGTTTTGACCTGGATAAAGCAACACACGCGAGAAGTGGATTTGGGGCGTGATGGTGCGTGATCTGAGCCACAAACTGTCCCGACTTCAGTACAGGTGTATTTCCCCTCCTCTCATTGCGGCCGTGCTCTCGTTCACAATCCAGGCTCAGTTCATCTGGAACGAGCCTAATGCAACAAGTGACCGAGCTAAAGCAACATGAGTGACCAAAAAGACATCATTGCTAAATGGACAAATCTGCTTCAAATCATCACCAGACAGCAACATAGACAAAACTAAAGTTATGTGCAGTCTATGCCAGGATGAGTTCAATGACCACTGGAGTAACACAGTTCATAGTATTTACACTGTTGTGGACCACAACAATTGTTATTAACTGAAGAATTAAACTTATTTTTGTTAAAGTTCTAAAAGATATTACACATGCTTTTTTAGGTAAGTTTTGTGTATTTGTTGGTTGTATCTTATTTAGGCAAACTTTGTCTGAGTTACAGGTTTACAGGCAAGTTTTGTTTGCATTGCACAAGTTTACAGTAAAGTATGTGAAGGTTAATTCAAAATAAATGTTCTAAATTTACAATTTTGTGTTTGTATGTGAATTCATAATACGATTAATCGCGATTAATAACTAGCTAGTTATTAATCGCGATTAATTTTTTTCAGATTTGCGATTAATTTGTTAATTTTTTTTTATCAATTCCCGGCCCTAGTTAATATATTTTGGTGTAATAAAAGATTACCAAATGTTATGTATTAATTTATACCATTCATATGTTTATTGATTTATACTAATCTCAGTCTCCTGTAATCTGGACAATATTGTCACGAAAGCCTTGTCCAGTCAGATCTAAAGCCGGTCTTCAGTCACCGGCAGTAACACAAAAACAACTGCTATTGTAGCAAACAATAACAAGGAAGCTGAAGGTCAGAGGCCGCGATGCTCTAACCTTCTTACAAATTGAACAGAGAGCTTAGGAGTTCAAAGGTGAAAGGGTTAAAGCAAACTGCCTTAACCCTCTGAAAATGGCTTAATTCCTCTGGTTAGTCTGAGTTTGTCTGGGACGTCCCGCTGCCTCATGATCAAAGCCCCGTCAGAGCTTTAGCATGGGTCGGACTAACGGGAAAACACGACTACAGCTACATCAGGCCTTCACAGCTGTTTCCATAAACAAATAAGCACTCAAACATCTATAGATTTATAAATATTTTGGACACATAGACCACTGTAGGATACTCAACAGGACATAAAGCCAAAAAATTTGATGTGTTCCCATGAAGCTGTTGAGAAGCTAATGTACTTTGTAGCATGTCACAGATCGGTTTTATAATCGATTTTTGAAATTTAAAACAATCAAAAAACGTCATATTTCTGACACCACAAAATGTAACTTTTGTTGGAAAAACTTATAACATTTTGCTGTGACAAATTCATCCAATTTGATTTAATTGTTCCCATATTAACAATAAAGATAGCTTGCGTTTAAAAATAATAACTATTGCAGTTTGCAACTCACTGCAGCAATATTCATTTATTTATTTATTTATTTATTTATTTATTTATTTATTTATTTATTTATTTATTTATTACCTATGGAGATCATTAATTCATTATGAAATCAAAGTATGTCAAAAGTCAAAGTCAAGTCACCTGAATAAGTTTGTAATATTTCCGTGTGTAAGAGTTTACTGTATCAGTATAAAGTGCTGTCGGGGCATGAACCACCAAACTTTGTTACAGACTATGCTAAAAAACATTAGAACTTTTTAGGAGCTTTGTTTTCACACCAAAGACTACTTTTTTTGTCTAAAGATAAAAAACAGAAAAGGGTTTTCACCACCTCAAAAGTACAACAGTTTGGTTTAGTTATTCTTATATAAATGAACAGCTTTTGTTTTTCTGGTGAACGACTGCTTTTTCAATTATGTTACTTGTATTAGAAACACTGTAATCCTCTGAGAGTCCAAGAATTACTATAAGATCATACTGTACTCTGACAAACCAGTGACGATTAAAAACCACATCTCTCTGACAAAGACACAGTGGACAGAAGGAAGTCGTCCTCATCCCTTCACCCTCTGGAGTGTGGAGCATCAGGTATTCACTCTGTCATCTGTTTGATAAGAACGTTTTCAGAAATCAAAACACGAGTCTGCCTGATTTTTCCCAATGCTCACCAATTCATACGGCTCACATATTCATACGGCTCATATATTCATTCGGCTCACATATTCATACGGCTCACCAATTCATACGGCTCACATATTCATACGGCTCACATATTCATACGGCTCACATATTCATACGGCTCACATATTCATACGGCTCACCAATTCATACGGCTCACCAATTCATACGGTTCACCAATTCATATGGCTCACATATTCATACAGCTCACATATTCATACAGCTCACCTATTCATACAGCTCACCTATTCATACGGCTCACATATTCATACGGCTCATATATTCATACAGCTCACCTATTCATACGGCTCACATATTCATACGGTTCACATATTCATACAGCTCACCTATTCATACAGCTCACATATTCATACGGCTCACATATTCATACAGCTCACCTATTCATACGGCTCACATATTCATTCGACTCATATATTCATACGGCTCACATATTCATACGGCTCACATATTCATTCGACTCATATATTCATACGGCTCACATATTCATTCGACTCATATATTCATACGGCTCACATATTCATACGGCTCACATATTCATTCGACTCATATATTCATACGGCTCACATATTCATACGGCTCACATATTCATACGGCTTACATATTCATTCGACTCATATATTCATACGGCTCACATATTCATACGGCTCACATATTCATTCGACTCATATATTCATATGGCTCACATATTCATACGGCTCACATATTCATTCGACTCATATTCATACGGCTCACATATTCATACGGCTCACCTATTCATACGGCTCACATATTCATACGGCTCACATATTCATTCGACTCATATTCATACGGCTCACATATTCATACGGCTCACCAATTCATACGGTTCACCAATTCATACGGCTCACATATTCATACGGTTCACATATTCATACAGCTCACATATTCATACGGCTCACATATTCATACGGCTCACATATTCATACGGCTCACATATTCATTCGACTCATATATTCATACGGTTCACCAATTCATACAGCTCACATATTCATACGGCTCACATATTCATACGGCTCACATATTCATACGGCTCACCCATCCGTACTACTGAGAGAGCCACAAAAACCACTCCACACGTCCCCAGATAACAATAAAGTTTTTGTTGTTTATTGAGTCTTTTGTCATTTATTCTCATTCTTTCATTCACATCATAATAATGTCATTAGAGGTGAGGAAGTTGAACATTTTTGACTGCAGGCTGTACAAAAATGTACAACAACATCAATCTGCAACAAACGGCTGTTAAACTACAGATGTGTAGTTTGTGATATTAAACAATGTGTCAAAATTATATAAAGAAACAATGGCGTCTGTGATGAAACTGACTAAGAAAAGGAGAAGAATTTCGTGATCATGTGGTCGAGTGGAAGCTTAAAATTAAAATATTGGAAAGAACAATGGGCCCAGACAGCTACCCTGAGGAACACCCGTCAACAGGCAGACAAAAGTATTGTTTGCAGAAAATGAAGGAAAGCTAAAGCTAATTAAAGAATAAAATGTTAATCTGATATATTCCCATTAGCTGTTGAGAAGCTAGGAGAGGTTTTCTGATTGATTTTCAAAAGCATACATTCAGAAATCTTATGTATAAATGGTATCACAAAATGTAATTTTTGTTTAAAAATCTAATGTTGGTGTGGCAAATTAATCCAGTTTGATTCAGTTATTCCCATTATAAAAATAAAGGTTTGTATTTTAAAATCAATAACTATTGCTATTTGCAGCTCACTGTAAGTTAGTAAGTAAACTGTACTTTTTTCCTTTTTAGAGAAGAGTTCTGTGATCATGTGGACAAGTAAAAGCTTAAAAATATTAGGAAATCGCAATGGCCCCAGGCAGCTACCCTGTGGAACACCATTAACCAGCTCACATAAAACTGTACCTTTGATTTTTACTTTAGTAGTGATTTTTTCCCCCAGAATTTTTGTCAGTTTTTCCTTGTTCACATAAAAAGAGGTGGAAAATGTACTCAAGTAAAAGTATGCTACCATCTTCGCCACCAAAAATTCAGACAAATAAGGAATTTTTTTTTGCTCCTAAAATGACATAACTCTTAAAATAATACTTGCATTATTTTAAACCACGTATCTAACCAAACTCCCATCACTCCCAGAAGAGTTTGGAAGCCATTACTCGATGTACAGTCAGTCCTGAGAGTGAAGGAATGAGATCGGACTTGGATGCAGGCCAGAAGACTTCAACCTAAACTGGGAGCTCATCCAGGAATATAAGAACCAGAGCTGAACAGTTCATACAGGGGTTTTCTCAAATATCCTCCGCAGTAGCACCTGTTGCTTCTGTTCACCTCATCTGACGTTTGTGCAGGAGCGGCTTGTGGTGGCGTTCCTGTCAGTGGCCTTTTGATCTTTTGTACTAAGTAGTGGTGTGTAATCTGCTGTTCGGGCCGCAGACCCCCACCTCTGAACACAAAATCCCTCACAGGTCAGTGGTACCAACTCCACCGGGGCTAATCCACCTGCACCTACACACCTCAGACTGGGACCAACAGGACCAGGAAGATCCCAGCTCCAGGAAAATCACCAGGGCTTTGCCAATGTGGACCAACAACACAACAGGCTTTGACCGATGACGTTCTAAGAAGAAGCCTAGTCCAAGTTACCTGCACACGTCAATTTTGAGCTAAATTTTGAAATGCTACAAAAAGAAAAGTGAAATTTTCCATTAGCTAAAACATATCACTGTGTAGAGGCTGGAAAAATAAACCATAGTTGTATTGGAGTATTTAAAACTCTTCTTCAATCAACTAACCCAGTGGTTCCCAACCTTTTTGTGCCCTTTTTCTTCCAAAGTGGTCACTTAAATCCTACATGTTTTAAAATAAAATTTAAAAGAACTAAAAAAAAAAGATAATCTGAAAAATAAAATAGAAATTACAGTATATACTTCTGTTATAGTTAATTGTTTTGCTATATATTTATGTTGAAAATAAACAAAATAAATAATCTGAATAACTTCCTTTTGAAACAAGCTATTCAACGTTTATGAAACAAATATATTAAAATAATATTCTTTAGCAGTTTAGTTTATCAGTAAAATGTTTGAGCCTGGTTTGCTTTCATAAGTTTCAATAGTTCAATTAAAAGATGAAGGAAATGATCACAAATATTTTCTTATCATCTTGGAAATTAAATTATGAAATAATGACAAGTACCCCAAGCAGAGTCCTCGTGTACCCCTGGGGGTCCCTGCACCGCTGGCTGGGAAACACTGGACTAACCCACATCTGTAAGTTACTGTGTTGCAAAAATACAAGAAAAGCTTTCTGACGGTTTCCTTTCTTTCAGGGGTCGTCACAGTCACAGATTCTTACACCAGATGCCCTTCCTCATGCAACTCTCGACATCAGTGGTTCCCAAAGTGAGGTCCAAGACTTCCTGGTGGGCCGCAAAGGGGGTGAAATGAAGTAGTTTTAAAAAATATATCACTTTGAAGCAATTTTTAGCCATAAGTCTGTGTTTTTGTATTTTTTTAATATAGAAATCTATGGAGAAAAACATGAGAGACTTTGGAATATAGTAAAGTTTTATTGTTGGAGGTCAGCGTGGGATTGTCTGATTTTTAAGAGGGTTGCTACTCTTTTTACATTTATCTGGGTTTGGGACTGGCACATATTGGGGCCAGAGTTTTCGGCTGCAAGTCATGAAAGCAAACCCTGACCTCCCACACCAAAGTACAAAACTGTTCACTGCACTCACATGGAGCCAAGAAAACATTTAGTAGGACACACTTTTTATATGAGTGTAATCAAGTTTTATCGTAGTATCGTAATATCGTAGTATCGTAATATCATAGTATTGTAATATCGTAGTATTGTAATATCGTAGTATTGTAATATCGTAGTATCATGATATCATAGTATCGTAAATCATAGTATTGTAATATCGTAGTATCGCGATATTGTAGTATCGTAAATCATAGTATTGTAATATCATAGTATCGTAATATCGTAGTATCGTGTAAATAGTAAAAGTTAAAATTCAATAAAAACTTTAATATAAAAAATCAGATGGTGAGCTTCTAGGGGTTATGTATTGTTTTGTTGCATAGGAAAGGCAAAAAAGCAGAGGGAACTACATCGACCATGATCCTTTGCTCCGTTTCAGTGCAGCCAACCTGACAAAATTCTTATTAAACACTTATTCAGTCCTAATTTTTTTTTTTTTTTTTGAAATATCACAATAATTAGGCAGGGCATTTATAGAGAATGTGGTTTGTTATCGTGAGCCTCCACATATTATCACCATAAATATGATATCGTGATAATATCATACTTGGATATTGTTACATCTCTAGTAATTTAGTTTTAAAAAGTCTGTTTTTGTGACACAAATAAAATGAGGTAAGACATTTTTAGGTTTATTTTGTTCATGTGCTTCCATTACATAATGTTGGAATATCAGTACCAACAAAGTTATCTATTCATTATTTGTGTTTGTAGTGTATTGCTCTTAATTGATTTTACTAGTTTTTATTGTTTTAATGAGAACTAGTATGGTTAAATTGAGCATTTATCATTCATTTATTGTTTTATAATCTTGTGCAGCACTTTGGAAACCGTCTTTGTTTGTAAAATGTGCTCTAGAAATAAAGTGGCTAGGATTGGATGCTATAACAGGCGCCATGAAAAAGTTATTTACTCCATTGTTGTTTCCAGACGTGTACAGTTTAGCTCCCTGTGCGTACGAGAACAGCTGATCCTGATGCAGACCGTCCGCCTCCAGCCCAAAGCACATTAAAGTGTCAAACAGGATTTGGAGCGAGCTGTGAAGTCTGTGTTTTCACATGTGTTTGTGTGTGTGTGTTACAGTCACAGAGCACTGGAGTCCATTAGAGCGCATTTATCGTGTTCCTTAAACTGTTCACTTGACCTTTAACTACTCGGTGTAAACAGCCTAATGCCCCGCGCTGAAAAAACGTCCCGTGCATGTTTACGGCTCGGCTGCTGCGCTCACATTTAACACCTCACATGTTCGCAGAGTTAACACGGAGCACAGCTGAGTGTCATTCTGAACAAAATGTACTGTTATCTGTTGTTATTGTTTGTATTATTATTATTATTTTGCATGTAAACAGATTTTGTGGATGATATGACGACGCCCGCTGCAGGCTGGTCCCGTCTCTGTTCACTCTGAAGCATATTTTTGCAGAATTTGTCCAAAAATGAAATGACACTTGTTACACATCTTAAAAAAAAAAAAAAAGAAGAAGAAAAAAGAAAGAAAGAAATAATAATTCTCTGCACTACAAAATGTATTGTGGTAATGTTTTTAAACTTTTTGCTTTTCTGACTAAAACATGTTTTGTTTCTTGCTTTCTTTTCTTTTTTTAACCACAATAATCTACAGTGAAGCCCGAAATTATTCATACCCCTGGCAAATTCTGACTTAGTTACTTTCATTCAACCAGCATGCCACTTTTTGTTCAAATGTAAAAAAAAAAAAAGACGAGAAATATTTTTTTGAATTTTTTAAAAGTGTTTAGGTGCATTTTAATTTTATACTGCAAAAAAAAAAAAAAAAAAAAAAAAAAAAAAGAAAAGAAAGAAAATATATAAATAAATAAACAATAAATTTTTACATCGTCTTATTATTTTTTGGGAGAAGCCTGTGTCATTTCCAGTCAAAAAAAAAACTTGAATGAAAGTAACTTTAAGTCAGAATTTGCCAGGGGTATGAATAATTTCGGGCTTCACTGTACATAACTATGTTCTTATGCAATATCCCAATATTATTTACCAATAAAATAAAAGCAAAAGAAAAAAAAAGATGACTGCAACAATGAAACAGTAATAGTGTTACATGTCCTTGTTGTGTTTATGTTTCAATAAAATCAGATATTGCAGACAAACTGAATTTATTATAATGTAGAAAGTATTTTTAATCGTTGTGGAGTAAGATTTTTGAAGAAATGGTGTATATATAGAGAAAAAACTTGATAGAACCACACTGCTGCTACATTTTAACTTTGAAGCAACAGAGATTGCAATGGGAAATGTTTATAGTTTTTCTTACCAACTTATCTGCTGAGTTTGGTTTGACTTTAGCACAAAGTCAGCCACAGAGAGAGGAAGTATCTCCTGACTACAGTTTTTGTCTCCTGTGGTAATGGGACGTTCTTTCTAAACCAACAACAGAAACTAAACTTAAGCTTCTGTCAGATCCAGACTTGTCTCTTTTGCTGACTTTAAACAAACTCCTGAGTCCGTCCGTCATCGCTGAGTGCATGCACGCACCGCCGCCGAGCACCTGCAGAGGAAATGAATCGCTCCGTTTTGGCGAAATAAAAACAGACAAATCCTCCGAAAAGTACAGCAGCTCCAGAACGACTCCGAGGTCAAACGTTACTGAGTCGTTTTTAATGAGAGAGAGCGGGACAGCCGGAGGTAAGCACACAACATAAATAAGTTCATAAGAAAAAACAAAAACAAACATATTTATAAGAATATGCTGTTATGTTTTACGCATTAGCTTTTTCTAGTTCTCATAAAACATGTCTAACTTTCATGATTTTAACTTTTTTACTAGTTTTATAAGTTAAATAATATTATAATAACACTATATACACACAATACATATATATTTAGTTGCAAAAATGTGTTTTTTAATAGTCAAATGATTAAAATTGTGTATTTCTGAGCACGCTACAACATACATATAATATAATATAATATAATATAATATAATATAATATAATATAATATAATATAATATAATACAACATATAATATAGCAACATATAGAGATTACCTTGGCGTTTTTATACAGATCTATAACAGAAAACATAACACGCAGGTATCATTTTCCACAGATTTACTCAGTTTAAAACACTGCGACAATTTAAGTTTGAATTTTTTTTACGTATTTAGAACCATAAAGAATTTTAAAAAGTGTTTAAGTGCTTATATAAAAATGGATTAGACACATTTTAATTTTATACTGCAAAAAAAAAAAGAAAAAAAAAAGAAAAGAAAGAAAATATATAAATAAATAAACAATAATGAAACAAATACTATCAAATTAGCTGTTTTTAATTTATGATTTGGTTTAAAACGGTCACTGCACAGGCAGCATTGAGTTTTTCGGTGTTAAATAATTATTTTTGCTCTCCTTTGCTGTTGCCGCGATTATGCTCTCATATTATTTTAAATTTTTTTAACTAAAATGAACATAGACGTAAATGCCATGAATTTAAATATTTACTTTTGAAACAGCGTTGTTGCGTTTTTGTCAGAAGTCAACTTACAAACACAAAATGAAATCCATTTTATTTGTAGAGCACATTTTACAAACAAGTGCTGCACGTAAACAATAAATAACAATAAATTACTCTACTTAGCTCCACTCGTCCTCATTAAAGTAATAAGAACCTGTAAAACCAAATACAATACAATAAATATGTAAAAAAAAAACTATGACGTAAATAAAAACAAAACAATATAAAAGCCAGACTTAGATGAGACACAGAACAAAATGTTACTCTCACAATGAATAAAGAAAATCAAATAATTCCAGATATTAATGAGAAATAAAGCGCGTACTTTTATTCACACAGCCACACTCACGACTTTCTTCATTAAGTCCTGAAACAAAACATGTCCTCAACTTTTAAACAGCAGTGTTATTCTGTTCTCGTAGCTTTATTATTCATAAAAATGCATTAAAATATGTTTCACAGTTTATTAAAGCAGGTTGTTTTGGGTAAATTAAAAATAAATGCGTATAAAACTTGAATTTATCTATGGAGGATGATGATTTTGGAAGTTTTATGTATAAGCAGGCCAGAAGAGGATACATTTGGAATAGACTTGGGTTAAAAATGCAAAATATTTACATTAAGAGGTGAGTAAACAAAAACTGTACTGAAGTAAGGATGCATCAAAGTAATATTACTCAAGTAGAAGTAAAAAAGTATTCAGTGAAGAAACAATAAAAAGTACATAACAAAAAAGTAAGGTGTAAACTCTGACATTCCCAAACAATAAACATTTATAAAAATAAATTATGTTTCTACTAAAAAAAAAAAAAAAAAAAGTAAAGCTCAAGAAACACCAATTTCCAAATTTAACTTGTTCATAAAACCCACAGTGTATAAACCTGAGTGGAGTCGCCAAAAATTGTTGTCAAAATTGCTCAAGTATTGCTCAAGTAGAAGTAAAAAGTAAATAAATAATTACTCAAGTAAAAGTACAAAAGCATTTGGTGAAAAATATATGAAAAATACAACAAATATATAAAATAACTATAAAATTAATAAAAAATATTCTGGTATTTACAAACAATAAATACTAGAAAAAATCAATTAAAATCTCACTTTTTCCCAACATAAAGCTTTTAAAACCCACAGCTGACTTACTGTAGACTTGGGCAGTGTTACCTGAAATTGTACAGAAGTATACAAAAGTATTTACAGAAGTAAAAATACTGCGAGGAAAGTGTACTCAGGTTAACTCCCTCCTGCCCAGCTCTGAGTACAAACAGCACAGAGAGGTTTTATTACGAGCAGAGCTGAGTCTCTGAGCCGTCCCAGCCCCCACAGCCCTCCCCCTCCCCCGCCGCTTCCTCCAGTTTGGATGAATAACTCAGTCACGGAAACGTCTGCACTGACCATAAGTTATTATTATTATTATTATTACTACGTTTACCATGTACTGTGTCTGTTTGTATATGTTTTATGGGTAAAGTTTGAATAAATGGTTTGGAAATTTTAGTTATTATTATTATTATTATTATTATTATTATTATGTGAGTATGCTTAAATTGTCTGACAAACCTGGTCATGTTTAAATAAACTGGTTGCAAAATATAGTTATGATATGATTATTATTAACATTATAGTTGCAAGTGACAGTGTTCGTCCACCAACCCCAGGGTCGCTGGTTCAAACCCCGCCTGGAGCACATACTTATTATTATTACATTTATCTAACAGTGTTGTGTGAGTGTGGGTTAAATCAGCTGACTGTCTGGGTAAAGTCTGAATAAATATAGTCATTATTATTATTATTATTATTATTATTATTATTATTATTATTATTATTATTACATGGACAGTGTTAATATGACAAGTGTGCTTAAATTATCTGAATAAATCTAAATAAACTGCTTGCAAAATATAGTTATGATTTAATTATTATTAATATTATGTTTGCAAGTGACAGTGTTTGCCCACCAACCGCAGGGTCGCCGGTTCAAACCCCGCCTGGAGCACATGCTGTCATTGCGCCCCTGGGCAAGACATTTTATTCAAATTACCTCCAGTTACAGTCTGTGCAGTGACAGGAAGGGCATCCGGCGTAAAAAGACCTGCCAAAGCACCATGTGACGAAGAAAAGGAGCAGCCACAAAATGAATACACAGGAATATTATTGCATGCATTGTAATGTTAATGATAATATACAATAATAATATGTCTTGGGTGAGTCTTTTGTGCTGAAATATAAGGTAGTAGTTATTATTATTATTATTATTATTATTATTATTATTATTATTATTATGTGAATGAGTCATGAAGGCTTGTGATGATGATAAAATAAACCACTCATAGTTATTGTTATTATTATTATTATTATTATTGCATGCCACATACTGCCAATAGTAAAAAATAAATGTAGTACTTATTATTATTATTATGTAGTGCCAATAGCTTGTAAAATGTAGTAGTTATTATAGTAGTGTCCCGAGGGCTTAAAAAGGTGACCAATTTTGGAGGTAATGATGAAAAAAAACACTTGCAAAACAGGGTAGTGATTATTATAACTATAATTATAATAATAACTATTCTTATTATTACTATTATTATTATTTTTGCATGCTCCATAGTGCCAATAGCTTGTAAAATGTAGATATTATTAATATTCCAGGCATTGTGATGTTAAAAGTATGTTTTATGTGAAGTGTCTTGAGAGATTAAGTTTTCTAATTTGGTGATGATGATGATGAAATAAACCACTTGCAAAACAGAGTAGTTATTGTTATTATTGCATGCCACATACTGCCAATAGTAAAAAAGAAATTTAAGAATAAGTTACTTGCAAAATGTAGTGGTTAAAGTACAATACGTGACTGATGTGGTGATAATAAAACAATCAGCTCCTTGCAAAGTGTGGTAGTTATTCTTGTTATTATTGCATGCAGCCTGTTGTGTGTGTGTTGTGTGTGTGTTGTGTGTGTTGTGTGTGTTGTGTGTGTGTTGTGTGTGTTGTGTGTGTTGTGTGTGTGTTGTGTGTGTGTGTGTGAGTCTCGAGGGCTTAAGTGAGCTGAGATCTGATCTGATCTGGTCGTGTGTGCAAACAGAGCTCGATATGAAGTGGGATCGCTGAATGTAAACCCTCTCAGTTCGTTTGGAGATTACGGCGACAGATGACGCAGCGCAACAATTAACGTCCCCTTCATTATCATAGCACACACAGTTAATCACACAGCATTGAGAACATTATCAGTGCAATGTTTTTTATGTGAACAGATCAAGGCATAAATGTGAAAAAGTGAATAAGTAAGTGGCAAAAATAAGAAGCAGGTGCTCAACGTGTGGCCAGTGGTCACAAAAATACAACATTTAAACTGCAAAAAAATCTCTTTACCATTTAAACGCTCATTAATTATCTGTCTCCAGTGCTTTAAAACACTGCAGTGAAGGGCTCCTGTATAGTTACACCTGACATATAACATCATTATTATTAAGATTTTATTGTTCACGTTAAAATGTGTAATATTTGAATTACAATCCTGGATAAATCAGCAAGGAACATAGTTATACTGGAATATAAGCACTAAATATGAGGACTCTTGGATCATTTTATCGACAAAACTGGTCATTATTTAACTGGAAAATACAGAACACAGTCTATACACATTTTAAAAAGATTTAAAAATATATTGTAAAAATATGTGGTTAGTTATGTGTAGCAATATATAAGCCATGTTACTCACAAAATGTAGTATTTTGTTATTATGATTATTGCAAGCTATATACAATAGTTCCATTATTACATAGTATTATTATTATTATTATTATTATTATTATTATTAGTAGTAGTAGTAGTATTTCATTTATCTTTATTTTACCAGGCAAAACATTATTATAACAAATTCTTATTTACAGTGTTGACCTGGATTTATTAGTATTAGTATTATTAGTAGTATAGTAGTATAGTAGTATTAGTATTTGCTACATAGTGTAAATATTTTATGTTAAGTGAGTGGGCCATGAGTGTCCTGGGGGCTTAAAAACATGACTGGTGATAATAAAAAAGTTGTTACTTGCAAAACGTAGCAGTCATTATTGTTATTTCATGCATGTTCAGGTAAATTTAGTTTTATTTTATTTATATATTCCAATGTCACAACAACAGTCGCCTCCAAGGGCTTTAGAGGAAAAGGCACAGGCAAACAATAACTACACTAAACTAAACGAGGATTAGACCCTCCTTTTTGGTAAGGAAAAACTCCTAAAAAACCCAGCTGTGGAGTAATACGTATGGTTAAATATAAAATCTATATCCATACAAGGCTTATATGTCTTATTTAGGCATTGACTATGAAGAACTACTACATGCACAACTTTGAGAATATCATTAGTTGAATTTTCATCAAAAATGTCATGGATTTCAGTTGGAAAGTTTGTTTTTCTTGCATTTATGTAAACACAGAACAATGTCACATAAATGTAGCTTAATGAGACGTACTCAGTGTTTTACTTTACAACTTTTATAGTCAGCTTTTAAACTATTTCTGGAGGGGTTAATGTGAGAACTTTAAAGGGTCCGTCATGTAAAAAACAGATATTTTTGTTTTGTGTCAGAAGCAGGACGTGACGAGCTCCTGGTTTGAGAGACACTGAAGCCGTTTGCAGAAGGTTGCGAGGTCAACGGCGACACAGCGGCGCTTTTTACTGCAGCCCCTGAACAAACTCAATTGAGCACGGCGCCGGAGCTTTCCGTGTTTTGTCAGCGCCTCATGGCCTTGGACTTGGCCTGACCCTTTTTTTTTTTTTTTCTCGCTCTACTTTGAGCCGCAGCCCAAATGCAGCAAAACTGAGCTGCAGTATTTTCAAACAAACATCGCAAGATAGGAAAAAAAAAAATAAAAAATCCTATAGCGGCGAAGTGAGTGAGCGGCGTCCACCCCGCCCCTGGTGAAGATCGCGTGCAGAATCCAGGCAACCCTGAGCGTGCCGAGGGAGAGCGCACGCTGACCTCCCATTGGCCGAGCTGCGTGGGGGCTGCCGACTCACCGAGCATGCTCAGTAGCGGCCGCAGCGTTTCGTGACAACACTAATAGTCTGCATGGATCACTGGCACGCAGAGTCACTTCTAATTAGAATTATCTCAATCTTCCAACCGGGTTTATGTGAGTTTTTTTTTTTTTTTTACTTTGGTGCAGCGCCACAACGTGAGTGGCCGGATCCGGTGCCAGTTTAGGCGCTAGCTCCGCCCTGTCCGAAGCCCTCCCCCTACTCGGTCAAAAGGCCAGCCCTGCCCTGTTTACTACACGGAACGCGTTGAGGGAAGGGGGCCGTCCCGAGCCGCTCTTCATCCTCACCTCCTGGCTTCAGCCTCCATTATGTATGCATGCTTTCCTTCCTTCTTTTTGTCTTTTCCACTTCCTCTTCTCTCCGCGGTGCACCGTCAGCCCGCTCGCTCCGCGCTGACCCGGGACATCAGCCATCTTTAGCTCATCTCCGTCTGATCGCCGTGCGCTTTAAACGAGTTAGCATAAGACGTCGAGCAATTAGCCTTGAGACAGGAAGCATCTTTCTTTCCCGTTTCGTGCTAATCTCATTGTTTTTTTTCGCCGTTCAGCTGTACAAGAGAGCTCACAACCGTGCCTCCTCCTCGCATTGTTCAGCCCTTAATCTGCGTCTCGGTCCATGACACTCTGTTCCTAAAAGACCTGAGGCGCGGAGGTCAAAGTGCAAGCTTCACAATAGGTGCGGCGCTTGCAGTTTGAAAGTTCAAAGCTAATTTTATCAATGGAGATCGGTGTTAACACACATCTATGAGGAAATGTTCAAACACAACCCGAGTTAAATGTTTTCTACTGCCTCAAAGAAAGCTGAGCAGTATTGAATTTGTATTGCATTAGAAAAATATGAATTTGTTCTTATTAGTTAAACATGCACGAGCCAAAATAATAACAAAAAACCCAATCTCAATGGATATATGTCTGTAGAGATTTATAAGATATGGATTTTCTGAAAGAAGCTTCTCCTGTGATCTTTTTATATCTCTTCTCCTGTTTATCCAGCCTTAGATTAGGACTCTGATATTATTTTATCACTTTATGACAAATGGGCTGCAGCTTTTATGAGAAATATGTGCAAAAACATTTACGACCAAGAGATCAAACCCTCAACTCCTGATTTTTGGATCTTAATAAATCTAAAAGCCTAGCCACAGCTCTAACTTTTCAGGCATCATTAGTGGATGGCTCTGTGAAACCTAAAGATGCGGTGTTTGCAGTTTGAAAGTTCAGAACTAATATTATTAATGGTAAAAATGAGGAAATGTTTAAACAACAACCTGAGCTTAATGGGAAAAACAGAACACACAAACAATATGTTACATACACAAAAGTCATTACACAACACCATGAGATACGGAAAAGCAACATAACATTACCTACACATCCCAACAACATAATAAATAGGAATACTTTCTACTTTTTTACTGCTGAATGTGAGCACCTTTGACTCATGGACAGCAGCCATGTGTTGGGACAGGGTCACACTGAAGAATATTGTCTACATCATCATCACTTTTGGGGTTTTGAACAGTGCCTGCAGCTTATTTCTTCTTCTTTTTGAACTCACCAAGTGACAACACAAGCTTCAGAAATCCATACAATTTTCTGTCATGTAATTGAAAGTACATGACGCCTAGGGCTTAGGTTTTGAATTTGATCAAATTTAGTAATAAAAAAAAAAACATGGTTAATAATCTTTGAGACAAAGTAGTGACAAGTCTATAGATAAATGATTTTGAGTTTCCTGTGTGTTTGAGTTGTTTAAAATGGGGACAACTGGGACATGTGTTGTTGGAAACTGGGACATGTGTTGTTTTTACAGACACAGTATGTCTTGGGACATGGGACATGGGACATGGAGACTAAAACTGTGACTGTCCTGGTTAAACGGGGACATCAGGTTACCTAACACTTGGAACATGTTCTCGCTAACACAATGAGTCAGACCATTCATGAAAGATGTATTTCTGTATTTCGAACATGGGAAACCGCTGCAGATCAAACAAACTACTAACAATAATCATACATAATAATAAATACAGACACAACAAAACATTATCATCATGTTTGAAAATCCTACTCTCTATACTTTTTCTATACTATCATAACACACCACACCACCTGTATACAGTATGTACAGTACACACTGTTCAATTAATCAATCACATCTGTATCAATTAAATTCAGATTTATTTGTAGAGCCCAGTATCACAACAAAAGTCGCCTCAAAGGGCTTCACAACAGTTGATTCAAACATAAACACAATCAGACAACACAAACAATAACTACACTAAACAGACCCAGGACACTCCTGTCCTTAGACCCTCCTTCTCGGTAAGGAAAAACTCCTAAAAAACCTAGCTGTGGGAAAAAAGAAGAAACCAGATCCCATAAGAGCAGTTAAACGAATAAATTCAATAAACACATAATATTAATAACTTATTAACTATTACAGTACATGACATGCAGTGGAGAATGAATGTTTTAGTATAAAACCTTATAGTCCCACCAGTATTATGATATTATAGAACAGTATACAACAGTTTTCAAATAAGGTTTTTCTTATCTTAAAGACACTGGCGTGTACTTTAAACCCTGACACAGATGCATTGGATTAAAAGAGAAGTGTAGAAACACAGACATGATGCCAGCAGAAGAGTGCTGTTTATAATTTTTATTATGACCCTCAGAAACACATTTTGGATGCTGTTACACAATATTCTAACAACAGACTGTTTTTCATTAACTAAACAAGTGCTGCACAACATGATGTTGCTCTGGAACCACACACATCTGTTGTGAGTTTTGCTTTCTAGAGACATCACTCGCCGTCTTTATCTTGCTGTTCATCAGTCGGGACGGCAGGAGCTCAGGTGGTAGAGACGTTTGAAGGTTGGAGGTTTGATCCCCGCTGCAGGCATTGCTTACTGTTGTTGTATCTTTGGGCAAGACAGCTGCCCGCCTTGCCTGTATGAATGTGTCAGTGTGACTGTGTTTGCTGGTGTTCTGGGGGGCCATAGGCGCAAAATGGCAGCCACATGTCTGTCAGTCTGCCCCAGGGCAGCTCTGGCTACAGAAGTAACTCACCACCACCGAATGTGACTGAGGAGAGAAGGATTAATGCACCAAACTGAGTCTAGAAAAGCGATGTATAAGACTAACAGATTATTATTATTATTATTATTATTATTATTATTATTATTAACCCTCTCAGGCTCTAATTAAGTTTTAGTAAAAGGAAAAATCTGATATTTGGGGGACATTATCATATGGGGTAGTAATAAACAATTCTGACTTTTTTTGGTTTTGTTTTTTTGTAATTAGGTAATGAGCATTTAGCTGTTGCAAATCTGCAACGCCTGCCTGGAGAGGGTTAAAAGACCAAGATGCAATGTTTTGTGTTTTGTCCTCTACTTCTTATTTTTCAGTTTGATTTTTTTAGTCCATACCAAGAAGACCACACTGGTCCAGAAGCCAAAAATAGTTAAACAATTATAAAAACTATTTTAGGATGTTCCAGAGCTTTTTGGTAATAAAATTAAACCAATAAAAATCCAACCAGTACCACAACAATCCAGGAGAAACAAGGTACAAGGCAACAGACGAGGAGCTCTTTCAGTGTGAGAATGAAAATTGTCATCCAGGAAATAGAGCAGCAGGCAGAACGTAAAAGGTCTGAGCAGCATCTGAAGTTTTTCTACAGGTTATACAGGATAAAGAAGAAGTAACTGATCCTGGGATGACATAAAGACGTCCCGGGGACAGAGTAAGTTTAGCTGGTTATGGTAAACACTTCCAACAGGCCGCATGGTTAAAATAAGGGGTCATAGTTGCTGCATAAAACTTGTCAGGTTTGAAATGTTTTGGGGAAGATGGACTGGATAGGAAGGACAGATGCATTCCTCCTCATTACATTGGTCAGTGCAGTCCAGCTTTACCCAAATCGAAAGCCCACTGAGGTCAAAGGTCACAGAAGTCAGCTGGACTCTTGAATAGGCCATTAGGTCATTGTTAAAGTTAGATCCGTCCGAATGGAAAAGTTTAGTGGCCGTTCTGTGAGTGCGGAGTTGTTTTAGCGTCAGGTGGCAGTTTGTAGCACGAGGTGAGACCGGATTTGGAGTGCGTCGCTCTGGACAAACAGAAGCGACAGCAGCGGGACAGGCCGATGAGGCGCGGATGGACAGACCTGGAAGAGGGAAGAGACAGAGGCCAGTCACGAAGAGTTCAGGACCACATCAGGACAGGACAGGGACGAGGTTTACGGAGGCAGACGAGTTCATTTGTGTAGTGGAGATGATGGACCGCAGGGGGTGGAGGGGGCTTAGAGTCTGCTCCTGATTTTTAAAATAGGGGTCGGTGACATTTTAATTCTTTTCCCAAAATCGCATTCACAGATTTATACCAAAGTCAGACGTTTGTCCTTCCATTGGGCCAACCCATACTCCACTGTGGGCCAAAAGAACACAGCAGAGACTATGGGACGAGGTCATGATGTCCTCAATGTCTCTGGTCTGGACTAACCTAGACTTGGGACCATTTTCCCAAAGGAGGCTGAGCAACATTGAATTTGTATTGTATTAGAAAAATATAAATGTGTTCTTATAGTCGCACATGCATGAGCCATAATAATAATAATAATTAAAAAAAAACACTCCAATGGACATATGTCTGTAGAGATTTTTAAGAAATGGATTTTCTAAAAGAAGCTTCTGCTGTGATCTTTTCAATCACATCTCTTATGTATTTAGCTCTAGATTAGGACTCTGATATTATTGTATCACCTTATGACAGACAAATGGACAGCAGCTTTTATGTGCCAAACATTTTTGACCATTTTGAGCCCTCAACTCCTGATTTTCAGATCATAGCAAATCTAAAATCCTAACCACAGCCATAACTTTTAAGGGATCATTAGTGGATGGCTCTGTGGTTGAAACGTGAAGGCGGGACGGTGGAGTTAGGATGTTCTCCCTGCGTGTGAGTGGGTTTCCTCTGGGTGCTCTGGTCCCACAGGTTATAGCTGGGATGGAATAAGTGAGAATACAGCGACATGAGAGTTTAAGATACTGAGCACATCAGAAGGACGGCTCATGTGAAAGGTTTTTGGAGGATTCCTGCAGATATCAGTCTAATTTAATGCTTTTTAATGTCATTTTCAAACATAGCAATCGTGACAGCATAAATTTTTACATTTTATTTGCAACTTTTGTAAACTACAGTTCATAAAGCAACAAAACTGCTGAAAGTCAAACATTCCGGTGTTTGGGTAATTTGGTCCCACTGGAAGTAAATTTGTTCTGCTCGTGTAATAATAATAATAATGCTTTGGATTTAAGGGGCAGACTGACAGAAACATGGCTGCCAATCTGTGCCTACAGCCCCTCTGACCACCACCAAACACAGTCACACTGACATCATTCATACAGGTAAGGTGGGTGAAGTGCCTTGCCCAAGGACACAACTTCTGAGCTACTGCTGCCTCTGTGAAAGCTACAAAAAGGTAATTTTCCATTAAAACTAATCATGTCAGCGATTTTACTTCAAAACTATTTTAAATTTGTAACACCTTTCAGGAATCAAATTTAATGCTTTTTAATGCTATTTAGGGCCTTAATTTTTGCAAAATCAATTTAATGACTTTTAATTCTTTTTAATGCCCTGCGGGAGCCCTGGATAAAGTCAGAGAGGCCAGACAGAGGTGGTTTTGACATGTACAGAGGAAGGATAGAGAATGTATGGGTAAAAGGATGCTGAGGTTAGAGCTGGAGGCCCAGAGGAAGACCAGAGAGGAGATTTATGGATGTAGTGAGAAAAGACATGAAGTTAGTCAGTGTGAGAGAAGAGGATGCTGAGGAGAGGGTTAGACTGAGGCACATGACAGCTCTGAACAGCCGAAAAGGAAAAGATAAGATAAGATAAGAAGATAAGAAATAACTTTATTAATCCCGAAGGAAATTTCTGTGCCAGAGGAGCAAAAGACATGAACATACACACACAAAGCATAAACATAAAATAACATTAATTCTATTAATTGAGTAATAGTAAAATAGTATAAAAAGACCATTTTACAAAGTACAATCTGTGGTCCTCCAAATGTAAAGAGGAAAAGAAGTAAAGAAGTAGCCTGACAGTGGCCTGAGAAGTCTGATTTTGGGATTCTAGGAAGTGGCTCGGATTCATATTGAGTTTTAGCTCTTTGAATCCAAATATCCAGACGACTTCTTCTTAACCTGATTGTTAAAGACCTGGAGGATGAACCACAAACAAATTCATATTAATCATTTTTGGTGGGCTCCTCTCTTGTGAAGCTGTCAGTGTGGGATACCGAGGTTCGATCGTCCAACACTGAGCCAAAAACTCCAGAAACAGTCAAGATTTTTTCCCGATTTCCACAGACTGCCTCCACGGATTCACCTTTCAGCTCTGATGTGACAAGAGAAGAAAACAGCTGAGACTTTTGGAAGACAAAAACATTAGCACTGTGGCTTGGAGCATGCATTATGTAAGGGTTCGGGAGTACGACGAGCGTGGGCAAAAAGGTGGACGGCCAATCCAGAAGAACAGGGAGAAGTGGACGTGAGAGCAGAGCGATGTAGAGAAACGAAAAATGTAGGACAGATGAAAAAATGATAGAACAGGGTCGGAGGGTGAGTCCATGAGTTATAGGGCTGAGGGGAGACGTCGGACAGCTATGGGACAAAAGAGAAGGAGATTATTTTTGAGTTGAGGCATTTAGATTCATAATATTCAGTGATATCCTGTGATGGGACACATGTCAAAACTACTCAGCTTCTCTCGTCTCGTCCAAAAAACACTGTGTCAGAGTGAGACGTCAGAGCAGATCCACCTCAACGGCTTCTCACTGACGACAAGTAACGAAGGCACCAGCATTAAAACAGTAACACCAACATAATGCACTATGGGCCTTAGGCGGGGTACAACCTGGACAGTGGCCAAACAGCTCAGGTTTCATAAAACATACCCCCCAACTACATTAAATGCTCTCCTAGGTCAGTAGTGAATGAGTTACATTTACTTTCCTAATCCTTATGAATAAATTACTTAAGAGTAGTTTTATCACAACATACTTTACACTTCTACTTGGGTAATATTATTTTAAAGTAACAATCTCTTACTTCAGTACATTTTTGGCAGCTACCCATGTCTGTACGCTACCTCTGTGTTGGTTTCAAAAGCTTTATGTTGGGGAAAACTGAGACAATTTATAAAAATATATATTATTTTACAAATTTTTATTCAATTTCACTTCAGTTTTATTTATGAAGCCCAATATCACACCAGCAGTCTCTCAAAGAGCTTTACAAATCAATTACTCACACAATCAAACATAAACAATAACTACATTAAACTAAACAGTCTCAGGACAGTCCCCTGTCCTTAGACCCTCCTTCTCGTAAGGAAAAACTCCTAAAAAACCCAGCTCTGGGAACAAAAAGAAGAAACCTTATGGAGACTACAATGAAGGAGAGATCCTATCCCAGGACAGACTATAAATGTGTGTAGCACTGTTAGATTAAGTACATTAGCTCTTCTGTAGTGTCATAGCTCAGGTCTGTGAGGGTGCAGCAGGTTTTATTGTTTATTGTTTGGAAACACCAGAATTGTCTCATTATTTAGTTTTGTCTGACTACATCAAAACTAAAACACAAATCAGAAGTCATGTCCAAACATTTACTCTGTACTTGGGTAGTTTTTCCACCAAATACATTTTACTTTTATGTGGATAATTACTGTATTTGGATGAATACTTTTGATTTCTACTTGAGTAGTATTATTTAGAGGAAGAGGAAGCTTAGAGGAGACCGCTCTTTCTCAGTTGCTGCCCCTAAACTGTGGAATGAGCTGCCCCTGCACCTTAGACCTGAGCTGAATCACTTCCTGTTTTTAAGTCCTCTCTTAAAACGCACCTTTTCTCTTTGGCTTTTACCTCAGTTTGAGATGTTGACTTTTATTGTTTTTATTGTTTTTATTGTTTTTATTTATTATTTATTATCGATTCACCTTTGTTTTATATTAGTCATAAGTCTCTGTTCTTTTATTTCCTTACATGGATTTTTCTTTGGTGTGTTTTTATTTTCTTATTGCTGTGTACAGCACTTTGGCCGACTGTGTTGTTTTTAAAGTGCTTTATAAATAAAGTTGAGTTGAGTTGAGTTGAGTTATTTTGTAGTAACAATACTCTAACTTGAATACAATTTTTGGCGACTCTACCCACCTCTGAATGGTTTTACAATACTTTGTTTTACATTTTTTACAATTACAGATTTAGCCTTTAAAAAGAGTTGGCTCCAAATGTGACTTTAAAGGCATATTTTCTAATAAGTACAACATTCAACACACACATATGCATATATATTTATACAGGAATAAAAATGCTCTGTGTAAACTTCTACTGACTTACAAACTTTACCCCTCTGTCCCGGACGCTCATGGGAACCAATCCCAGCCGGTCACATGACTCAGAGGCACATATTTTGTACTACTCTGCCGTTCCATATGTCAAAGATATTTATTTAGTGATTACATTTTGGCTCAGCAGCCTTTGTCAGATCAATGTATGTTTTTTAGACCACAGTGCATTTAAAGAGACCAACCAACCTGTAGGTCACATCCAGTAAAAAGCAAAAACCAAAAAACATACCCTGCACATTCTAAAAAGAAACTCTCATCATCATAAATACTTTGGCACACTGTGAGTCTAATATTGAGTCCATGAGGAGAGTTTTTGAATTGTTTTCCAGCATCTGCACCTCTCTACTCTCACATATATTCTACAAAACATAAAAGAATAACAGCAGAATATCTACAAACGTATACAGACAGACAGAAAGAGTGAAAGAAGAGGTTTTGGGAGTAAGGAGGTGAAGCGTGTTTTCGTGGGGAGGGGGAGAGTTCCTGGGAAGGAAAGATGAACTGAGGAAAGGCAAAAAGGAGGTGAGGAAGATAAGATGTGGAGGTCAGAGGTCGCCGGGATAAACACTAAAACCCGCTAAGTTCTCCAAGGGGCGTTGGCTCGTTGACCTCCTCCATCACCTCCTGCATCCCCTCTGCCCCGAGCGCTCATGGGAACCAACGCCGGCCAATCACATCGCTCCAGGGCGGCCATCCTCTCAGCCAATCACAGCCCTCCACTGCATTTTTTTCCCCTTCCTTCTTCTTCGTTTTCTTCTTGGGTCTTGGGAGTCTCCATCGCGTGACCAGTAATCGCCGTCCCGCTCGCCGCAGTCAGCTGACCTGGTTAATAATGCAGCAGCCAGGTGTGGGACAGAACGCACACACTGGGACAGAAAGAGCCGGGGATGAGGTCAAAGGTCGGACGGCGAGCGAGTAAACACGACGCTAGGTTTACTGTAAATGTTAGTACAGAAGCTGAGAGGTGGAGCGGGGTTTACAGAGAGCACACAAACGCATCGCCGGCGGCATGTTTACTCTTACAGTCAGCTCAGCTTTTTCACAGGGCAACATTACAACAGAAAAGTCATAAGGACTGCTCAAAAAGTTCAATACAAGTAGAAGAAAAGTGAGATCATAAAGGAATAATTCAGTATTTTGCAGAATCTGAGATACTTAGAGGTAACTTATTCTCTTCAGCACAGCCCCAGTTTGGAGAAGCAGACAGGAGCAGGTTTGTACTGTGTGGCTGCTGGTGGTGCCAATGAAACACACAAAGACTTTTCCCACATAACATGCTTTTATCCCGGCTGTTTTCAGAGTTGTGTGATCATTTATACAACAGCACTGCTTCAGAAAAGCACCTCAGTGTGGCTCTGGACCAAAATATGTCTTCTAAACAAAGTAGTTTAGCAATTTGAATGTGTGGCAACTTTAAATTTCAGTCACTATTATGCATACTGTTTATTGCATTCAGCTTACAAATAATAAATCTGTAGAACTGATGAATAAGTAAACACTGAAAATGATATTACTATAATCTGTACTGTAATGATCTTTTTCATATTTTTCGGTCGCATTTGCCCAACACAGTCTTCTTCTTTAGTAGACATTAGGAGTGTTTGTGGTAAATTGATTAATCTGCATTATGGCCATCGACTGAAAGAAATACTAACAATTAATGGTTATGCTGTAGATTAAAGTAAAGATACAGTACCACTGGAGAGTTAGAGGAAATTAAACAGAAAATGAACTGTTTCCTAAAATATACAAGCCTATAACTTGTCTTTAGAATAAAAAAGCCACTTTTTTATTATGGTTCATGAGGTTGAATTTAATAAAGAGCTGTTTTTATATAAAACATAATGAAAGGTGATGTCAGGCTGGTGGTTAATCAATAATTGTTTAGACTACCAATTAATCGATTAAAGAAAATTAACTGAATGTGCATCCCTAGTACACTTCCCTCCAGAGCTACCACAGCACTCTACAACTATTTAAGCGCCAAATGCAATCACATTTGACTAAAACTTATTTTTATGAAAATATATTTTAGATTATTTTCGGTTTTATATATAAATCTTGTCTTGTAGCTTGTGCTCCAACCATAAACACAATAAAAATGTAAGGATCAGTGATTTAAATGGAGTCTGTAGCAGTTCCTAAACCTCTGTCCATTTAACTCACAGCTCAGATAAAATATGAAGTGTTCAGGAGAATAAGTTTTATTTTTGTCTTCATTTATCTTGTCTATCAGTAGCCAACATTTTAAGTGAAATTGTAAATTTCAGCCATGTTGCAAAAACGAAATATACATTTTCTTGCTTAATTTTAGCATAAAAAGCTTCAGATTTCATATATAGCCTACATCAGGCCTATGCAATTATTATGATTTTTTTTTAAAGAAATCGCAGCCTTGCAGTGTTTTTAATTCTATTTTTGTATAACAATAATATCATAGGGTAATGGTGCCTAAATCCCGAGAGATTACAGCTTCAGAAATTGTGACAGTCCAAACACAGACCGCTGTGAAATAATTATTATTCATAAAGGTAACATTGGAGTAATGAGAGTTCAGCTGAGTTAATTCAGTCAGGTCTGCGGAGGCTCCTCTCAGATGTGCGACATAACTCCAGCTATGACTTAATCATGACAAATATTGGCCTCTGATAAATTATTTGCTGGCTGTGCGCGGTGTGAAGAGGCGTAAAGAGGAAAAAAAAAACAAGGAGTGTTTTGAAGTCGCCTGAGCGCGTAATGGGCCGCGGAGAAGACGGGTGGCTGCTGCTCAAATACATTACATTTAATTTGAATTTAAATCATTTTTAGTCACGTTTATTTTTGTTAAATATTTGTTTTATTGTTGATTTTTTTGATAAATATTTTAAAATGTTTAAAAAATAAATCATAAAGTTTAATTTTATTCTCCCCGTATCTAAACTAATGTGATATAAGTAATATATTGCCCCCAAACAAAAGGTGAAATAAAATGGCTCATATCTCATGGTAAACTTTTATTTGCGCAGCAGTATATTGCCTCTTCTTGTTTTATTACAACTTTTTTTTCTTAGATTAATCTCCACAGCGCGCTTTATTGTTATGAGTCCACTTTCTTTTTTGTAGCGTAAAACGTTGTCTGAAGCGCAGGGGACACATTTTGCTGCGCGCCCGGGACTCTCTGGAGGTGGACACGCGATCCAAAAAAACTGACCATTATTGTGTAACAGCTGCAAACACGCGCGTTTTAGCCACTGTTGTTTAAGGACACTCGTGGGGAAGGCATCTTTTGACTGCACAATAAATATGAGCATTTCACAAAAATAAAGGCGGCTGGATTTTCATGATAAAAAATGATAAAATGAGCCCATAATGCGTTAAATACAATTGGATTTATTATTTTCCAATCCATAAAATTACTAGCATGGTATTATTTTGGTTTGATTCCCCTGGGCCAAACAAAATGGCAGGTTGACCTAAAGATCACGTTAAACAGGCTGCGTAATCTACGTTTTTATCTTCTGTTAAAGTTAAGGGCTCACACGGGATGGGTTTGGTAATTTCCACGAGGGCTCGTGCACAGGGGACCCTCTGACGAACCACTACGGACCCCAAAGTCTACACTACTTCCACAAAAGACTTCACGCAGCGCCGTTACGCACTTGTGTTTCCCAGCGGCGCGTAAAGCTGTGCCGTGTTGTGACTGCCGCCTCCTGTAACATCATTATTTTTATGGGATTCCCGTGTCAGCAGCACAAATATATCAGAGCAGACCGAGGGGAAACACGCAGCAGTTTTAGGCCCAAGCAGCGGAATGAGTTCAGGCGGGTCACGAGGATCAGAGCTGACGTAGATCTTATGGAAAACCCGGATTACAGAAGGCCGCGTTTGTATTAAAGTATTTAATACACGCTATGGCTGCTGTGGATGCAGTAAGTGAGAGTAGAAAGAGTATTTGATGTAACTGCGCAGGGCTGGGGTAAGCATGGAGACATTTCAGTAATTTGATGAAAACAGAAAAGTTTTAAGGAGTGAAATACTAAGAATGTGTAATAAAAAGGTACGTGGCCATGAACAAAGACAATAAAGGAAAAAAACAAAAAAAACATGGCTGATTATATTCATTACAATAATTATTAATACACACGACTTAAAATGCACAAACAAACATAACGCTGTCACAGTAATGTCTTCTGTTATTAGCCAAGAAGTGCTTTTAGTAGCCACATTTTAATTAGTTTAAAAGTTTGTGTTTATTTTTAATAGCATACTACAAGCTTTAAGAAATGTAAAATGTGGTTTTATGGACAGGGATTTATTAAATATTGCAAAACAGGTTTACCTATAGGCAGAATAAATAGCATCTCTGTGCATGTGGTGTCACATCTTTTAAAACATGTTATTTTGATTAATATTTTTTCTCAAATTATGATGAATTACTTGATACTAAAAGGTGTACCCTCAGCAGAGCAACATATTCAGGTCTAACCTTTAAAGTTAAGATACAGGTGCGTAAAGTGGCAGTGGGAGTATTTGTGTTAGTAGCAAAAATTAAAATCTACCCATATTTGGCGAGTGTTAATGTCCTGGTTACAATCATAAGCAAACTAAAATGTGTTTGTAGACTAATGTGCAATAATGTTCAATATTCAGATTTATGTGAGTTATGTGCTTAGGCCTTGCAGTGGCGTACACGATGCCAGGCAAAAGCCCAGGGCCCCAGAAGTGGCCCCTGAAGACAGCTTACCCATGTTAGAATTTATGTGGCTAAAGCCTTTCAGCAATTAAATAAAATCAGAAAGATATTTAGTGAAGAAATAAATATTATAATACATGAATTTATTATTATACTGCATTAGGCATCCAAAAAATGAACCAATGACTTTAAATTGCCCCTAATGAATGAATGAATGTGTGAGTGGCTGGTTATGTCAGGGATGGGTATTGTTCAGTGGGTTTCCTGCTTAGGCCTTAGGTGCAGAAAGATGAATGTATGAATGGATTTTTGGGTTATAACAGACTACAGACTGAATAAATCAATGGTTCACAAACTGTTTTACACCAAATCCCATCTGAGAAAATATTTGGTTTTCAAAGTACCAGCTTTATGGACAAACATGAGCCAAAATCTAGACCAGCACCTAGATCTAATCCGAGGAACAACACAGAGGTTTACTCAGAAAAAATGCATTACTGAATTGAAAACAGGGACTATAAACAACTAAGACCAAGGCTAAATTCAGGACTAGAACTGGTCCTGGACAAGGAAGAAACCAGACTAAACAAGGATGAATCCAGGACAAATCAAGGACTAAACACAAAGACTAAGCAGTGGTCTATCCTTCAAATTTAAGGAATTTGAAAGTACCACATACCACAGTTTGAGAATCATCCAGAAAAGTGGAAACAACTCTTTAATTCTCACACAGACACAGTGTTAAACAGCAGCAGCAGACGTGTACGGAAACATGAACCAAATCAAGCTGAGGCTAGTTGTCGAGTTTAAAAATAGGCCTGAAACCCACTCTCCAAAATGTCATTTCACCATCACAGTTTGAGCCTCATGTCAATATATTATGACACCAGTGATTGTGCCTCGTCCACACAGTGTCAGCTCGTGGCCTGTAGCTGTGAGAGCTGGAGAAGATGAGAGGATCATTAAACAGAGCCAGCAGCAGCAGCAGTGGTGTTGTTAGACTGTGAGGAGGTCTGAGGGGCCCCGGGCCACCACTCAGTCAGTACACACCAACACCAGCCCCAGCCACAGAGCTCTGAAGACTGCTGTCAGGAGAAAACCAGAGGAAGAGGCCGCTACAGAACTGGTGAGCAACTTAATGTAGACCGCCACTGAAATGTCACAGTAAAACTAACCAAGCCTTCAGTTTTTCCGCTCCCTCTGCTTGGAACTCTCTCCAAACTGAACTGAACTTGTTTCATTCAGAGTCCATCAGTCAGTGCTTATGTTTTTTAATTTGTTACTGTAAACTAGTGCACTTTGTTGCACTTTAACATCTCATACTGTTTACAACAACCACACTTTATGTCTGACTGTTTATGTAACGTCAAGTTGTTTTGCTGCACTTTAATTTCAAACCTGTAATGATCTAATCTAATTGTGTATTTTTATTTTTATTTATTGTGATCATGTTTTGTGACGTGTGCTGCTGACCAGGTCACCCTTGCAAAAGAGATCTTCAGTGGGTTGTTTACCTGGTTATATAAAGGTTTAAAAAAAAAACAAAGTGAACTAAAAAAAAACACACAAACTTGTCCATCTCTACTCCTGTTTTAAATTTCCTGTATCAGACCTGTACTTTAGATGAATACAAGAAGGTGACAGGGTGAACCAGCTGCCAGTAACTGCGTATAATCAACAGCAGATATTTTCATTTCCCATCATGAGGACTCTTCTCCCCCAGTGAAGGCCAGAAAAACTTAAAGCACAAACTGAAGAAGGTGCAGCTTCTTCCCAGAGGCTGGAAAATAAACCCAGGACCTGACGGATAACCAGTCCTATGCTTTGTGCTGTATTTGTACGTAAAATATGAACATTGTCTCATGAGATAACGCTAATCCTTTGTCCAAACTTGCCTTCTGTCTATCAGCCAAAAAGTCTATGAAATGAAAAATTAACAAATAAGGTTTAACAAAACAGATGTATTCCATTTTTCAAATATACTTTTGTTCTCGAAAAGAGGTCTTTTATGCAAAATCAACTTTTCTAAACTTTACATGATTTTATAATGTTGTTCCATCATCAAAAACAGACCTGGAGTTGTGTTTGGTTTCATTACACGCCTATTGAGTAATCCTGCAGTCTCTGGCAGCTGAGTTTCTAAAGCCTCAGAACGCTCGACTCTCCACAAAGCCCCGCCCACTTCAATCAACAAGCCCTCTATATCCAGTCTGCTCTCATTCATTTATCTAAAAAACAGTGTACAGCTCTGTTTCCACTGATTCCTCACAGACATTTTTGCATTTTGTAGTAAAATGGCATCATACAAAAAGGAAGTGAAGCGCGTTTTTTCTGTGATTATGTTCAAAACACCGTAACACTCTGCTGCCCTCTGCTGGTCTCTTCACCTGATTCTTTATGGAGTACTTATTAAAAACATTTTCTTTTAGCCAGATGATGTTTATAAAGGTTGTAAAACATACAATGCTTTTCTAGAGGCGACCAAGATTGGTTTAAAAATATGAATGAGTGTGAAGATTAAATGAGTTTTTGTGGAGTGAATGAAGCGTCCGGCCTCTCCCCCTGCTGTCTCTGGGCCGGTGTGGACTCCTGAGTATTTGCGATAGTGCTTTACTACCTGCCCCCTCGTCCCTAACATTGGACCGGTGCCAGCACACAGACTTACAGGTCACTAATGTTAGCTCCTGGTTTAATTAGAATCTGTACGCAGGATAGAAACAAAGTGCACTCAGAGAAGTGGACTAGACATGCTAAAGAAAGACCTGGGTAAAGGTCGATACACAGAGGCATCAGGCCAAAGCATGATCCATCAGACTCACCAGGACACGAGGAGAGCAGAGCTGTTCCTGGAAACACTTTTAGGGGGAAAAAAGAGGAAGACAAAGGGGCACTGGCCACCAAAATAGCAACTTATACATTAACAAATCATTTAGACAATTGGAGATGTGTTTGTGTGCTGTCAGTGACTGGGTAGAGAGCATTAGTCAGTAGCCTAATATTTAGGTGTGGTATATACAGTATGCTAGCATTCAGGTAACTAAGTTAAAGGCTACAAGCTTTATTGTACTGTATATAGCACAACCACAGCAGACCTGGCTATGTTCACAGACTGAGCACACTTTTGTACTGCATAGCCATTTAGTCAGTCTGTTCCATTGTCCTTCTGATTAAGATGAATGTGCCTTTTTCATTGGTTTTTCAGTGGATCTTATAAAAATGGAGATTCAAGTTAAGAACTAGAAGGTTAAGTTAGCATTCTTTGTGTAAAATGTAGACTAGATATTTGAGGGCGTCCCTGTCTTGATAGGTTGAATAAATGTTTAATGTTGTTGTGTTGTTGCCTCTGTGTTTCAGGACAGGCCTCTCCTGGAGCTGTGAGCTGTGTTGGTGCTAGGATTGTTTTGAGAAAATGCAGACTGAGAGCTATAATACACCCAACTACTGTCGAGATAATTTTACACTTTTATGCACAAAAGGAGCTCATTTCAAATGTGATGCCTGCTACAGGTCTCACAATAGTTGGGACAGAGGCAACAAATGGCTGAAAAGGCAAGAAATAAAAAAAAATCAGCTGAGAGAAGATCAAGCAACTAATTAAGTTAACTGATATCAGCATGATAAGCTTTAAAAAGGAATTGTCCAACATTTCCAGAATTTGGGTTGTAGAATTAACTTAATAATTTACACAATCAAGAACAATGCTTAAAGTTAAGGTAAGGTTAAGGTATCCTCTTAGGAAAATTTGTTCTCTGCATTTGACCCATCCTTCAATGCAACTGGGGCGCAGGAGCAGTGGGGACCCATCTCCAGATCTGAGCCAGGATCCTGGTCAGGAGCACCTATAACTGGAGGATTAGTCTGTAGTGAATGTTTTAGGTAAATGGGTGAAACCTGAGCACCCAAAAGAAACCCCCGCCCGCCTGGTCAAGGAATCAAACCCAGGACCTTCTTCCCAACCACTCCACAGTCCATCCAAGTATCCATAAAATCTACAGCACATTATGTGAAATGATGACTTCAAATGGTAAAAAGAAGAGCAAACACACACACAACAGCCATCAGTCTTAAATTTTCCATCACAAAAACAACAAACTAACCTGCTATGTAATTTTGCCTGCCTGTTTATTGTTTTTACACACTTTTACAGACAGATAAACCGTATGATTGCACGATGACCCGTTAGCACACATCCTGAGGGTCAGCGGAAAAGGCCCAACAGGGAAATGTCCAGTCCTTTACTCCAGCATTAATCTTTTGTCCGTGATCCTGGGACCAGCAGGACCAGCTCCACACTGAGTTCATCTGAAGGTAACGTCCAGCAGCGCAGCGGGGGTTTGTTAAAGTCATATTAGTGAATGACGATTAAAAAAACGGAGGGGAAAATGAACAGTGACTTCTGCTAACCTCTGAAGTTAAATACCTGGCAGGATTCATCAGGTTTGGAAAATATGTGAGCTGTCAATGAAGTAAGCTAAATCTAACCAGGAACATCGTCATGGTCCTGAGTCCATCCCAGAAACTTCTTCCGGCCTCAAGGCGGAGCAGCGGATTTAAAACAGGACCCAGACATCACCATCAGAGGTGGTAGAGGAGCTACTATCCCACTGTGGGACGAATAAAGGTTTTCTCATCTTAGCCAAAAATTATACTCAAGTAAGAGTGATGTTACTGCTGAGAAGGTTGTTGTGTGGATTGTGTGATCCCCACTATCGGCATTGCATACTTTTGTTGTGTCCTTGGGCAAAAAAATGGACCAAATTGTAAAAGTGCAATATAAATCCAACCCATTGTTTCTATTATCAAGGTGTCCAGTGCATTGAGAACAACCAGAGTCACCACAATAGTGTAGGCAAGGTAGGCAATTGCCGAGGGCCCCAAGGTCGGTCTGTTCCCTGTGCAATAGTGAACAAACTGTTTCAGTGACGGAAAACAAAACATTGCCTCAAAATTCTAATAAAAGGGCCAAGCAATTCTTACAATGGGATAATTCAAAGAGAAGAAAGTACCAGAGTCATGTATAGTCCAACTGCACCGAGACGGTCTAACGCCAAAAATATGGCATTATTTAAAGTCGTTTTATAAAAAGGAGGGCATTTAGAGTCGGTCGTGCTCATACTTTGAGTCCTAAATTCTGATAAAAGCCAACAGAAACTGGTTATAATGAGAAACAAAGGCCTCAGATCACTGTGATGTCAGTTATTTCAATATAAAACAGGTAAACAGATAAACTCTTGGTATAACAGCTTTTAAACAAACATCTGAACAAAACCACAAGTCATGAGTCAGGAAAAAAAAAATAAGACCAATCAGGATGCTCCGAACGACATCCATCTGGAGGTAAAACCATAAATTGTAGCCAGTTTCATCAACTAAAATGCAGGAAATCATTCTTCATTCATTCATTCTGCCTTGTTTTGTCCCACATTCACATTCTGTCTGTTATATACATGGCCACAGCCTAGGGCCCCTTCCAGTTCTAGAAACAACTCCGAGAAGCACACAGCTTTCAAAGGAAGCTGGAGAAACTTATGACCAAACAATATTAAGAAAAGTAAAAAAGCTCCCAGTGCTGTTGTCCACTGAGAAGTTGGCCTGAAGTGTTGTTCACTGTTCAAAGCATTGTGCCATTGTTTTGGATTATTCAGTCAATGGCACAGCATTGTAGCAGTGATTTCTAAAAACTGAGACCTCATCTGGGCTCATCTGCTCTGGGAACTAGAGCTGGGACTGAATTTTGTGACCAATCACATGCTCAGAACAAAAGAGGGATGGTCCCATTCTGATCAGAGACACTTTTATTGGTTGAGTCCAAGTTTGTGCTTTTCGTCTTTACACACTGGAGTAATGGTGACAGCAAGTTAGATTGTTAAAATATCAATTCCTTACACCACAAAACAGGTGAAAAAAACAGACAGAAAAAGGAAAAAAAGTGAAAATCTGACATTAAACTAAACAAAACCTGAATATATATAAGAAAAACATTCAGGTGGTGGGCCTTTAAACTAAATGTACACTGCTGAAAACATAAATTGAATCATGAGTTCTCAAGACAACAGCATTTAGAATAATTCAACGTTTCTTCATGAAGTTTTAGTGAACACAGTGAGTAAACCTGAGATCTGAGGCAAACACAACTATTTTATTTCTGCACATATATGATATTTTGCTTGTGTTATTTTTGGCATTACCTTGTAGCTGTGGACAGTACTTGGCTATGATCACAGGTTGATTATAGACATTCATGTCCACTTCAGTCACCAGACCTTTGAGGACATGAACATAGACTGTCCTCAGCTCCTGTTATAGTTCTTAATGTGTGACCTTTGCCTGTGCTGAGACAAAATAAAACGTTTCCTGTCCATCTGGGAGCAGCTTAAATGCTAACATAACGTCCTGTACAGAGCGGCGGGACACCCTGCACTAGCCTCCTCTCTATTGGCCAGTGGGTCAGGGTCCGTGCTCTGATCTGATCTATAAGCTACATTAGCATAGCGCAGAGAGAACATCCTTTGTCTGTTTACTGCTCATTAACCTGCACAGGGCGGCGTTCCAGCTCGCAGCTTACAGGTCACTAATGTTAGGCACCGCGGCGGATAATGCTGCCAGATCACCGGAGGCTTTAGCACACGGCTAATCCTGTGGGCCAACAAATAATAGGGACATTTGGCCTCGGCTAGCAGCAGTTAGCGTCCTGCGGCTAGTGCCAGTGGGCAGCATTTGCAGGGCTTCTTCAACATTACTCAGCATAATTATGAAATATTATATCTGACAAAGAGTAACAAGTGTCGTCTCTGAATGAACTGTGATGAACTTTGTCAAGTGAAAAATGTAGATCAATAAGGATAAAGTCAAGCCCCTTACAGAGGACCCCTGAGGGCCCAAAGTCCAAGACATTAATGGATATCAATGAAAAGCAGCATTGCCACAAAAGTTGTTGCCAAGAGGCTGCAAGACACCAAGAAGCAAAGCAGCGAGACAAATGTGTTTATTTAACTGTAACTTTCGAGGTACTTCTGTAAATGTACACTGTGGCAGTTCATTCAGTGAGTTTTATTAGTGATCAGCACAGTGGCAGAGTGGTTAGCACGCCAACCTCACAGGAAGATGTTCTGTCCCAGGGCAGGCTGCCAACAGCAAGTTTGTGTGCCAGAAATATGCATCTGGCCTTGCTCAGAGAGAATAAATGTAGTGTATGAAGACTGACTGCCATTGTCCAGAGCGTACCCTGTCTCAGGAGGACTCTAGCCACCAGTGGCCCCTAACGAGCAGAAGAAAATTAATGATTGTTTATGATCACAATAAACAATTTTTTTGCAAAAAAATAAAAAAATTAAAATAATAATAATAATGATAATGATAATAATAATTACTTTTTGGTATATTTAACTGTTTGCCACTTTAGTAAAGGATAATGAGTGGTGTTTGCTAAATACAACTTCACTTGCAGTTTTCATTTTATTCAAAGCATTACAGTGTATTCATGCAAATTAGCCCCACCTCTCTGTTGTTTTCCCTTTGATTAGCAACATCCAGACTTTCTCCTGGTAAAGGAGATACAAGAGGAAGCACTAACGCTCATCTCACCTATCAGCGCTCCTAGAACACATCTTATCAGAATGACCACAGTATGTTCAGGGAATTGCTTGGGAGTGTTATTTTGGCAAATTGGATATATTTAAATTCCCTTGACAATATGCTTTTTCAACTTTCAGTCCCCAGAAATCACATGAATAAGCTGTTAAATCTTTTTGTGCACAATCTAAAACACCAAATCATCTTGAGACGTGCTGTGTGTTAGTAATAAGAGCTATATTTTAATCAGCTTAGCTCTGCTGCCCCTGTGGCCCGGGGGCAGCTGGTGCACTTACATGGAGACCAGACGAATGCCCCGCTCAGAGCTGGCACCAGCGCCCTTCTTCTTACTGACGTGATCAGTTTGGACAGCTCCAAGAAGTCTGTTGACACTTGGCATAAACACACGACTTTGCGTAGGTCTCTAGTGACCACTTGTGGGCACAACACACTTTCAGCGTCTTCAGTGCCTTAATAATGGCAAAGATGGATGGCTCTAGAAGTAGAAATATTATGTTTGTCATATTTCAAAATGGAAGCTTAACTACAGTTTGGTAGTGGAAGATGTTTTCACCTATAACCACTGACGCTCCATCAGCTGAAGTTAAGGACCACACTGGGAACACTTCAGCTGCTTTACAAACTCAGATTTCTACACTAAATGGCCAACCTCAGTGAGCTGGAGTGGGCAGCCTATGATGGGAACAGGGTTGCCAGATGTCACTGACAGTTTCCAGCCCAAACAGAACTTAAAACTTGCTCAACAAATAAAAAAAACAGCCCAAATCACAACCAGTCTAAATATTAAAACTTAAACGTAAGAAAGAACACAAAACTTCCTGGTCAGGGAGTCAGAGAAACCACAAAAAACATGAAATATGAACATGAAATGTGAGCAACCAAACACATAAATGACTCATTTTAAAACAGATGAACTGATGATATGAGTGGGAGGACATACAGTAGCAGTTTATTGAAATGTGTATTTATACTTTGTTTGCCAAACAATTACAACTATTTTATTTGTATTTTCTCCAGAATATTTTTTAACAAACCTGCCAAATGTTGTGAAAAGCAGCCCAAATTTATAATATAAACCAGCCCAATGCTATTTTTTCCAATTGTGCGTAAACCAGCCCAATCTGGCCTCACTGGATGGGAACACTCTTGCATTTCAGAAAATACTAAGAACCCGATTTGTAAAGTCTAATGACCAAAGAACAAAAAGTGAGGAAATTTGTTTTTGGTAGACTATTTCTTAGCTGTTCTTGGCAACAAACCTTTTGGAAAGCTGTGTATTTCCCTTTTAAATGGTGCCACATTAAGGAACATGTCTTTGTGGGAGGAGGAGAGCTGAGTATGTGGGTAACGTCCATGAAAGATTTGTCAAATCTTATCTGCTAAGGTCAAACAGCTCTTGTGTTGCTGACTCTTGTTTGGTGTTGTTGGTGGATTGGATGATTAAAGTCTGAAGAAACAAGGCATATCTGTGATTTAAAATCTATTACTTTAACAAACAGGAGCCTCAGTAGCGTGTGGAAGACACCAGTCCATCCTCTCCTCTCCCAAATTCTGGAGGTTGTCTCAGATAAACCCCGCTCTCTGGGGGTGAGTGTTATCATCGCGGAGGATAGAGTTTGGTCACTGGATGCAGAATTTCATCTCAATATCTCTCTGCAGTGATATTTCCTCCAATGATGACAAGTTTTTTCCCAGTGAGGGAGATGCCGCCCCACACATCACCAAAAGACGCCTCTTCTCCACAGTCAGACCTATGATCCAGTGCTGTAGGCAATCTGTCAAAATCTATATAAAGACATGATCAGATTTTGTGCCTGTCCTAATCCCAGGACAGTAAGTTTGTTGGTGTGGGAGAGGGGGATGCAGAGCACAGGGTTAAATGGAGGCAGTCCCAGGAGGGTCCAGTGCTGGCCTTTCTGTGGAGATGTCTGTTACTGTGGGCTCTCGGGGGGAACATCTTTAAATGCAGAGTGGTTGTGGTTAAGCACTTTTCCCCTAGGACAGAGCGGGACGGGATGGGTTGGTGTGGGGGTGTTTCCACTTCCCAAAGCGTCCCAAGTCGTTCTACTTTTGAAACCCTCTCGGGAGGGGGTCCAGCTCGGTTAAGCGTCTGGAACGGTTTGAGGTGGGCCCTGCTGCGAGCTCAGGTAAAAACAACAAGCTAAAGAACAGAAATAAAAGCAAAAATGAATCAATGAAATGAGTCAAACGTGCTTGTGATAAACTGCTGTATTCCAAGAGAGGACGAGCTTAATGTTGCGCTGACTTTTTTGAAAAATAAAGCTGTACATTAGCAACAGCTGTATCTGGTTTGGTGAAGAACGGCTCTCGCTTTGAGAATAATAACAGTTCATTTTTATTTAACATTTTTTTAAACACAAGTTAAACTCATGTTTTTATATGTTCAGTGTTAAAATGTGTTAAAGTGGAGCAGAGATGAGAATTTACTGACAGAAAGCTGGAGGTAAACCTGATGTAGTCTCCTGTTTACTGAAGCTAATACACACCAGCCTCACACAGACACACACCACCCTCACACAGACACACACTGGCCTCACACAGACACACACCGGCCTCACACAGACACACACCGGCCTCACACAGACACACACCGGCCTCACAAAGACACACACCGGCCTCACACAGACACACACCGGCCTCACACAGACACACACCGGCCTCACACAGACACACACCAGCCTCACACAGACACACACCACCCTCACACAGACACACACCGGCCTCACACAGACACACACCAGCCTCACACAGACACACACCACCCTCACACAGACACACACCGGCCTCACACAGACACACACCGGCCTCACACAGACACACACCGGCCTCACACAGACACACACCGGCCTCACACAGACACACACCGGCCTCACACAGACACACACCAGCCTCACACAGACACACACCACCCTCACACAGACACACACCGGCCTCACACAGACACACACCAGCCTCACACAGACACACACCACCCTCACACAGACACACACCGGCCTCACACAGACACACACCACCCTCACACAGACACATACCGGCCTCACACAGACACACACCAGCCTCACACAGACACACACCGGCCTCACACAGACACACACCGGCCTCACAAAGACACACACCGGCCTCACACAGACACACACCGGCCTCACACAGACACACACCGGCCTCACACAGACTCACACCGGCCTCACACAGACTCACACCAGCCTCACACAGACACACACCACCCTCACACAGACACACACCAACCTTACACAGTATATAGTGTATTTACTATATAATACTCCATCACTGTTAATATTGCTGTTTCTTTACTTTTATTTTATTTACTGTATATAGTTTTGAATACTGATTTTTCACGATGTCTCATCAATTTGAGGTTAGCAGGGACACCTTTATACTTTTGTTGATACTTTGTGCCCAAAACAAAACTAATTTCCCTTGTTATTGCTGTCATTATGACGGTTCACACGTAATATTCAAATGTTTTCTGTACTTTAAACTTGTTTCTTTTTGTAACGTTTCAGTACAGTTCAGTCATGTACAACAGCTTTTTATCATGACATTTCCAGCACTATATGTGATTGAATTTTACCCATATTTTAAAAACAACAGGCTCAATTTTGTTAAACTTTAGAAGAACTGTGGTGTGAGCGGGTGCATCAGATTAGGATCCCACCAGGCCGGGCTGAGTCTATAGGCGGCCTACATCTGGAGCCGGGAACGGTCCAAGTCCTGTCGTGCTTGATGACGTGTGATGTAATCGAGGTAACGACGCGGCGTGGGGGGGCGGCCCGTACGTGACTGGCCCGGCAGCGGGAGAGGAGCGGGGAAGGAAAGGCCGCCTTGACCTCTCGGCGGGGGAGGGGAGGTTAAGCAAACAGGCCGCGGGCTCCGACAATAATCCGGGCCGTCCTGTGGAAACGGGCGAGCCCAGTGTCAGCGCCCGTCGTTCGGCCTCCGCTCTGTTGTTCTAAGGAAGCTGTGAGGGAGCCCGGACCCTTGGACCCCTGGACCCCCGGACCCCCTGACCCCCGGCACCAGGCGGGACAGCGAGGACAGCGGCCGTGCTCGTGTCCCGTGAAGTAGTTCCTCAAATAAATTGTTGAGATTTGTTGTTGTTTTGCCACAGCTCCACAGTCAAACCAAAGTGTTGCTGCTTCTGCTGCTGCTACTTCTTTACAAGAATCTTAATATGTTTGAGTTACTATAAGTACGTTTGAATTGTCAAGTGCTTTTAGTTCACTTTTAGATTTTTTTTTTAATACTTAAAAACTTTCAGTGGTAAAATTACTTAAAAAAATTCTAATTTTTAATTTAATAATTTACTTAATTTACTTTGCAATACTGAGAGAAACTACTCAACTTTTGGAATTATGTCATTTTTTTTTAACTTGCCGTGTCATTCATTTTAACTTTTATAATTAAAATATTGAGTTTATTAGAGGTGTCGCACTCGAGACCAGTCTCGAGACCAAGACCAGTCCTACATTTTTATGGTCTTGGGCTCTTCTTAGTCTCAAATGCATTTTTACTCGATCTTGTCTCGGTCTTGGATGTGATGTTTTCAGAGTTTTTTTAAATCAATCATGATGATCATCTAAGAAATAATAAAAAAATTGGGATTAATTTGTTTTTATTCTACTTCTTTCATAACTGGCTCTGCCTAAAATAAAACGACAAGTAACTTAGGTCTCAACTTGGTCTTGGTCTTGAGAGGTCTTGGTCTCGATTAGTATGGTCTTGACTTCAACACTAGAATTTTTTGAATTTTTTAATTAAAATGTTTAAGATTCTGAGAAACTAAACTAAATTATTTTGAAAAAGTTTGCTATTGTGAGTAAAAAATAGATTTCTTTTAGTTTTTTTTTCTTTTTCCAATATTGGAAATGTCTTGTTTTGTGTTTTGTTTTGTGTTTGCCACCAGTCTCTTGCTATTCCTCAGTACTGTAGATTTTATAACTTCAGCTCTAATTATCAGTCTGTGTGGGGCTCATGGATGTATTTTAGGATCTGGGTGCGGCCCCTGTGCCCTGCGGCCAGTTTGATTTGTGGTCGCTTCGTGGAACTGCAGCAGAAAAATCTAACGGGGCCCAGAAAGGATTTTTCTCATGGAGCGCAATGTAAAAAGAAACGGCTGCTTCTCAGTTAGGAAAAACTCCTAAAAAAAAACCCAGGTGTGAGGGGAAAAAAAGAAGACGAAACCTTATGGAGCCCACGCTGAAGGAGAGATCCAGTCCCAGGACGTCCAGGCTGTAAATGTAAGACTGTTAATAAAGTCCATTAGCTCATCTTTAATATAAAAATCACATCCTTTCACTTTTATAGTAGGCCTGTGTATAATATATCTGTCCTCTCATTGTGTTTGGACTGGAATAAATGATAATAAATATTTTAGATGTGGGAATATTAAATCCTCACGATGAGTAATTCATGACCATAGTGGGAGTTACATTAAAATAATGCAGAGCAGCTGTTTCTGCCGCAACTCTCATTAATAAAACATGTTAAATAAAAATGTCTTTAAACCAGAGTCAGCTTCAGAAAAACCCTTCATATAGATCTATAGAAGGACTCTGAGCCTGAGTTTAGTCCAGATTTATCTCTGAATATCACCCATCTGCTAAAAAAAACTGCAAAAACTCAAGGCAACAGGATCCCTCAAGATTTTTGAGTTTTGGAGCCAACTCAAAATCTCAAGTTTTCAAAAATGAATTTTTTTGGTCACCTAATTTGATGTTCATATGTCTGAAAACTTTACATTTTAACTTTTATTCTATCTTTTTTTTTTTTTTTTAATTATCTTACAGCCAATGTACTATCCATTGTTAAGAAAAGGTGTTATTCTTTTGGTAAATTTATTTAGTTTTTATTATCAATAATAATACTTTTTCTAAACAATGGATAGTAAGTTGGCTGTAAAATGAGTTAAAAAAATAATGACAGAGTAAAAGTTAAAATGTAAAGTTTTCAGACATATGCACATCAAATTAGTTAAAAAAAAAAATTTAGATTTTGAGTTGGCCCCAAAACTAAAATATCCTATTGCCTTGAGATTTCGCAGCTTTTTTAATTTTATTTTTTACAGTGTAACAATCACTGCATTGTGCTTTATTTTGGCAATAATTAAATAATAATGTAATGTACTTTATATGTAAGAACTGGAAATATTTGTAAGCATTTGTACTATCATCAAATGTACTGTCATTACAAAAAAAAAAAATAAATAAAAAAAATCAGCACATCAGACATTGTGTTATGAATTTTAAGTTTTCCATGTTTTAATGTTTGGCAAAAATAAATAAAAATAAATACTACTTAAGATATTTTCAGATATTTTAATATTTTTACTCACTTATAGAACAATATAATGTTTCAGTTCAGTTCAGGCGACACAAGTGCGCTGTGGAACTGACTCCACTCTGTGCAACTGTAACATGATCAATATTTTTTATAGATCTGTGAGATTATGCAAACCTAACGCCAAAGGAAACAAACGTTTGAGGACGACTGGGCTGGATCATTTACTATGTAACCAACATTATCAGATTTAATGGTATGGCATGTATTTTATTTATTTTTTTATCTGTAAAGCACTTTGTAACTGTGTTTTTGAAAAGTGCTATACAAATAAAGTCATTATTATTATTATTATTATTATTATTATTATTATTATTATTATTATTATTATTATTATTATTGTTACCATTCTTGTACCGTGTTCTGACTGATTATAAATACAAACATTAAAAGTGGAAGATGTCTCCTGTCTCTCCATCCCCCTTTACCTTTTTAGTTTTATTTGCATTAACTGTTAAATATTATTATGATGGTTTGAATAATGTTATTTATTATTACTGTCATTGTTTGCATGATTTTTTTTCTTCTTTTTTCTTTTCTTTTTGGATTCAGTAATGAAACATTTTATTATGTGTCTTTATGTTTGTTCTGTTAATTATATTGTATGTAATTATAACTTATGCACTACAATGTAAAAAAAACCCAAAAAACTCTAAAATTTACATTAATTACTGGCAGATGTGGTTTCCAGAGTTTTACCATAATAAAATCTGGTGACAGTATAAAACTTTACAATGAATTACCTTCATTTTTCCATAAAACAATATTTTTTATGCAGATCAGGGACAGTGAGTCTTAGACAAGGCAGACAACGCTTAGTTTAATGGAAAAGTCACCTTTTTTTTGTTTTTTGTTTTTTTGTTACAGTAAAATTCTGGCAACAACAGCTGCCAATATTTTACCATAAATGTTACTGATTTTTTAAATTTATTTACATTTTTTTACAGTATAGGGGTCACCTGTAAATACTGCACTCTCATGAACAAAGTTAAAAAAAATAAAAAAAAAGGTACATTTAGTGATTACTGTAATTGTTTGTCATCCTTTTATCTAGAATGATTATTATTGATGAGAAGATAAATAAAACCCATTTTTAAAAAGTCATTAAGCGGCTTTTAGGACATTATTTGAACTTAAATCAGAAAGTAATAGAAGTATTATTATTGATAATAAAAACTAAATACATTTACCAAAATAATAATACTTTTTCTTAATACTGATAGTAAGTTGGCTGAAATATGAGTTAAAAAAATAATGACAGAGTAAAAGTTAAAATGTAACGTTTTAGACAAATTAGGTGAACAAAAAAAAAAATTTACTGCAATAATTTTGAGTTGGCCCCAAAACTCAAAAATCTTGAGGGATCCTGTTGCCTTGAGTTTTAGCAGCATTTATTTATTTATTTATTTATTTATTTATTTATTTATTTATTTATTTATTTATTTATTTATTTATAAAAGTAAAAAAAAAAAAAAAGCAAATACAGTTTTGGTCATTCTTTTATCTAGAATGATTATTATTGATGAGATGGTAAATAAAACCCATTTTGAAAAAGTCATTAAGTGGCTTTTAGGACATTATTTGAACTTAAATGATTATAAAAACTGCAAAGATGTGTAAAGATGACAACTTTTAGGAACTGGTTTTAGGAATAAACCATCTTAAATCTGTCATCTGATCATGATAAAAAGTAATTTAGGTTCTCTTTTAATCGTACTTTTTGAATAAACCTTTGAGTAAACTTCCCCTGGGATGAAAGGTGAAAGGTCAAACTCTCTCCGCTTTTCCTTTGGCCTGCTTTATGTCCTCCCTGAACCGCGGGGGTCCTTTAATCCAGGAAGAGTTGGCTTTGCGTCCGGAGCAGAGACGCTGACCACTGACCAGCGCTCGCTAATTAGGCCGAGAAAGGAGACGGACGAGGAAACGGAGCTGACGGAGGAAAAGGAAACGGGAGCCAAAGGTCGCTTTCTGCAGCCACGAAATGCTAAAGAAGTAACAAAGCGGACGAGGAGGGGAAAAAACAGGCATCAGAGGTCAAGCTGATGAAACGCTGAGCGACTAAACTCAAAGGAAAAGTGTCAGGAAACGGCAGAACGGCGCTGGCTGGAGTCCAGACGCGCCATTAGCAGAAAGTCCTGAAAAACTCTCACATCCAGCTCACGTTTCATACTTTTTAACTTTTAGGACGCGGCCGCCTTTACTGTTTTCATCCAGGACCACCACACATGAGGGTACGGCAAAGAAACCTGACAAAAACTCATCACAGCCGCACAACTTCCTCATTTATCTAACAGAGTAACAGCCAGACTGTGGGCAAAGAAGCACAAAATAAAGAGTATTGTTAATTTAAAATAATATTACTCACATAGAAGTAAAAAGTTGTCTGTGATTTTTATCCTGTGTGCAAATCTGCCAGGACAGTGGTGGAATGAAAAGCACTTAGATACTTTACTTAAGTACAATTTTCATGTATCTGTACTTTACTTGAGTAAATTTTACAAGTGGTACTTTTACTTCTGTACTTTTTACTCATTTTACACATTTCTGAGTTGGTTTAAAGTACAAAGTATTTTCAGTTTTGGTTTAAAATCATGTGTTTTTGTCATGCCCTTATTGTAGACACACAGTACTTAAAGATAACAGATGCAGTAAAGTAGTACTGCTTTAGAAACATCAGAATAATAAGACAGAAGTCAGTTTCTTCTACTGCAAAATCCCTCACATTTAACTCATTCATGAACTGAGTCTGTGTGAAATACTTTTACTTTTTTACTTGCAACTACATTTACTACTACTACTACTATACTTTTACTTAAGTATAAATTGTAAGGTGATACTTTACTTTTACGTGAGTACATTTTGCTCCTTTATCTGTACTATTAAGCACAAATTAAGTACTTCTCCCACCACTGGTAAAGTATAAGTATAAGTATAAGTATAAGTATAAGTATAAGTATACAGTAACATTCCCCCGAAACTTACCTTCCATATTTCGGCCAACACATAATCATAAACGATTACAGTTTTTCACCAATTAAAAAGTTAAAGAAGAGAAAACAACAACACAAGCCCTGTCGTCATGGCAACGTTAATCTTTTAAGCATCTGGAGCAACGTGAGCCTGCTTTGGAAAGTGTGGACGCTTTTTGTCGGTACAGTAAAGAAATATAGTTTAAGATTAAGTGGAGCTGGCAACATAAAACGAAACAGGGGATTTTTATTTTAAGTCATCATATTTGGGATAAAATTGGTAAAATCGAGTCAGTTATAGACATCGTTTATCCCGCGTGAAAGCACCACTAAAAACACTGACATTGGGGGCTAATTTCTTAATTACAGAGGTTCAGGGGTAATGCTTATCCTGTAATAGGCCTTTAAAAGTACAATTTATTCAAAATGTTAATGTAATAGAGCAGCAGTTCCCAAAGTGGTGTCCGGGCCCCCCTGGGGGTCCGCGAAGGTACTGCAGGGGGGCAGTTGTTGCATTTTAACAAAAAGTCACATTGTTACTGTTAAGTGTCCTTGCCACAAATCATAAAAATGGTCATAAAAATAGTTAATATTTTGTTATCTTTTTTGCATAAATGAGTATTTGTTGTGATCAGGACAGAAGTTAAATAAAAGTTTAATGCAAAAAAAGTAGAAAAAATGTTCAGATATACTATTTTTATGGCGTTTTTGTAACTTAAAAGTAACAGCAGAACTTTTTAATTCAGGATACAAGAGTTACTACTAGAGTAAAAGTCTCAAAGCAAAATTAACAACATCTGTGTCAAAACAGTATCTGTAAACTATTTATTCATTAAAATATTGTTAATTACGCATTTATTAATGCTTTATTACTGCAGCCCCTCATTTAAAAACATCATGTTCTTCCTCTTAAAGCCCTTTTAGGTCACTGGGTCACATTTAGAAATATAAAACATGAAGAAAAAACTTTTCTTTGTTTTTGATCATTAACCCCTGACCTCGTCATAGAGAGCAAAACTGAATTCATTTTCACATTTTAACCCCTTACATGCCCGTTTGTTTACAGTCCCACATATCTATAAACAAAACAGAGAGATGCAAAGTGTCTTTGTTTTGTTTTTTGTGCAGGAATTACCAGTCCTGGACAGGTCTCTGATCTGCCCTAACACTGTGCTTTGAAACATTTTCACTTTTTGTGGCATTGCAAAAAAAGGCAGGAGGTCACACAACAATAGGGCTGAATAAAAAAACAAAAAACAAAAAAAAAACAAACTCAAGTTCTTCTTCTTAAAGCACTGAGAGGCCTGGTCTACACTCACTGTTATCTAATGGGAAATATGAAGGAATTATTTCCCACAATGCAATAAGAAAATGGTTGATCTGGAGGTGATTTTATTTTGTTTGTGTGTTTTTCAGCCTCTGACTGACAGAGTTACAGAGGAATTAACATGAGTTAACATTTCTGTGTTACAATGGCTGCAGAGTGAAAATAAGTGATTTTAATGTAAGTCAGTGGGACCAAAAAGGGTTTTAAGAGGAAGAATGTGAGTTTTTTGTCTCAATAGTAGAAAATTCTGTTGTTTTTGTTTCACAGTTGTGAAGCTGAAATTCTAAAATTCATTGATTAATGAACATCTTTGTTAAATATCATCACCCTAGCATAAGAAATGCCAAAATGAGAGCAAAAATTAGATCTGAAAAACCCTAAAAGTGTGACGCGGGGCTTAGATAAAAAGTGTTTCCCAGTTTTCTTTAAATCCTAAAAAAGCATATTTATAATGCTAACTGGTGAAACAAACATGGAGGCCATTATCATACAATTATTAATACAAATTATATCTAAACTTATAAAAAAAGTCTAAAGTTTTAAACTGTCCCAGCCTGTGTTGCTGTGGCCCCAGTGCGTTTCCACTCGCCTGCTCATTTCCATAAGAGTGACTTCACCTCTGGCTCAGCGGTGATGGTCCTGTTTGACAGGAGATACATTTCTGCCACAGCCTTCTGCAGACGACAGGCAAATGATGCGGTGCTTCCAGGAAGACCGACCTCAAACAAACAGGACCGGAGCCGAGAAGACAGCCCTGACGCTCCCAATGTGGGCCCGATGGAGCGAAAAATCTCCTCCGCGTCCAGGCTTTTGTGTTTGACTTGTGCTGGGTTTCATGTCCTATCTGCAGGTCGTACAAAATCACATCACGTTTATTCAGAGTTTCATAACACAAACAGTGGTTAGGGTAATTACTAAGTATGTTTAGTATAATGTTACGAGTTCTTAGTGATATCACAGATGTGGGAGCTGACACAGGCCTTGACGAGTTAATCTAGATTAAACCGTAAAGCTGATATAAGAGATGTTTCCTTAATACGATGGTATCAGATTACAATGAGGCTCTGCTGCTGATGAGGACAGAGAAAGATTGTTTTCTGTTTTAGTTGAACCTCGTGACTTCTGTACTCTAGGTTTATCAATGCGCACAAAGCAGTAAAACTGACTATAGGAAAGATCATTGTACATAAGATATTATAAAACAAATACATTTCAGCAGCCAATTACATTTACTTTCAGAATAACTAAAGAATTGAACCAACATTTAATACATTGTCTCCAGTTTACAGCATGTCTTAGCTACTAATGCAGTGTTCATGTGGTCCTCGGAAACTCTGGAAAACATTTTTTTCCCCAAAAAATGCACAAGAATGCCTGCACAAGTCGGGGAAAAAACTTAGGAGATCAGATTAAAACCTGCTGCCCGACTTCTACACTTAACATCATCTGCTTCATGGAAAAGAGGCTGTGTAATTAATTGCGTTTTAATCATGAGCTCTTTGACTAAATGTTATTAATAATATGAGTTTACTATGAGCTGTTGTTTGTGTAAGAAGAACAGGATTGCGTTAGAAATGCCGGTTATTAGCAATAGTTTGTTATCTTACCCCTAAGCTCTTTAGCTGAAGCTGCATTTGCTGAATTTATTGTTGTTCAGCTTTTCAGTAGTGAGAAGCCTAACGGTAAAACTGACTAGAGCTGTGTTAAACGCTAAATAACAACATTACTGAGCAATAACTCTGTTGGTCTGTACACAGTGACATCAGTATTCTGACTTTCCCAGATGAAAGCACATGAACATAACCAAGTCGGAAAAATTACTTCCCAAACTCAGAAAGACGAGCATCCGAGGACCACATCTCAGTCCGTATTTGTTATTATCTTTTTCATTTTAAATATGTTAACCCATAAATTTCAAAATATTATGTATTCAATTTACAACTTAACACGATGTGTAACTGGCTTTGATACTAAACAAAGTGGTTGATCCGCTCTGTGCTGTGATAGAAACATAAAGCCGCTGTTGGACCACACAAGAACTGCTTCAGTCACAGTACAGTCTAAGCTAAAAAAGATTTTGCTTTCAGAATTTGACCAACCACAGTTAGTGTAATAAGAATAATCTCCAAAATCATTTATACACATAAATGAGAAAAGGGGGGCACAGAAGCAGAGAGGTTAGTGCTCTCAGCCTCCCAGCCTTGGGCCGGTCGTCACACAAACTCTGTGTGGAGTCTGCAGTCCTGCCTTTATTCTTTATTCAGGATCCTAGTTTTTACCTCAGCAGTTCTTCCTGGGCTCCACAAACACAACAACAACAAACAATGACAATAACATAATGAATTAAAAATGTTTGTTCAACCAATCACACACATAGTTAATGCAGTCTTTTGACTTCCTTTTTGGCCCTTCCTGTCGCAACCAGACACATACAGTAACCGGAGTGGGTGAAGTGTCTTGCCCAGGGACACAACGACAGTGTGTGCTTCTGGTGAGATTTGAGCTGGTTACCCTCCAGTGGCTGAGCGAATGCTTAACCCACTGCGCCACACGTAAACAAATCAAATACTGAGGCCAAATATAAAGTACATTTTAACAGTCAACATTATGCAACAATTTTCGTTCTAAGAATTGCTTTTTAGTTTCTTTATAAGAGTCTTCCTTATAAATCTGTTATATACGGAGGCAGATTATTCCATAATGACACAGCCCTATATGGTACAGATTTCTTTAAAGCATTGGTTTTAGGTAAACGTAATGTGTAATGCTTTAAGGAAGGTATGGTCTCATACCCATGTCTATCTTTTGAAAGAGTCAACTGAGTGTAGAGGAAAAAGGTTCTTTTGACAGAAAAATCTTTCTTAAAAACTGGGTGAATTTGCAGTCTTTGTTCAAGTGTCAGCCATGACAGTCTGACGCATCACCTCTACACGTTCACTCAGAGAGTAGCTCAAAGCTAATCTGTTGTCCCTGTGTCACTGTGGGTTCTCTCTGGACTCCTCCCATCGTCCAAAGACATCCATGTGATCGGTGAATTAGGTGATTCTAAATTGTGAATGGATGTGAGAGTGAATGGCTGTCTCTGTGTGTCTCTGTGTCAGCTCTGAGACTAATTCAATTCTATTCAATTTAATTGTATGTATATAGCCTAGTATCACAACAGAAGTCACCTCAAAGGGCTTCACAGAAAGATAATCAAACATGAACATGCAATCAGACTTAACACACAATCAACACAAACAATAACTACACTAAACTAAACAGACCCAGGACACTCCTGTCCTTGGACTCTCCTTCTCGGTAAGGACAAACTTGAAAGAGAGATCCTCTCAAGGACGAACAGACTATAAATATGTCTAGGACTGTTGAAGTCCATTAGCTCATCTATAGGATCATAGTTCAGGTCTGTAAGTATGCAGCAGGTGGTCCTCATCCCTGGGAAGTCCACAGAGGAGAGGTTAAGGGCTCACAGGTCGGGACAGGAGCACAGATGGGGTCAGATAAGGTCCGGTCATCACTGGGACATCTGCCAGCAGCCAGGCATCTGAAACAGTCCCCACTCTCCCAGAGGGGAGCGGGACAGAGGGACAACTTGTGAACAGCAAGGAACTGATTAAAGATATAGAATATTAGATAATGTTAATGACAGTGATAGAAGAGGAGCAGCAGATGAAACCAGAGGTCAGAGGTCAGTGCACCATACTTCCCCCAGCTTCTAACTCCTAGAGCAGCTTAGCTTCAGCTGTGGAGTTAACCCTTGTTCCTCGCCTGACCATAAGCTTTCTCACAGAGGAACGTTTTAAGCCTAACCTTAAATGTAGAGACTGTGTCTGCCTCTAACATGAGCTGGAAGCTGATTCCATAAAACAGGAGCTTGGTAACTAAAGGCTCTACCTCCAACTGTACTTTTAGAAACCCTGGGAACCACTAATAGCCCTGCATTTTGTGAGTGCAGTACTCTGCTTCGGTTGATATGGCTCTATAACATCATTAATGTAGGATGAATTCAACTGGAAGCCAGTGAAGTGAAGCTAGCACAGGAGTAATGCGTTCTGTTAGTTCCTGTTAATAATCTTGCTGCTGTGTTTTGAACAAGCTGAAAACATTTTAAAGAGTTTTTAGGGCACTAGGCTGCCGGCAGAGAGTTGAGAGTTGCAATTCAAGGATTACTGGTTGGAGTAGTGTCTATGATCTGAGGAGGAATTACCACAGCGTCGAGTTAAACTAATCTCATCCAGGCACCAGTGGCTCACATACTCGCTGACGAGATTGTGACACATGAATGGTTTATGTCAAGTATGTAATGTATGAAATTGAAAATGACCAGTGATCAGATGAGAGAGGCAACAATGTACAGTAGTGGTATGTTTTAGAGATGGATTGAACTGCAAATATTACTGTACAGGATTTAAAAAGGTTAGATTCAGCAGGTAAATAATAAAACATACATACAGAAGGTTAAATCCCAGGGTGAGTATAATTTATCAGAGCGTCCTAACAACACAAGATGAGGTGATAACACAGAATATCCAATAATCCACAACTGTTGCCTCCTCAAAACAATCAGCAGCAGTAAGAGTACAAGATGTCCCTTCAAAATAAATGTAGGTTATGGGACCACAGTTGTCTAACATCACCGCCAGATCTGTGAACACTCATCCAGGCTGAATCACAACAAAAGGTTTAAAAAGCAGTCATCTGGACTTTGTTTTCAGAGTTGAAGATGTTTCACCTCTTATGCAAGAGGCTTTCTCAACTCTGAAATTGAACTGGTAAGAGAGTTGGTTCAGTAGACTAAATAGACTTGAAAGGGCCTGAGTGGTTTCGGGTCATTAGGAGTCCTTTGTCCTCAGCTGGAGTGAACCCTCCCCAGTCTGGTCAGCTCCTTTAGATGTTAATGACCTGGTTTGTTTGTTGAGTTTGAGATTGAGTGTTATTTCTGTGCAAAGGTTTTTTTTTTTTACAAAGATTGCTGGATTGTCGTGAAATTTGTGAGTTTTCAAATTTATGATATCTATCCTGTCAGGCTCCTGCTGATCCGTTTGGGATCTGAGGCGGTGGCGGCCGGGGCCAATGGTGTGGCAGTACTGCTGTGACGGAGTGGGTTTTAGGTTTGCCAATAACAACAACCTCTTTTAGCGATACTTATTAACAACATGGCGCAGCGGAAAAATGTAAGGTATGCTGCTCTACATTTACAAAAACAAGCAAAAAACAGCAACAATCTTCTAACAATGTCTTTATTGTGTAGTTTCACTGTTGTAGCAGTTTGTTGTTTAGCTACAAAGCTGGGGCTTTATCCAATCACCTCCCAGTATTCTACTGAAACTCCCACCCCTTCACAAACGTTTTCAACGGGAGACCATTCCAGATTTATATAACGTTAGCAACTCTTTGCCAACATTATATCAATCTGGCTTTTGCCAAGTTATGCTTCTTTGACTCCTCGCTCAGACCTCACTGTCCTCAGAGGAATGGTTTGTGGTCTTCAGGTGGAGGTGTACTGCAGACTCTGATCCACTGGAGTTGTCCCTGTGGTGGGGCTACAATAAAAACAATATAAGTATCTCCACACACATAATTAACACTCAAATTTCAAATATCTGCTTAAAGTCACTCTTGGGAAGGCCTTCCTTACACCTCATTGAGGAACGTGGGCACTGAAACTCCCCAACACAGATCCAGTTTGGGCAACTTCCAGGTGTCTCCACTGAAAATGCTGAATGGAATAATGCCAATAATGCCACTTCAGTAGCCAGTGGAGCCAATACTGGTGCACAGGATTAGAAAACGCTGACTTAACATACGTATATATCTAGGGCATCTGTAGCAACTCAATGAAAGATCTGCATTAGAGAAACAGTATTGGAGCTGGGGGCAGATGCTGCTCTGAAATGCAGAGAGTGTAATGTTATTTCTGATGTTTATCTGCAGTCACTGAGGACAGCAGCAGTGGGGTATTCTGTTTATGTTTGTGTGTCTCTTTAGAGCGTCCCGGCTCAGGATCATGTTCCTCTTCTCGCTGTACAACAGAGAACATTGTGTCCCGCGCCTCTGTTCCTGATCCGCTCTTCGGTCGTTGTCTCTTTAGTTTCTGTGTGATTGAAAAAGCTTGATGTGGTTAACCCTGTGGCCCCAGCGTAGGACCCGCTGCATTGCCGTCTGTAATATATGTGGCTCTCAGCTCAGTAATCCAGACTCCTTACTACCAGCTTAACACTGACCAGAACCTCTTAAGAACAAACTGTTGCCAGCCTGTCTGCCTGCGAAATTACACAGTTTCTCTCTGAGAGTTTGTCAATAAAAACAGATTCCTCCTCTGTATCTGATGGAGAAGTGCGTACTCTGACACAGTGAGTGGACGTGTGGGGTACCGCCTCAGGTCATAGGTGACAGAGTACATTAACAGCTGGCCTCTGAGGTGTAAATCCCACTGAGAGCACCTCTACATCACACACTCTTTATTTAAACAGCACATACAGCACATGCCTTACACCAGTGGCAGGTTCAAAACCAATCAGGCTCAAGGGCAGCAGCAGCACACTCCTGCACAACCACAAAAATGCCAGCATTAGCCATTAGACGTGTAGACATTTTAGAAACACGGGTGTGGTCTTTTAATAGGCTTAAATCACTTCAGGAAGCCAAGAACTACAATGATTAGAAATTTTCTTTTAAATGTAGATAGTACAGTAGATTTTCTTCAGTTTTACTCACAGATTTGTTACAGGAGAAGCTGCATTAATGAGTAAATTCCTTTGAAAATTAACACCATTCGCAGGTGGCACCACAATTCCTAGCCTGGCCAGACAAACTCTTTTCCTATATTCTATACAAAGAAGTTAGTCAGTGCCCCTTCGGTTAAACTTCTTTTCTATGGGCAGCGGAACAATGACAGTGGGAGTAACTAATCAGAGAAACAAAACTGCAGGATGTAAGCAGTACATCGCTGACCTGTAAGCAAAACATAAAAAGGGTGGATTCTTGCCGGTTTTGTCATAAAACACCAGAATATACCATGCAGCTCTGTCCTTATTTCTGAACGGGGACCGCAGCAGAAGCCAGATGTACAAAGATTTGTGAAGAAATTGGGTTTGTTTGAATGTGGTTAAGAAGAAGTTGTTAAATTTGCTTTGGCGCCATCTTGGTTATTTCTGACAGGCGATTATCTTCATGTTTTTGTAAGACGCGCTGCAGAGAAACAGCTGTGAAAGGCCAAATCGACCGAGGAGAAAGTTTACTGGCCAGGCTACAGTATCTCAGTATATGGAAAGTTCATATTAGAGAACGAAAAACGATATTATGAAACGGTATATTGCCCAGCCCTAGCTCCTTATCATTTCCCATCTCTCCCCGTTTCCTATCCTGTCTTAATAAAGGCAAAACCCTTAAAAAATAAACTGAGTTCCGCTATTGTGACTAGTTCAAGTGTATCATGAAGTAAACATAAAACAGGAGAATGCTCTGTGTCACTGTTGATCCCTCACGCAGCAGAGAAAGTCAGTTTGTTGACATGAGATCAGAGTGCGCACATAGACAAATGTCAAATGTTAATCTGAGATATGAGAAATTTTCTGTTTTGATGCTGGATGCTATAGGTTTGTGCACAGCCTGATGGAAGCCTTACTGCAGCAGACAGCTTTAATATGCCCATCTGTCCACTGGGATTTACTGGATTTCACTGCTGTTTTCAATAAACATATTCAAACATTTTCAAACACTGCGGGCCTGGTTCGTAATGCCTCTGTGAACAGAAACATGATGCATGTGCCGACCGGACTGGCAGTCGGGTATTTGGATGTAATTGCGGTGGTCCTCTCCGGTTACAGACTGCTGCAGGAAGCAAACGCAGAGCCCTAATCATGTGTAATAGAGGAAAAGAGGAGGCTCAGATTAAAGGCTGGACATGATCTTCACGACCAACGTATTTACATATGTTTACTGATATCAGCGCTGGCACAGGAAGCCTTCAATCAACATGTTACGGTTAGAGCTGCACCATGACTCAGGGAAAGCCACGCACAGTTTCCGTACAACACAGCTACGAGCAGTTTAACTGGATCTGGCTTTGTCATAAACACAAACAATCTTACAGTATTACCTATTTCTAAATAATTATTGTTCCAATTAGTCTTTTTTTCTTTTCTTCCCAAATCCATTTCATTGTATTGCAACACAATTATGAGCATTGACAGTATTCTAGTTGTATGTGTCCCAGTATATCAATAGTATATGACAAAAGGACATCGTATGGCTTATTTTGTTTAGGGCCTATGATATTAGCATGCATCCAGGCTTAATGTGGAGTTAAAATATCAACAATGTCACCCTCCGTCCTAACGCCCAATTCACACTGAATCCGTTGCGTGTCCTTTACGTGTCCTGTACGACCTCCGCAAGAAATAGACGCAATGCAAGTCAATGCGTGAGTTCACATTGGCTACGTTGCAGATCGTGTCTGCTGTCGGGCGCTCCGAGCAGATCAAGGCAGACAGGAAGTCAGACCTGGAAGCAGTGAAGAGGATCCGGTAAATTTCAAAATAAAAACGCTTGTGCAGCCTCGCTTACATCGCAATGAAAACATTACGTCTTAACTGAGGACATGGGGTCACAAAAGAGACCGGACACCATTAAATGTGGGTAAAAAGACAGTATTTATATACAGTAGCGTCCCAGGTTAAATCTCCAAATATTCTCCAAATGAACAGGAGATCGTGATCAGAGGCAAACATGGCTTTTTACATGCAGTGTTCTTTATACTTTACATGGTTGTTACCTCATGAACTTATAACTTCCAGCATAAACTCGCTCCTCTACCGTGAACCCGTGGTCTCCCCAGCTGGATCTGGTTGAGAAGTGCCACACATGTAACGCACTTGGCGTGAATTGGAGTCCGTAAGAAAACTGTACCAGACACGTACTGCACATGTAATGTATTCAGTGTGAATCTGGCGTAAGGTGCCCTTCGCCTTGTGCACTGATGGATGGATGGATGCTCCCTAGAATGTGGTTGTTAAGCTGTGATTGGTGCAGAAATCTAATAACAGAAGAACACCTTAAGCAGGCTCAGTGAACACATTGTGTATCTCTCTATACCAGTGGGTCCTAAAGTGGTGTTCCGGGGCCCACTGGGGGGTCGCAAAGGTACTGCAGGGGGGCCCCGAGTGGAGGTCTATATTAAGGTATATAAAAAGTAATTGAGTTTGAAATAAATTACAGTTATATACTTGTTTAAAAATATTACTTTAAGACAAATTTTAGCCATCGATCTGTTTTTTTTTGGTTTTTTTTTTGTAACTTTTTTTGTAAAATATATGGAGATTAATATTACATAGTCTTTTAAAAGAGGGAAGTTGTATAGTTGGGGGTCCGTGTGGGATTTTCAGGAGTTTAAGGGGTCGCAACACTCTTGACTTTGGGAAAAGCTGCTTTATCTATATAGTGTCAGTACTAGTTGGATTCTCTGACTTACGCCTGGTCCACACTAGGTGTAAAAGTTACACCAGGGCATAATGCACATAGGGCTTACGTCTGAGTGGTGCACTAGTTATAACAATATGTAGGTCATATCTTTCAATTCTAGGTAGGCGCACATAACCCTAACCATAACCCTCTGCTCAGGTGCCATTGTCCTTACCCCTGTGAGTACTGAATGTCCTTCAACAGAGTCCCCACTCAGAGCATCCAGCATTCTTTCTGAGGGTGCTCTAGGCCAGAATAATAGAGAGACCTCTCCAGGATCCAAAGATGCATGTACCCTCTTGTAGACCAGGGTGAACTCCAAGAAATGGAAACTGAGCTGGCAAGCTATTAACAAGCCCACACTGGTCTGCTGTATCCCAACACGGGCAACTTCAGAGTACGCTAAGTTGCGCGTAAAGATGAGGCGTCATCCCATGTTCTGATTCTGTGTCCTGGGAGTGAATGGCCACAGCACCTGGATTTCACGTCCACTTATGCTCCCTTCTGCAGGTGGTGGGCCTTTATGGGCAGGACGTCCCACTTCACCTTTTTGGGTTGGGTCCAGCAGCCAGGTCCTGTGATCAAAGACTCAGCCACCAGGAGCTTGCCTACCTGTCTGCCCTAACCCCAAGTCTGGTTTTAGGGTGATGCCAATCAGGGCGACAGTGGCAGAGTGACAAAACCTGATTTAAACTTTTTTATGCTTTCATGCTAGGAGTAATGTCTCTAAAATGATAATGAGCCACACTTATTAAGAGTAAAAAGTATGCCGAAGTATGTTTCATTTTGTCTGCTCCATGCCATATGATGATCTACTTTTGAATGTCTTTGAGTGTCAGAAAAAGTTGCATGTTATGGCCGGGTTTGATTGAGGACAGTTTGTTGTCCGCTAAATACATGTGCGTTAGAGTCAGGTCTGGTAACAGTTCAAAAAGTAAGTGCCCCCTCTTCATAGGGCATATGGAAATAATGACAATCAGCATGAGGAAGAGCTCAATCACATTCACAAACCTGCGTCCTACTGTACCCGGGCAGGGAAAGATGTACTCACCCAAACTAATGTGGAAACATCAAAGTCAGTGCTTCCTAATGGGCAGGTTACATGATTACAGAACCACTATGACTCATGGACAGTCAGTAAAGGGACTGCATTCGATTATTAGCCACAGGACTGAGAAGAAGACGCTCCAGGACTTCGGCCCTAATCAGATCACATCACCACAAATGGTTTTTACACCGACCTCCACTTCATGAACCGCTCCAAATAAATCTATTATTACTATTGATTGTGGGGTGAGAGCAGGTCTGCTGTGTAAACACGGAAACACAAACAGGTTTCCAACTGAGAAATGTTCTCGGACACAAGCCCTGGTTCAACAGCGACCCCACTCTGCTCAGACAGTATGAGGACAAGAGTTGGCCATTCACATTTCAGTCTAAGATTATCCCTGTTTGTATAGGCACTAATAGGAATTTTTACGGTGCAATTTCATGGTTAATTATAGCGTTTTTGTAAGCATTAAAAGAGAACTAAAGTGTTATAATGCAGCATTTTACAGATATTGAAAGGACTTTCGTATGTCTTCATACACAGTCTCATGTAGCGTTTATGTGGTCCTCAGAAACTGGTGAAAACTTTTTTCCGAGTTGAATAATGCACGTGGAAGTCGAAAAAAGAACTCGACTTTCCCACTTGACGTCATCTGCTTCAATGGACAGATCAAAAAAGCAGCTGTTTAATTAATATGTGTTTTAAACATCAGCTCTTTGACTAAACGCTGCTATATAAATTTGTTTAGAGTTGCTTTAGAAATGCTAAAGATTACTGTTGATTTGTTATTTTACCTCTAGTATTCAAGCTCTTGGCCAAATTTCCAGTAGTGAGAAGGCTAACATTAAATCTATGTAGTTAACTGCTAATTAATAACATTACTCACCACTGAGTGTTCATATGAATTCAGCATAAGTCATATCCGGTCATGTAGTAGTCACACATAAATATGTCAGTATTAACACACAGACAAGGGGCTGATGACAGAATGGCTGCATTCACTTGGATTTGGGTAACAATAGACAGCAGACAGCCAAATTTCATTTTCATTTTTTCATTTTGTTTAACTTGTATGACCCAGACAGGAGTCTTGTACAACCCTAAAGCCAAATAAAGTTGGGACAAAACTTATATGTAAAAACAAAAACAACAAAAAAGTCCTGAAAAAATGCCATCTTCCTTCTCTGGACCAAAGCTTCTGGTTCGTCAGACTTAGAAAATATTTAATTTGGTGTAAACAGGCTGATGTGATGCCATTTGCTGAACCGGATCCATGTAAGTACAACTCTATTTTCATTTCAACACCGTGAACGTAGCTAAACACAGTTTCCTGGAGTGAGAACACAGCGACTGAGGAGCTGCTAGTGAACTGTAGTTTGTTGTATAAAGCAGTACAGAGGGGCCACTGGAGGCAGCAGCAGCAGACGGTTACACAGGGACACAGTTAGATAATACAGGTCAGGTCAAGGCCAAAATTCAACTCCCAAATTCAGAACGAGTTATACCCCTCAGCAACGCATAACTGGAGGAAGAGACAGGAGCACAGGACTCAGATGGGCCACAGGACGGTCTAACCTAGCAGCAGTGTCTCAGTCAATCTGTAATGGAGCTCGGTGAATAAGATGTGATTCTTTTTTTTTTTTTTTACCTAAAATACAAATTGGTTCAGTTGGGTAACCCCTAAAGAGGCTTGCATCTCAACTGCAGCATAAGCAGAGGAGCAATGTCTGCTCAGGTGGGTAGAGTAGCCAAAAATGTACTCAAGAGTATTGTTACTTCAAAATAATATTACTCAAGTAGAATTAAAATGTATGGTGTGAATATATACTCTTAGAAGTACAATTGATTTAAAATGTTACTACAGGGTTAGTGCAAGTTTTGAAAGATCAAATTCTAGCACTTTTCAAGCACTTTCAAATTGTACTTTCAACATCTCACAAGTGGACAAAACTGTATATTTACAACTGAGCAAACCCACGTATATTTACAACAAGAGGCAACACCAGTATCTGAACCGACTGTAGAGGAGTCTGTGCTCAGACAAGCTCAGAGGATACGGGCCGATCCAACCCATGTCCTTCACTTAGAGTACGCTCTCCTGCCCTCAGGGAGGAGGTGCAGAGTTCCCCAGAACAGACTCAACAGATTTAAAAACTCATTTGTTTCGAGATCTATAGGACTTCTCAATAATAATGCCTAAAACTGTGACTGGACAATATTCTTGGTGTTTCCTTTGAAAAAGTATTATGAGAAAGTGTGCAGTTGTGATGTGTCTGATACAGCATGAATCTAAGACAAATTTCCCCAAGGGGACAATAAAGTATATCGGTATCGTATAACTCAGCGCCCTTCCCGTCCTCAACCAGTGCCCCTAGGTCTCTCCCACAGTCTGGGAAATGTTCAATACCTAATCATGACATCTGAACCCTGTTACTAGGTAAATGCAAACTCTGATGACAACAACATGACAAAGTACAACACAAGATATGATTCTGTAAGAGAAATTAGAACCTTTACTTATTAAATAGACAATGCTGTAGTTGTGATCCCACTTAGCCTCAGTGGTTAGTTTTTTTGGATTGATCGACTGACTCCCTTCCAGCAGACTCTGATATAAAAAGATAATTTACCATTGAAAACAGATTATTCTTAAAGTGGAACCATGTAACTTTGCTAATTTCGTTGCTGTTTTGGTTGCATTTTTCTCAACTGAGCTTAGCCTACATTTGGAGTAAGCAGCATCATAAAAACTCACAAATCCGGTTGACTCCTGTAGAACCTATCACTTGTTTTCTTCTCCTTGTATTTGTACAAAGGTTAGACAATCTGAGAAATAAAGCCATCGCTAGCTTGTTGTTATGGCTAACCGGGATGTGCCACTTTCCTGAGAGACCTGAGACTTCAGAGACACTGGGTCAGCGCTCCCATTCTTACAAAGCATTTTTTACTACATACACTATGAGGGAGACGTAGGAAGCTGCAACAATTCTTTCAAACATTACACTGATTCTCAGACTGTTAAACAAAAGTTGCATTTATCCCATTTAAACCACTTTTGCTCAGTCTGGGGCCAATTAGACTACAGATGGTGCAGCAAGGTTTACTCTGTGTGTAGGAAACACTGATGGTTATTTAGTGCTGCTATATATTAGCCAGCCAGAAAAACTCTTTTCTTATTCTATACAAAGAAGTTAGTCTGGTAGCTCATGGTCTGAGTTTTGTTTCTATGAGTGGAACAAACACAGGCGGAGTAACCAATCAGAGAAACAAAGGGCAGGATGTAAGCAGGGCGCCCCTGACCTTTAATCAAATCAAATTGTTGGATTGTTGCTAGTTTTGCCATAAAACACCAGAATATTATGAACAGCGCTGTATTTATTTCTGAACTGGGAAAGCAGCAGAAGCCAGCTGTGGTAAAAGTCAGTTTGTTCAAATGTCAGTCGTTACATTGGATGTCAGCAGGACTTTAATGTATTTAAAATAGCAATAAGATGAAGAAAAAAGTCCCACAGAGGACTGAACAACAACGAGAACTTCAGCAGAACCGACAGGTGAGGAAGGAAACCACTAAACACTGTTAATCAGCTCAGAGAACTTTGCTCTGGCGCCATTTTGGTTATTTTTGCTAGATTATCTTCCGTGTTTGTAAGACGGGTTGCAGATAAACGGCTGTGATAGGTCAGTTCCACACTGAGAAACGCTTCACTGTTCCTGTCCTGCTTTTGAAAACAAAGTAAGAGGGGCTGGCTGGACAGGCTAGCTGTAGATATTATGTCGCATCTTCCTGTTTTTACAAAAAATAGTTGGGTTTTTCATATTAAATGCTACTCTTTAAATTGCCACAATGTACTCCGTTCAGTGCAGTTTATTTGCCATTTGCAGGATAAAAAAACACACTGGAAAACAGTTGCAAAGAGCTCAAAGTGCACTGTCAACATTAACCAGACAAAACATACAAAACACAGGCCTAAAAAACAACATATGGACCCATCTTAAAAATGCATAAATACTAAGAAACAATAAAAACACTGCATAAATAAATAGCAGTAAAAGAGGTAACTAAAACAATAAGGTGCATGTCTGAGGTATTTCAAAGTGCATTATTCAAAGTCATCACAGAAAAAAAAAAAACTTTGATAATGCAATCTGCTAGAATGAGCCTATACCAGCACTCAATATTTACTGTTAAGTCCATGCTGTAGTTGTGATCCCACTTAGCCTGGTGGTTAAGTTTTGTATTGACTGAAACGTCCATAGTCTACGCCACGGTACACTGAATGTACACAGTGGATGTTTGAGTACATCACAGACCGGTGGCCAGCTGCCAAACCTCCAGCCGTAACCAGCCGTTAATGATCAGTGAAGCGCTGACCACCAACGGACTGCTAATCAAACCACAACTCAGTCAGACAATGGAGAAACGCCACTGCTGCACACACACACACACACACACACACACACACACACACACACACACACACACACACACACACACACACACACACACACACACACACACACACACACACACACAACACAGAGGTCAGCGGTCCGGGGCAAGGCTGGGTTAAAAAAAATGAGCTGAATGAAAAGAAAAGGGTCAGACAGTTGGGGAGGGAGAGGTTTTTTGGGGGAGTGAGACCTCGTGCACGCTCGTCAACACGTGCACGCTCAGAGGGGAGTTCCTGCAGGTGTCCGGAGCAGTGGTAACAGAGGAAGCTGGCACCACGCAAAACCAAGCACACACACTGGTTTCATTTCTAAACAGAAAAAACAAGAGTAAACAGGAAAACAAAATGGCCGCCGCCGTCCCATGAGGTAGGTGATGTCCTGTTTGTTGTTTGTTGTTTGTTGTTGATAATGGTGGAGGTTTGTTGGTGGAGTGCTCCTGGGCGTGTGGGATCAGTGTCTGTGGTGACAATATGGCCGCCGTGTTTGGAGTCTCACTGACAACGATTTAGTCTCAGCCCAACTCTGGGACAGATTTACGCCTCCAGCTCTGAAATCGTCAAATGTGAAAAAAATGGCAAAAACAGCAGGTAACAGCGTATCTAAAAGTAACTGCATTACTGTACCTGTAAACTCCGAATTTTTCCAGCATTCATTGTACATAAATATTTCAAAAGTATAAAAATGTTTGAGCCTCAAAAATGTAAATATTTTTAGAAGTTTATTCTAAATTCATGTATGTTAGATTTTGCTAGAAATGTGTTCTGATTTTTTTTTTTTTTTTTACCAGTGTCAATTTTGGCATTCACTTCAAATATTCTTAAGCTCCGTGTTTGTAAGGTAGAGACTTTGTAATTCTGTAAACTATAGCAACATTTTAACCTAAATTCTTCTTAATTTTTAAAACAAAATTTATCTTTTTCTTTTTCATTTTTAGCTTATCTCAAAACAAAAAAAATTAACTTTTTATATACTTTTCATTATCGTCATTTAACATACAGAATTTGCTGCTGAAATTTACCAATTTGTAAATAAATTTAAAAAATACATCATTAATATTTCAATTTATCCAACAAGTCACACAAAAAATTGTGTCGGTGTTGGCTTTTAATGTGTCATATTAGGTCAGTGTGTTACTATGCAGTTTTTATTTGATTTTAATTTTTTTGTACTGCAATAATTTTATTTTGTGATCAGTTTTTAATGTTGATATTACTATTATTATCATATCGCACATTTGCTTCTGTGGTTTGCGATTCTGTTATTTCCATTTATTATTAAATTTCATAAACACAGCCGAGATTTAAAAGACATTTTCACACAATAAAAGGAATAATATTTAGGAAGCCTATGTTCAAGCACCACAGTAATGTAGATTATGTTTTAATAAATACCAACACATTTCTGTAAATATTTGTCCGGCGTAACTTTAAAACTAAGAAACGTATATTACGCAGCCTTTAGCTTATAAGCTATCAACACACGTTATTATGCCACATTAAATAAAACAGGCTAAACGCTGATAAACTCGCTAATGTTTTCCAACCAGGCTCTGATATTACTCACATCTGGTCGAGTGGTTGTCAGTCGCCAGAAACATCTTGATTATTCATAATTTGCAATATTTTATGGCTAATGCTAAATCCTCCATAGAAAATGCATTATGGTCTGTTTAACTTGTGGCACCATTCTCTGGAAAGCAGTCGATCTGTTTACAAACACTAAAAGAAAGAATATTTTGGGCCAATATTTGAATGGGTGAACCCTGATCATTCAAGTTCAGTTCAGCTTTACTTCTTAAAAAAAAGACAATATTTTGATAACATTTAACAGATTATGCAAGAGATTTTTGATATTTGAGATTCAAACAGGAAGTGATACACTGAACATACATAACACTAATATAAGGATAACATGCTTGAGTCTCACTGATCGGATATGGGGACTCTGTAAAAATCAGTATTTAAAATTATGTGTTTTGAAAGGAGAAATTGCAATTGTTTGAATAAAAAATAAAAATAATTGTTTGGCCAGTGAGAAGCTCAGGGACAGGGGTTTACTGTAGTCACCTGTCAATCAAAGAAAGTGACAGCTAGAAAACAAACTAGCTCCTGTTTATTAATGAAAGTTTGATATAAATTCAGTCTTGTTTGGATACAAAGCTTAATACAACTTTACCATGTTAAAAACTTTAAAAAGTGGATTAAAAATGAATGTGCATAGTAAATAATAGACATGTTGGTTATGGCTTGGTGTTGGATTTATCATTGGCACTTACTGAGGTTATGAGTATTTATATGTATATGGTATAAAGTTGATATTTTCACCACATTTAACGTCTGGAGTGTTTTATAAATAAATAATATGAAAGTTCTGATGCATAACACTGTTTTGAATACCACACAAGGAACAGTGATTGTCAAAGTTTTCACACCAAGCACCACCTCATTTGGCTTTCAAAGTAACATCTTTCATTGACTAAACTAGCCCAAATTTTGACAGACTGAACCAGGACTGGGCATAGTCTACAGCGGGACTAAACCAGGTCTGAATGAGGACTGAACAAGCCAGGACTAACCCAGTGGGAAAAACACACTGCAGCCAAACCGGTAAGGAACAGGATCAACATCTTTGAAGAGAACTGAAGACCAGAGCAGATTAATGACAAAGGAAGACTTCTAACATTAAGGACCTGGAGATCTGTGCAAAAAAGTGGTTCAAAATCCCAATGAAAATGTGCAAGATAAAATATGTGGCAGCTGTGATGGAAAATAAAGGCTTTGCCACTGATTATTGAGACAGGGGATGATAGTTTTGGGCTTGACTTTCAGTAAATGATCAGGTGCATGACATATTTACATATTTCTGTTGTGGATTATGTGCAGGAGACACACAGACTGCTCTCTGGGGCAGATACTCTACTGCCCTCTTATGGTTGCACCGTCCTAAACAAACACAAGCAACACTACTTTATTCTCAGCACACTCACAGTTGGGAGGAGCAGGCAGGAGCAACCCCACAGCGACAAACAAAACAACAACAGACAAACAAAAACAAAACCTGCACTGCTGTAAACTGAGCTGGTGAGAATTTATTTTAAATTCTCAGCATTAAAATGTTGTCAGTCGAGGATCTTTGCTTCGTGTGTTGGTTCAAACTGTAACAAAGTAAAAGTACTCAATTTACTTAAGTACAAGGTTTTATGTATCTGTACTTTACTTGAGTAAATTTTAGAAGGGGTACTTTTACTTCACTACATTTTAGAGCAAGTATCTGTACTTTTTACTCCACTACATTTCTGAGTTGGATTGAAATACCGTAAAAAGTATTTTGAGTTTTGGTTTAAAATCATGTGTTTTTGCCGTACCCTCGTAGTAGTACTGCTTTAGAAACATCAGAATAATAAAGACAGATTGAGTCTCTTCTACTGCAGCAGTTTGTTCATTTCATCTGGAATCAGCAAAATCCCTCACATTTAACTCATTCAAGAGCTGTTGAGTCTGTGTGAAATACTTTTTTACTCACAAATACGTAAAAAAATTGAGTACTTCTTCCACCAAACTTGGAGTGTGTTAACTAAGGAAATAGGTGACTTATGTCTAAGTATCTATAGACCACTAAAGACTGAAAAAATCTGAAACCTGATGACAAATGCACAGCCATGAGAGCGAGCAGTGAAAGATGACAAACAATATACATCAGCACTTTACAAGAAAGCATTTTTATACACGTTTCTTTCAATAATTATTTCTAAACAGAGTGTAAGTTAAATGGAACCTGCCCGAAGAGCTTAAGGATTCATCTATTAAAAATGTTTCAAGAAGAGAGAAGATCCTGGGACGTCCTGGAGTGACCTTCTCAGGCTCCAGATTTAAATCCCATTGAAAAGCTTTGGTGGGATTTAAAGAAGGCAGCTGCAGCACAGAGGCCATCAAACATCACTGAGCTGGAGGCTTCTGCAGGAGAAGAACGGGCAAAGACTTCAGTGAGAGGTGTGAGAAGTTTGTTAGCAGTGACCCAAAAAGTTTAGAATTTATAGAAGTTAAAGGATGCTCCACAAAGTAAGGGCTGAATAAAATTGCTAAAGAGTTAAGAGTCTTTCAATAACTCAGCGTTTTCCAGTTTTTTTTGGTTCACTGTTAAGTTCTGCCACCAGTTCCCTCCTCACAGCAAAGAGGCTGTGAGATATTGAATTGAACTAAAAGAGAAAAGAGTGTCAATGTAAAACAGACAGTAACCCAAACCCAGCCCACCTTCAGGTTCAGATGAGTCCAGTGGGGAAGTGAAGAGAGGGTCGAGGGAGCACCTGTCCCATAAATACAGCTGCTGCAGCTGTGGGGCCGTCTCACTTGTGCAACCACCAACAGGACAGAGGTGGGTACAGTCGCCAGTACTGTTACTTCAAAATAATATTACTCAAGCAGAAGTAAAAAAAAAATAAAATTGATTAAAAAACCACTCGAGTGCCTGTCTGAACGTTACGTCTGATTTATTTCTAGCATTTTGGCATTCACCTGTTAAATAGCCAACACATTGTAATTCAAGCTCTGGTTTAAAAAAATAAAATAAAATTTGGAGAATGAGAAGTTACACATTTAATATCTGTCACTTAACAGTTTATTGCAATTCTGTAAAATTTTGCCATGTTTTATCCAAAATTTGGCTTTGCAACAAAAATGTCTTGATTGAAAAACTTTAATCTCAATACAAAAAAATATTTTTTATACTTCTCAAAATTGGTACTTAAAATATATTATATATTGCTAAAATTTACAATGATGTATATATATTTCTAAACACCCCATACATATTTAAAGTTGTGTTTTTTTATTAATTTAACCAAATACAGACAAAATTAAAAAACAAACAAGAAAAAAAAAAAGTTTTAGTATTGATGTAATAAAATAATGTGCAAATTCTGGTATTTCCTAATAAAATATATCTTTATGCAACAACAAAGTACAGCACAATAAACATACATTTCCAAATCTTCTAACGTTTTCACAACATATAGCTTTTGAAACCGACACAGGCTTATTATTATTATTATTATTATTATTATTATTATTTTATTAATTTTATTATTCTTATTATTTCTATAATCAATTAATATGTTCATTTTATTTATTTAGTTTTTTTAAATGAATTGATTAATAATCTGACAGTGATGTGCAAGTAAATACATGACGACCTGCTGAGTTAGCTGGATTTTTTCAAGATGAAGCTATAACCTTTGTTACTACAAGGATGTTTTCTTTTTCACTATAAAAACCAAAGTTCTTTTTTAACATTTCTGTGACTTTACTTTAGTGATACAGGTCATACAGGTGGGTGAAGTGTCTTGCCCAAGGACACAACACCAGTATGCAATTCCAGTAGCTGGGATCAAACCACCAACCTTTGCACCAGCCTTTTCTTTTGTTTTATGTTTTTAATGTTGCTGTGTTTATGTTTTGAAAATAGTTAAAATTAATAAAAACCTGACGAACAAAACAAAAAACCTCCTCTTAGAAGTACAATTATTTAAAAAGTTACACAAGTAAATGTAACTCAACAATGTTAGAAAGCTACAGCTGTGTGTGTGTGGGAGTGGCCCCTGCGCCGGCCCGGACAGGGAGACAGTTTGGCGGGCGTCCAGGAGCCACTGGGGCCCTCAGACGTGGTACGGGGCGACCCGAGGACCCCGGCCTGTCGGGGGACATTAGCCTCACGCATGTACACACACACGGAGCAGCCAATGGGGTCGCAGCAGGGTAAGAGTCTGAGAGCTTTAAATGCATTAAGGTGGAATGTGTGGGACAGAGGGGGGCGAGGGGGCGGGGCTTACGTTACACTCTGCTCTCAGATGGCTCCCTCTTTTGGACCAATCACAGAGCTGCAGCCCCGCCGCGCATTTCTGGGGTCTGCGGCTTTGAGCACTGGACCATGACAGAGGAGGAGGAGGAGGAGGAGGAGGAGGAGGAAGACGCTGTGGCTCCTCATTAGATCTACTAACGTTTACAATAACAGCACAGAGACAAAGCGTGTTCCATTTCCAGACATCTGTGCATTCAACAATCAATAATGCAGTAAAGGCTGGCCACATACAGCAGTGTTTCCCAACCAGGGGTACGGGGACCCCAGGGGTACACGAACACTTTGTGAGGGGTACTTGGAATTATTTCAGAACTATGAACATTTCAAGCTTATGATTATTATGATGATCATTACCGTATTTTCCGGACTATAAGTCGCACTTTTTTCATAGTCTGGCTAGAGTGTGCGACGTATACTCAGGTGTGACTTATATATTAAAATATATTCAGGTGTTGGTTAGAGGGCGCTCTAGGCTTGTGTACCAGCATCTGCTGCACCTGTACCACTGACAATTTAAAATGTAAACATTACCACTAACAACTTAGGCTATAAAGACAACTGAGAAAGAGCGGAATAATTGGAAATGGAACTGATGCTGAGTCTGACGACAGCCACGCAGAGGAGGAAGCGGCGCTTCGTCTACCTCCGGAGTTGGCGGAGTTGTTCAGAAGCGACACCGAGGATGAAGAATTTAAAGGATTTAGTGATTAGGAGTGACATGGTGAGTTTGGTGAACTTGTTATATTATGTTCTTTATGCTATAGTTATGTGAATAACTGTTAATATATTACGTTAACATACAAGACACCTATTCAGTTCGTTGTTTATGCTTCATGTAGCTGAATAACCATCAATGTGTTATGTTAGCATAGCGCACACCTATTCAGCCTGTTGTTCTCTATTCTATTATTACTATAACTTGCCTTTCAAGATGAAATGTCTGTTCTTGGTGTCAGATTTTGTAAAATAAATTTCCCCCAAAAGTGCGACTTAAATACGTTTTTTTCTTCTTCATTATGCATTTTTTGGCTAGTGCCACTTATACTCCGGAGCCACTTATAGTCTGGAAAATACGGTATTGTTATTATCTTTAATTTGAGTTAAGAAGGAAAAAATGCAGGAGAATTTGTATCTAAAATAAATAATACACAGTATTACTAAACTGCTGATGTTTTGTATGACCAGTTTTTCTTTTTGATGAATAATCAACATAGATGAGTGAGGGGGGTACTCAGGGTATGACGAATAGACCAGGGGGGTACATGAGACAAAAAAGGTTGGGACCCACTGACATACATCATACAAAAGCAAAGGAACAGACAAATATGTGGAAATTATTACAAAATGAGGAGTAGATACTGGAGTTTTTTTTTCCCCCTCATTATTACCTCCCTATCTGGCAACACACTGATTGATCATGTGACCTTCAGTTGTGTATTTAACGCCAATGACTTCCTGTTTCCTGTAAATTTCAAACTGATGAAATATTGTATGTTCTTTCCCGTTCCTTTTTTACGAGCGAACTAATTACAGAATTTAAAAAACAGTATCGAATGGCTGTATATTTGTCAACATTTACGATGAATTAATTGCATTTTCTTACTTAATTAGGCATCATTTTTCAGCGTAGCGTTTTATTGTCTTTCCCTTATTGCTCTGCCCCGTGAGAAGGTTGATGACAGTGGGCTGCGAAAACCATTTGCTGGCAGCTATTTTGTTACTAAAAAATAAAAAATAAAAGTTCATTGTACAGCACTGCATTTGAGATACGGTCCTTCCAACTTACAGTATGTTACTAGCATTATCATTTAGTGACCGTCCCAGTTGCTTTGTTAACGTCCAGCTCTCAGAACTGTAGAATAAAAAAAGAAAAATGTTACTCCTGTTAGATTTACATACATTACTCGTTTTATTTATCGCTTTCCACACAAAATTAAATCAAAAAACAAGGCTACGTTCAAATCTGTGCAGCTCTGTTTACCATTAAATCATTCCCAGTATAGTTTAAACTCTGCTGCAGATCTTCACCACATTCAGGTCACGTGTGCTGAGTTCACTGACCTTGTTTAGCCCTGTTTTTTTTTTTTCCCGGAGCGTGTTCTGAGCCTGCGGTGGTTTGCTGCTGTATGGAAACACAGCTCACCCCGGTGCCCTCGGAGTGTCCTGACAAACTGAGCTCCCCTCCCCATCTGTCCATGCATCCAGCCCCACTCCGTACTCACCTATTGTTAACGGGAGCGTATACGTCAACACTCGCTTACACACACAACGCTGAAGCGGTTATTGATTAAAGTTTTGGGTTTGTGAGGGCAGAAAATACTGTCCTTTTGTGGAGAAGGTCATAGGTCATCATGGCAAAATGCTTCCTAAAGACACTGGGCAGCTGTTGTTGTCAAACTCTGGCCCCAACAGACTGTGTCCAAAACTAAATATAAGGACTGCACAATACTAGAAAAAAATGCAATAACAATATGAATGATATTTGAATTCCCTTTAGGCTTTATTAACCTTAGAGAGAAATTTCATTTGATTTTAATTAATGAAAAGAGAGGCACTGGACTCATGCCAAAACTGGGGGGAAACAAAATTACTAAAATTCATTTTACGGCTCAGGAAACGTATTTTGACAATGTAAATTTCTACCAGATGGAAAACTGTAACATTAATGTGATCTATTTTCTTGCCAATATCGTGATAATAATAAGGTTGTGATATAGCCCTAGTATTTCCCCTAAATATCAAATGTTTATCCTTAGGTTTTCATTACAGAATCATGACTAATAGTTTTATAAAAATAATAGAATATTATCTGCTTTGGTTTGGGTCTGCCAGAAGTTTTTCCTTGCCACTGTCGCCAAGAGCATTTTCACGAGGGAATCTGGCGTTCTCTCTTCTCTCGACTTTTTCTTTGTTAATGCAAAAACTGGTTCTCTGGTTCGGTCTAAAACTAGAAGTTTATAGTAAGCGCCAAACTTTGATGTCACCTTTTTAGTATTTTACAGCGGGAAATTGTTCCAGATTTAGATTTGTTATTCAAATAAATGAGCTACGCTGTTGGGGCAAGTGTTAGAAATGCTAGTTCACAGATTTTGGTAAAAATACAACCCATAATGGCAAGAGGAAAATCAGATAATATTGCTTTTGACATTTTTCATTCACAGGGACACACGTCTATTGCAACAGTAAGAAGCAAAACATCTGTTCTGACGGATGTGTTGAGTGTTGTCCAACTGTATACACATTGTTTTATAAAATGCATTATAACAGCTATAATGAGACAAATGTTCTAATGATACTGAGAATAATGTTGTGTATGAAAATCCCTGAAGTAGCAGCAGAGTGCTCCACACTCTCTCAGACAGAGGGAGTAAATAGTTAATGTGAGTGCAGCTCAGTGTTTTACAGAGGCTGAAGGAAGAGCAGCCTCATGTCAAACACCATCTATGTCAAACTCACTACAGTTCACTTTAGCTCCACAGCGCCACCTGGCTGCTGCTGCACAGCTCTGCACGTCACCTCTGACCTGTGACAGACCCCATGACCTCTCAGGGCAGAGCAGGGCTGGTGTTTCTCTGTGGGCAATAATAATAATTTACCCTGTAAGTTTACCTGTGTGAATATGGTTTTCAGTTGAAACATTACTAAATCCCAGAGCACCCTATTGAATATTTCTATATTTAGCTTTGCGTATTACCATTAAACTTATATTTTGATGTACAACTGCTAAGGTTAATAATGCTTCAACATTAGTAATAATAATACTTTGATTTTATGTGATGTTTTTCTTCTTTCACTCTAAGGTCACTCTACTCTTAGGTTCATTCCAAATATGGCACAAATAAGGAGCATGCTACAAAGTTATCAGACCCAAGGTTGCAGGGGGGGCTCCTGTCGATGGTGGGAAGACTCTGCAGAAACTGAGAACTTTTTGTGGCCCTGCCCTATGCACAAAAAAGTTACTCGAAGCCAAGAAGATAATGCTATGCAGAGATCGTCATACATCGTCATACATAATATAAAAAGCTTAGGACACTCCTCTTTTAGGAGCGCGCTCATCCTGCTGACTGTAACCTTACCTGTGTTTTTACTGAATAAACCTTCTGACTTGATTACACTTCTGAATCATCGTCCTCTTTGATGCTTTCACCCAAAATGAACAAATCCTTACAACCCCTATAACAATAAATCCCTGAGCCTGTCCAGCCATTCTAATTAGTCCAGGCTCTGTGAATGCGAGTTGGATTTCCAGGGGTCTGTTCGACTGGAAACAAAAGAAGTGACAGCCATCAGCATTAGGGCTGTAACAATGCAACGTGAATGAGTTGAAAATCGATGCAAAAGAGGCAAGATTTGATCTCAGCAATAAAAACAATATTGAATTGGATGTATATTGCACTTTACAGACCTCTCAAGCTCCTCAAAGCGCCTCACAATCTGATCCATTATTAATTCACTCCTCAGTCACACTCGGTGGTGGTGAGCTGCCCTGGGGCAAACTGATGGAAACGTGGCTGAGAATCTGCGTCTGCGGTCTCTCCGATCAACAATCACACAATCACTCTTACACAGGGTGAAGGGTGAAGTGTTTTGCCCAAGAACACAACAACAATATGCAATTCAAGTAGCTGGGATCAAACTCCAAACCTTCAGATTAGCAGGCGAACGTCTCCAACTCAGCCACTGCCGCCCCAGAGATAAAAACAAATCGTGAAGCAAACTTACAGCAGTGTCTAGGCCGCAGCATGAGGTGAAATGATAGAGAATCTCACTATTTTGGTGCAAAACATCATGACTTTGATTTTCTTAAAGAAAAACCTGAAATCCACGTTTGTTTTTTTTCTTTTGTTATTTTGATGTGAGATTAGTTTGAGTATTCTATATAATGTATAATTAATACATTTTAATTTGATATGGGGGCACAAAGGATTTTAATAAAGTGTGACTGCTGCTAATTCTGTTTATAAAAATTGTAAGAAAAAAACGTATCATGAACTTAAAATCATACATCGTTAGCTTACATCTCCAAATTAATACACAAACCCTGCCCCATTTTATGTAGAGTATTTACATTCATGTGGCCACAGATAAGTGCCTTAAGGTAAATGAGTAGCCTGCTAAAAATAAAACACATCAGTTTGCATCGATTCTTTAAAGATGCTGTAAGCAGCATGCGTTCGTACTGGTTTGAAACAACAAAAACAACTTGGCCCTTATGTAAAATATTAATATTTTTCATTGTGAATTAAACAGTTGCACTATTGTTATCAGTATAACTAATATTTGATTTAAACATGTTTACCCCATATCTTGGGATACACGTGTTTATGAAATAAATAAAATACGTACTGCTCATAGCACCTTATGTACTTTGGTCTGCTGGGCGGCCATTTCTAAGCTGGTAAACGTTATCATTATAGCTAACTTTTGTCAAAACAATAACAAGTGAAAGTACAGATGTGTGTCAGTGAAGAAGGTTTGTGTGCAGCGAGCGCTCCTCACACAGCCATGATTACAGGGCAGCCTCTAATGTTTCTATCTGAACAGTGGATTAGTTTGCTGACTTTAATGTTCCCTTGGGCTCAGAGCACCAGTGTGTATGTGTGTGTGTGTGTGTGTGTGTGTGTGTGTGTGTGTGTGTGTGTGTGTGTGCGTGGATTAGTCTCTATTTGAAGTGTGAGGTCCTGTCTAATCCGCAGGTCGCTGTAAACAGATGCAGTGATCCCAGCCCGGTCTGGACACAGTGTACACAGTCCCATTATACAACACACACATTTACTATGGGATGTATATACGTCAACATGGATATCACTACCTCTGTGACGCGATAAGCTCCGCCCACAGGGTTTTCTGCTCTACTTAGCGCAGCTGAGGCAGACGCCGCGACCTCGGACGCCCTCCAACACGGGCACATGACCTCAGTGTGCCGGGCCTGGAGATTAAAGCAGCACATGGCTCATTCTATACGGCTTTCAATCTTTTAGGGAAAAGACAAATTAATGAATGTGCCAACCATCACAGAGTCTATTTAAAGGGAATATAACAGAGGCAGCACATAAACAGGCAGATTTTGGATATGGATAAAAAAAATCAAGCTACAGGTTAACTTGTACCCATAGGGAAATTTGTTCTCTACATTTGACCCATCCTTTTATGCCACTGGGGTTAAACCTGTCAGGAGCAGCACCCGGAGAACCTTCTCTGATCTGGAGCCAGGATCTTGGTCAGGAGTACCTCGCTGGGTCAGTCTATTGTTGTGCATGGTTAGGTTGATAAGAGAAACCAGAGTGCTCCGAGGAAATCCACCCAGACTCAGGAAGAACAAGCAAAATCCACACAGAAAGGCCCCATATGGTCACACTAATATTTAGTTGAACCACCTTTAGCTTTGATTCACTGTGGCATTGTTTTGATAAGTTTCTGCAGTGCCACAACATTTAATTCTGTCCAGCGTTGCATTAATCTTTCACCAAGATCTGGTATTGATGATGGGAGTCGGACCACTGCGCAAAGTCTTCTCCAGCACATCCTAGAGATTCTCAATAGGTCTGGACTCTGTGGTGGACAATGAGTGGAAATGATGTTGGGTAAATTTTACAAGGGGTACTTTTACTTCACAACATTTTAGAGCAAGTATCTGTACTTTTTACTCCACTACATTTCTGAGTCAGTTTGCAGTACAAAGTATTTTGAGTTTTGGTTTAAAATCATGTGTTTTTGTCATGGCCTCAGTGTACTTAAATATAACAGATGCAGTGAAGTAGTACTCCTTTAGAAACATCAGAATAATAAAGACAGAAGACCTCAGCGACAAATTCAGTCTCTTCTACTGCAGCAGTTTGTTCATTTCATCTGAAATCAGCACAATTTTTCAGCAAAATCCCTCACATTTAACTTATTAAGGAGTTGTTGAATCTGTGTGAAATACCTTTACTCTTTTACTCACAAGTAGATTTAAAAGTGAGTACTTTTATACTTTTACTTAAGTAGAAATTTTAAGGTAATACTTTTACTTGAGTAAAGAACTTGAGTACTTCTCCCTGAGCAGCATGTAGTATCATACTGCCTTTTGTAGGATCTTATTAAAACATATTTATTCAGACTGGCTTCAAACACTTAGTAATGCTGTGACACGTTATTTACATTTGTTGTATCAGTGTATAGTCTATATTTTTTCATACTGTATTGGTTTTATTATGATTTTTAATTTGATTTTATTGAAAAGCACTATGGTCACCTTGAGTTGTAAATGGTCATATAAAATAAATATTGATTGATTAATACTGAAGTGTGCTGATATTACATGGGGGGAAAGAAAATACAGTTTATTTACAGTAGTAGACTGCTGGGTGTAAGTGCCACTGCTCATAAACTCAATTTTAGGTTTGGGTCTGGACTGAAGGATGTCTGGATCCAGATCCAAACTGTGGTCCAAAATTTTGGGGAGTCCTGGACTAAAACATGTACAGTTTGCTTTCAGACAAAATTTAAAATGTCCTAATGTTCTGTCATAACTCATTAATTCATTCATTTTCTATGGATGGTCAATCAATTTAGAATCCCCAATTAATGCAAAAGCCCAATTAAAATAATTTACCAGTGCATTATCAAAATTAAATCTTATGATTTTGGTAGGATCAACAAAAATTATGATTTGATTAACTAAAACCTCGTTGCAGTTGACAGGACACATAATTACATATGAGGCAGCAGTAGCTCAGTAGGTAGAGCCGTTCCCCCACTAACTGGAAGATTGCCTCCAGTGTGTGTGGCACTGCTGTATGAATGGGCAGCTGTGTCTACAGAAGTAGCTCACCACCACTGAGTGTGACTGAACAATGAATGAAAAATTTGAGCATCCAGAAGAAAAAAAAGCCATACAAGACTGATGCATTATTATGAACATTATTATTTACACACTGCCTCAGTAAAGCAACTCAGACTTTAGTTTATTTAAGCAGATACGACAATAACCAGAATACTTCCTCTGGCACAGGTCGGTTGCTGTAATTTAGAGAACAAATTGGCAGAGTGCCGCAGACAGATAATTTGAGGCCACATTAAGTCAGATTGGTCCAGTCGACAGTAGACGGTCTTTGTTTGTGTTCGACCTCTGCAGTGTGAAGCGGCTGTCAGGATGACCCAGAAAGCTCCAACTCTGCACAGATCTCATTCATTTTCCGGGGATTTGAGCCCAGATTACAAAGCCTCTACCCCATTTGTTTTGTAACAATCATGTGGAGTCAACACTAATACGGGCTCTGCGCCGCTCAACTTCAAAATGCCAAGGGACCTTTTAGAGGCTTAAGGCAGTTGAGCACATCCTCCGCCGCGGGAGCACCAGCCCTGATAAGCTGTTGGGCCAAAGTACTTCTTTGATTGTTTAAAATCTCTTCCAAAAGCCTGCAAACAAAAACACAGGGCAGATTATCTTCTGTTGGGAGAAGAAATTAAATTCTTCAGATGAGGCACTTAAACGGGTTTGGGGACAAACTACAGAGCAGAGTGGGACTAGAAAGGTGCAAGGAAGAGGTAAAACTGGACATGCTTTAAGGTAAGGTATAGGAATGTGTTCTCTGCATGTGATCCATTCTTCACTGTCACCGGGACGACCTGTCAGGAGCATTGGGACCTTTCTGAAGATCTGGAGCCAGGATCCTGGTCAGGAGTACCTTAGCCTGAAGATTAGATGATGAGGGAGACTGGAGCACCTGGCGAAACCCCTCCCAGACACAGGGAGAACATGCAAACTCCACACAAAAAGGCACCTCGTGTTCTGGGGAATTGAACCTGGGACCTTCTTGCTGTGAGGCGTAAGTGTTAATCACTTTGTGGCTTATAGATAAGATGTAAGTCTGTGGAGACTCTTACTCAACCAGGTGAACTGAATCACAACAAAAGGTTAAAGCAAAGTCATCTGGACTCTGAAAAACCAAGTCTCGGTCTTGACTCTGTCACGAACCTCAAAAGTCTTGGCCTTGCCTTGGTCTTGGACTGGTCTTGGTATTGATTAATATAATGTCTTGCCCAGAGACGCAATGACAGTTTGCACTTTGAGCGAGGTTCGAACTGCTGCCCCGGAAAAAAAAAACTAACAAAAAAAACAACTGAACACTTTTGTTTTTGCTCCCATTTTTCATCAGCTGAACTCTAAAACTCTAAAATCTAAAACTTTTTCCATGTACACTAAAGGCATATTTCTCTCAAATATTGTTCACACATCTGTCGAAATCTGTTAGTGAGCACTTCTTTGCCGAGATAATCCATCCACCTTACAGGTGTGGGATATCATGTTGCTGATCAGGCAGCATGACTATAGCACAGGTGTGCCTTCAGCTGGCCACAATAAAAGGCCACTCTAAAATCTCCAAAGGCGTTTCAGAGAATTTGGCAGTACATCCAACCGCCCTCACAACCGCAGACCAAGTGTAATCACATCAGCCCAGGACCTCCACATCTAGCATCTTCACTTCCAAGATCGTCTGAGACCAGCCACCTGGACAGCTGCTGCAACAATCGGTTTGCATAACCAAAGAATTTCTGCACAAACTGTCAGAAACCGTCTCAGCAAAGCTCATCTGCATGCTCATTGTCCTCATCGAGCTCTCGACCTGACTGCAGTTTGTTGTTGTGACTGACCTGAGTGGGCAAATGCTCACATTCGATGGTGTCCGGCACTTTGGAGAGGTGTTCTCTTCATGGATGAATCGAGTGGCCTATGGTGGTGGTGGGGTTATGGTGTGGGCAGGCGTATGTTATGGACAACGAACACAGATGCATTTTATTGATTGCATTTTGAATGCACAGAGATACTGTGACGAGATCCTGAGGCCCATTGTTGTGCCATTCATCCATGACCATCACCTCATGTTGCAACATGATAATGCACGACCAAGGATCTATACACAATTCCTGGAAGGTGAAAACATCCCATTTCTTGTATGGCCAGCATACTCACTGGACATGTCACACATTGAGCACGTTTGGGATGCTCTGGATTGGCAAATACGACAGCGTGTTGCTAAATTCAGTATCTCATAAGTCATTAATTCGTGTTAGGAGTCGCAGGTACTGGATCCTATCCAGGGTAGCTCCAGGTCTTTATCTTGTGAAATTTAAGACCTATTTAAGTCTTTTTAACACCACTTAGAGTAAAATTTAATGCCAGCATCGTCAACACCAGAACAATAATCTGTATGCATTTTACACTAAGGAATTATCCGTACTACACTCTGAAACTCTAAGACTGAAACTGAGACTTTTTTAAAAGTCTAATACAGATGAAAGAAATCATGAATAAATGAATTATGCATTTCAATGATAACATTTCTTCTATAATTATATTTTGTTATTGCGCTGACTACTTTTTTGTAATATTAACATAATGTTTTGACAAATTTTAAGACCAAGACGAACAAAATGTAATGCCTACTTATAACATTTAATACTTCTAAGGCCTTGATTTTGACAGTCACATTTAATACCTTTTTATGCTTTTAAAACCTTGGGGATACCCTGTTATCCCAGTAACTGTGGGCCTTAGGTGGGGTACACCCTGGACAGTGGCCAGTTAGTCACAGGGCTGATACAGAGACATACACAGACGATTCACTCTCACATTCATTCACTGGGGACAATTTAGAGTCACCAATTCACCTGAACACATGCAGGTCTTTGGACAGTGGGAGGAAGATCGATCAGCTTAATATCAAAAGGAACAGTAGTCTGGAAAAGTCATCATTAGGTGAAACACAGCGGGAGGAAAATTATGTAAACTATGCATCATCTCCGAAGCTCGGGTTAAGTTGTTTGTCCATGTGCGTCCGTTTTCAAAACCAAAAACAAACCTCTTATTAACCGACTGCCTTCCTGTGAAAACATGAGCAGAAAATGTCTCTTCTTCTCTTGTTAGATTATAAACAAACTCACTGACCAATGAGTAGCGGTATGGAAAAAGGGGACCGGGGTTTATTAGAGGATTTTTTGGAGACCAGGCGGCTGCTTCAGTAACGGGGTCAGGAGTCTGTTAGCCTCCCAACACGTCGTGAATCCAAGCTGTCTCCTCACCTCACAATCACACACTGGCCCACAGCAACACTCGCTCATTTGAATATTTTCTGGTCTGATGAGGAGGCACGGCCAGTAAACTGCGGGCCAAAAGAATTACATGATTGCGGGGGACAAAATAATGACCGGACGCCGCAAAGTTGCAAAACGTGTCAAGTGCTGTTATTATTATTACGTAAGCAAAAGCAGTGAGTGGAACATTGTTTAGTTTGCGTTTTTTGCCAAAAGATGAAGCTTGGGAACAAAGGGTGACATTGTTTTCTGCCCATTTCATGATCTTGTTTGTTTGGGGATGGTTTTATTTTGTGCCCCTGAAGTTAAGCAGTGCATTCATTCATTCATCTATCTTCTAACACTTTTTCTCGTTCGATGTTGGGGCTACTGCAGCCTAACCCAGTACCTATGGGCTTTAGGTGGGGTATATCCTGGCCAGTTAGTCGCAGGGCTGACAGAGGCATACACAGACAACAATTCACTCTCACATGCATTCACTATGAGCAATTTAGAGTCTGCAATTCCCCTAACACATGCATGTCTTTGGACGGTGGGAGGAAGCTCATGGCAACACAGGGAGGAGGACACGCAGACTCCACCCAGAGAGAGTGTGTGACGGCCGGCCCAAGGATGGATCTCATGACCCCCTTGCAGTGCTTGCATATTTTTGGAAATCATCATGATAAGTGCACACATTAACATTAGGAGTTTTGCAAGCCATTGTGTAAACTGCAATTTTGGAGACATATTTCCTCTGAAGAAGGCACATTTACTATTGTCTGGGGTAAGGGAAGTCTGGGCATCTTTGCTTAGACTGCTGCCTGCTGCTGTAGAAGTTGGATGGACATTTACTTTTCTGCGGTTTATATCACACAGGGCTTGGTTAATTTGCCCAAAAAATGAATTTAAATGAGGTTGCCTTGTAGTCCTTTATTTCTATATTACAGAGTCTTGTAAAAAGAAGCTATAAGCATTTTTGTTAACTTGAAGCGCATGGTTAATTTGCATAAATCAAGTCTTCAAGGCGCTTCAAGCTGGTGCTACACTGACTGCGTTTACATGCACCGGAGTATACCAGTTATGAGCCTTATCGCATATATTGTGACGGTATTTGGGATAATGGGTTTACATGCGCTAAGAGAAACCTGGATACTCATTTCCCTGTATACATGACAAAATATAGGATCCCAGATTTATAAGGGAGAGTGGAGTGGGTGCTTATAACACCTTCGGCAGCGAGCTAAGCACAACAATGCTAACACAATTATCATGACAGAAGGACACGAAATATCCAAATAAACACGCAAGATATAGAAAGTGGAAAAAATACTGTAACTAGCGCTGAGTATAAAGGTAGCTGTACTGTTGAATAGACTGCACCTCTTTGTTTAATATCACTAGTTTAGGAGTTTGGATAGCCCAGGCACAAGTTACAGATGCTGTGGGAAAGTTGCCGCTCCCACCATGTTTGTTTTGCTGCGTCTCTAGAGTTCACACCTTCCCTATGTATATGCTTTATTTGGTTTTGCAATATAGCTATGGCATGTATGAAATCAGAAGCTGGTATAAGATGTGTTGAAAGTGTGGTGTAAGTTAGAGAACAGGACTATTTCAGAGTCATTCAAGAAAGCTTTACTTACAATAAAACCATATTTTAATTTGCACATTGTTTTATGTCTGTGTTTAAAACAAGAGGCCATACATCGTCTCTCTATAACAAGAGGAATTTTGTGCGTGCTGCTTCATATTTTGGTCACAAAGCCTTATTCCTGTAAAGCGCAGATATGAGTTAAACCATTAAGCATTTAAACCAGATGGAATCATTTTATCACAATATAAAGTAAAAGGAGGAACAGAAAAGCTCTCCTCACAGGGAATGTAGCCAAGTTGTGTCACTTAAAAATATACTCCTTTGTAACAAGTTACCTAAATCTTTCAGGAGCACATCGTTTTATTGTCCCCCAACAACCCAGTAAAAAAAAAAAAAACAACCCATATACAGCTGATTTTAGGATCCCTTCCCCCAAATAAATACTTCTGAAAGTCCATACTGTCCTTCAATAAGAGGAGGATCCATTGAAAACACCAGAAATGTTTCAGTACTCTGGAGTCAGTTCTGATTTTTGTCCACATTCAGGGTCGGTACTGTCTGTACTGGGACTGTGAGCCCAGCGGGTTAGCGCCCCCAAACCTCAGCGGCCCCGTCGCAGCCCCGTATGCAGTCCTGTAGCTCTGAGAGGAGGGCGCCCCCAGTCCAAACCCTGTCGCCAGCGGTCGTGTTAGCCCCTGTCCCAGCATGCCCGGGTAGGACGACCCCGCGTAGCCCAATCCTAAACCGTAAGGCCTTTGCATGTGCTGTCCCGGGGTGGGGAGGACCACAGGCTGGACGTGCTTCCCCGGAGTGTTGAAGGAGAACTCGGGAGGGGGGCTGGTGGGTTTGGACGGGGTTGACGTCAGAGGGTCCAGCTCCAGAGAGGGGGCCAGAGAGGGCAGGGGGCCGTAACCCTCGCTTGGGCCCAGCGGAGGGATAGAGGGGGAGGACAGAGCCCCTGTGAGCAGTGGTCTAGTCCAGTCATCTTTAAATATCTGCACTGTCAGTGTGGACACCAGGGGCATCAGACGATTGGTCACGTGAGCCAGGACAAGCTGCTCGTTGGCGTCGCGGCGAATGCGAACGTGGGCGGAGCCAGCCTGGAGGAGGGGGAGGGGCAGGGCAGGATGAAAAGGGCAGAGAGAGAAATATTAAACTTCACGCATTAAGGCATGTTAATGTGAACAGTGTTTATCCCTCCATTAAAGCTGGACTATGCATTAACTGCAACAAAATAGCCAGCTTTGAGATGACAACAAACAAACCTTATTGTAAAGTTACAGGTCTGACCTCCACTTTACACCAATACAATAATTATGCACATTTCACTTTGTTCCCCTCTTCTTCATTAAAGGTCCCCTATTATCTTAAATCGACTTTTTTGAGCTTTTAACCAGATTATAATGTTTGCACTACAAAAACAGTAAGGCTGAGGCTGTCCCCTACTCAAGAGCTGAAAATGCTCAGTCTCTCAGCTCTACGTGAACACGTGAAACCAGGAAGTGCTGTGTTGCGCGTTTGTAAAAACCCATACACCATCACCGGACTCATTCTGATCATTTCAGTGCTTAAATTGCTGTCACTACAAAGCAGTCAGCTCATTTATCTATCTGTTAGCGTTATGTTGCTAATATCCATGCTAATTTGCCATTTTATGCTCTGTCCATTTCCCACTGTTGCCATCAGGGGGCGACAGACAGACAGTAAGTAACAGCTCCCCAAAAGAAGACGTTTTCCATACATATACATTATTTTAGGTTATAAAACGTGAAATACTAATGCAAAGGAGTCCAAAATTATTTCAAAAATCCTGAAAAGAGCATTCCATCACTTCTTTAGTGAAATGAAGTATGAAATTATATATATATATATTTTTTTTTTTTTTTTTTTAATGGGAGAGCTTTCTGCAGTGCTTTTACAATTTGATGTGTGTTTTTTTCCCCCCTCAATCCTAAAATTACAGTATTTCCATAGTGCTTCTCATACTGATTGGTTGCATATCCATCCAGTTGTGTTTAGAGGTAGTTTAATCTACGTCCACAGCCTGTAAATCCAACTCGAATTGACACGAACCAGGCTAATTCCTTGTATAAAGCAGAAAAGAGATTGAGGAAAATTGTATCAGCCTTCCCAGTTAAAAAAGTTGCACTGCACACTACAGTATTATATTTAAGCTAACACTCCCAACTCCCCGGCATAACTTTCACCTAGAACTCAGACCCTAACCTCAAACATGCCCCAGTTCAGGTCAAACTCTCTGAATTAAACCTGGAAATCCCTGTAGTGGAGCATGGGTTGGCTCTGTGCACGTCTCTACACACTAAGCTCCTGAGGGCCCTGGTGCAGTCACAGGGTCAAATCAGTTTGGACAGCCCTCTGTGAGCAGTGGGCCAACAACCAACACTTGAGTAAGTAAAACAACATCAGTGATAACAACAGGGGCACCGCTGATAGCACAAATAACAACACGAGGGCGCAGAGGGACAGAGTGAGAACAGGCAGAGTGCCACCTAAAGGACTCTATGTAGAACTAGTTATTATAATGACAATCAGAAGCTGAATGAGAGCGTTTTCCCACCTGGGTCTGCACATCGAATGCACAAATTGCTCTATTATTTTTGTTTAGTTCACTAACTTTTGGTTCAGCAACACAGACCTTAATGTGGTGAATATGTGGTGTTGGTGAAATATTGCTTTGTTTTGCTTGTTAAAAGAACGAATAAAACTTTCAGACAGATGAAAATACAATAGCTTGCTGTTTTTTAATATAACACTAATATAAAAAGTATAAATACTGAATGCACTGATTAAGACATCGCTAACAAGACTTATTAGGAAATGGAGAGCTGCACAGGAGCCAGTTCTGCTTCTTAAAGCAGCAAAATGTTTTTTTGCCAATCCAAAAACCAGCTGTCTGGTCTAAATCATGGTCTGCAGGAGCTTTCCCACCTGAGGATTTGAAAGTCTGAAAGTCAGGACCAAACAGAGCAGGAGTAAAAGCCCCTGAGGCATATTCAATCTTTAAGCAGATTTTTTTTTTTTTTTTTTTTACAATTTCAAGCAAAAATGCATATCAATGATATCATTCAATAACGCTAAATATTTGCTATTGTTATTTTTACTTTTTCTTTTTCCCAACATTTTTTTTCCCCTGCACATTGTCTAATAGTAGCGTATCGTAAACCTCACTAATGCTTCATTATCAAAACAATACTGGATGTGAATGTTCATCACATAATGGAAGCTAAAGCAAATCACATACTTGATAAGAGAGAATAAAATATAGAGAAAGTTTCTATTCCTGCACTGACTACAGAAACAGAACAGGAAAAGGAGGAAGCAACGTGAAATTGTGATAAAGAGTATTTGCCAGATTGTACTGGACTAATGCTGAACCCAAAGCTAGACATTTAAGTTAATGGGGCTATATTTTCTAAAATTGACTTTTTTTTAAGCTTTCTACCATGTTATAATGTAGTTCCCTCATCAAAAACACACCTGGAGTTGTGTTTTGCTTCATTCACACCTGTTTAAGTAACATGTATTCGCTGGTGCTGAGTTTCTGAGGCCTCAAAACACTCGGTTGTACAAACCTCCGCCCACTCCAGGAAGCACTGACCAATCAACAAGCCCTCTACATCTAGCCCTCTACCAGTCTGTTCTCATTCATTTAGCAAAAAAACGTTGTACAGCTCTGTTTCCACTGATTCCTCACAGACCTCACAGATTTTGTAGTAAAATGGCATCATACAAAAGTTAAGAGGAGCAAACAGCTCTTTTTCTATGTTTCTGGTCAAAAGAGTACAATCGAGCTGCCCTCTGTTGCTGTCTGCTGCTCTCTTCACCTGTTTCTTTATGGCACCAGTAGAGCACTTACTGGAAACGTTCTCTTTTAGTCACAATGTTTTTAAAGGTTGTAAACATGCTGCTGTTCTAGAAATCAAAATCAGTTTAAAAAGATGCATAAAAACATAATCTATATCCCTATTAAACTTTATACTTTCAATGTAATCTATTGATATTTTGTGGTGGGGACTTTTCATTAAAAGAAAAGGAAAAAAGGTTTCCATAATTTAGTTTTCCAGGTGGGACCGGAACACATAATTTCTGGTAATGTAGATTTATATCTTTATATTTCTTGGTAACTATTAAACAAAACTGTAAAGAAATTCAGAGAAGCACCACATACAAACGTGGCTACAGCACTGTTTCCTGAAAAAAGTTGCAGAGGAGAATGTGTGTGTGCATGAATGATTTGTTCTTTGTTTTCATCTGAATGAACAGACAGAAAACAGGAGACGCTCTCTGACTCACAGTCCAGTGGAGAGAGACGGCTCAGGCCCAAACAATACGACTCTAAGGCTCTGATTTCGAGTGTGTTTGAGGTAAACATACCAGAGATCCGAAGCCAACCGTCCAGAAGTGCTCGTTCCTGACCTCCAGCACTCCGTCCAGAGTCGACACCTGATTGGATACAAGAGGAAAGAAGACAGCAAGAGCCAAACAATTAACCTTACATGACTCTGAGGGAAAAACATTGTAAGCAATATGCATGACTTAACACCATTAAAGAGGAACCATGTAACTTTGCTCATTTCTTCACTGTTTTGGATGCATTTTACTTTATGGCGTAAAACAAAAAGATTAGTTCAGTCCAGTTGACTTCTGTGTGACCCCTCGCTCAGCTTGACTCTCATTTTCTTCTCCTCAAATCTGTACAAAGGTTTCCTCTGCCTTCTGTCCTCACTGCCATTAGAAAAATCTACAAAATAAAGCCATCGCTAACTTGTTGTTATGACTAACTGGAACGTGTCGATTTCTCACAAAACCCGGGACTTCAGGGACATTGGATTGGTGTTCCCATTGTTGTTGTTTTGTTTTTTTCACCTGAGATACTCCAGGGGGGGTACAACAACAAGTCCTTTAACTATCACTTGAACTCCAAAAAAGGTTAACAAAAAGTTACACTGTTCCCCTTTAACACTGACATTTATTGTTTTGAATTTAACTAATATAAAGTTATGATTATGACATATTATCAAGTGTCTTCAAAAGTAAAAAGCCTTAATCATTTGGGCTGGGCAAAGTATAAAAACATGTGACTTTTATCAGGCGTGTCCTAAACATTTAGGCTACATGAATGAATGCTGCTTAAATAACTCAATAAAATGCATGTACACAAATGAAAATGTTTACTGATGACAAGAAGAAAAAAAGTAATCCTAATTGTGTGAAAGCATGCTGGTGAAGAGAACTGACATATTGTACTTAAATGTGTTAATTAACAGCTAATTAGCGCTGTATCGGGGTCATGGCTTTTATATTTGTTGCAAGTGTGAGACAGAAATGAGGGAATTAAACTATGATGACAGATCCTTTTCTTCATGCACAAGGGAAGACTGATAATGCTTTTTTTTCGACAGGGTGTGCAAAAATTTACCACAACACAACATAAACGAGAAAAGGTTATTATCCAAGTCTTTTCTTTATTTCATTCCTCACCTCTCTGAGCAGTTTGTCCAGCTGGCCGATGATGTGAGACGGAGTTGTCTGAAGATGACACGGACACATATCAATAATCAAAGAATGCATTATGTTTTGAAGAGAGCATTACTGTGAAGATAAATAATGGTTTGTCCCACCTGCAGCAGCACCTTTCCACTGTAAACACTCATAGGATACATGGTCCCGAACGTCATTAGCGCAATGGCGATCGCTGAGGCTGTATCCACTGCGTTGTAGTTACTGAGCAAAGACACAACACCACTGCTTAGTAAATTATGTCCACAAGAATTACAAAAACATGCAAATATACAGTATATACATTTTACAGACTTTATGTCACACTACACATGCGATATTAATCCTTACTTGATCTCTATGAGCATGTAGGTGATGCAGAGGGAAAGGGCTCCTGCCATGTTGATCAAGACAAAAGGATTCATACGAGGCAGCAGGACACTACTGAGGCCGGGGATGATGCCACACAAACTGGATAAACAAACAAAAAATGGACAAACGTCACAATATGAGTACAGGAACATACACAAGATCTGTTAAAGGATAATCAACTTTGCTTGTTTCTTTGCTGTTTTGGTAGTATTTTTCTTTACTGAGCTCCTACTACATTTCAGAGTAAAACACTATTAAAAACATGTGTCCAGTTGACCCCTGTGTGACCGCTCGTGCCGCTTGACTTTTGTTTTCTCCTCCTTGTATCAGTACAAAGGTTTCCTCGAGGGCTGAGGTCTTGGTCGACTTTAATGTTTCTGGTCAATTTGTTAGGCAAAATCTTTTCTTGATAATGTTTACTTTTCATTTTATTCAAGATAATGCAGATTTTTTTGACAACAACAAAGTTTACAGCCATCTTATTAATGTTTTTATGTAACATTTCTTTATGCAACACTCTGGTAATCCCATCTTAATTTGCTCAATTAATCGCTGTTTGGTCGACTACAGCCCCAGTTTCCTCTGCAATCTCTGACTTGTTGACCCAAGACTTAGGGACACGAGGTCGGCACTCTCATTCTTGCAAGGCTGTTTTTTGCCATAACAGTGATCCCAAAACTGTTATTTACATTAAAAAGTTGCATTGTTCCCCTTTAAGGCAATCCTTCATACTGACAGACGTATATCTTCTGTAGTTGTTTGTTTGCTGTTATAATTACACAGGACTACCAGCAAATTTCCCAAAAAAAGGCCCTGTGTGGTGTTTCTTAGACGAAGTTAACAGGTCAATGCATGCACCTCGAGGCGGATCGGCCCCACTGTGCTTCTGATCGACTTTCTGATATGTCAAAGGCCGATAGTGCTGTCAGAAACATGAAGAGGGGAGAAAGGAGGGAGCAGAGCCTGAAGGTGTTGTCATAAGAAGGTAAACACAAGCAAACATGTCAGTTAAAGGTTAAACCCGTCATTCGTCTTTAATATGGTCTTTATGTAGCATCAAGGAAACCCTCTGTAGGAAAAGTGTTGTCAAATAGATACTGTTCATTTATAATCATCTGTAGCTTCTTCAAATCATGACAACAGGTTCATTGGTAACAGGCTGCACTCCGGCCTAGACAGAGAGATTTGATAATATTTGTCTTTATTAGATAGGACAGTAGAGTGATTAGAAAATGAGACAGGAAAATGACATGGAGCTAATCTGCCCAAGCTCAGAATCAAACATGGGTAACTCCAGTATGTACGCTACCAGGTAAGCTATCAAGGTGCCCCAAACCCCAGATATTTAAAGCAGGACTCAGTAACTCTCCGCATTTCTTCACGGTTTCTGCCTTATTTGCTCCCCCCTACATATCACAAAGCACTATCGTAAACACTCACAAGTCCATTTGACTCCTATTGCGATCCCTTGCTCGGCTTCACTTTTGTTTTCCCCTTCTCACACTTGTACAAAGTTATTTCTGTCATTAGGCTACCTGCCATGACAAAAATCGAGAAATAAAGCCATCGCTGACTTGTTGTTTGGCTAACCGTGTTGTGCCACTTTCTCATGAGACTCGAGACTTCTGTGACACCAGATTGGCAACGCTCAGACTCAGTCATTTTCAGCCCTTAGACAGCAGGGGGAGATGCCGGTCGCTTCATTCACCCCACAACAACTGACTCAACCATCACATACTCCACTTGTGGCACAAACTGTAGAGTAAAAGCCACCTATTTTGGACTGAGAACCATGGCATCAGACTTCCAAACTCTAAGCTTATTCATGTCCTCACCAAACTCCTCCCAGACCTGAGTTTTTGCTTCCACAATCTGTCAGCGGAGTCGGGAGTCGATCAGGACAGTTGCATGCTCCTGGTTTTGGGGATTGGATGAGGTGGAGAACACTGACCACTTAGTCAAATCTCTGTCGTTGGAGGGATGACCTCTCTGAACATTTGGGTCTGCAAAGTCTGACCAGCATCTTTCCCACCAAACAACTCAACTCAGCCTCAACCTCAGCAGTATCCAAGACATGCAGCCAAACGTCAGATGAAATAAAATCCCAAAACTCATCATCGACCTCCACACAAGGTTGTCAAAGTGTCATGTGCACTGATAGAAACCCTTTTGCTTTAACATGTTGTTGTTATGAATAAGCTGTGAACCATAACACAAAACCACTCAGGTTCAGATCAGGAAGGCTGCCGCCCCAATCACAGCACTTCAGGTGTCACTGTCTCACGTGTGCATACCTCCAAATACCTGTCACATCTGTAAAGTACCCACCCATTGTGTGGCATTGATTCTGCAACACTAACAAGTAAAAAAGTACCACCAGTGTTAGACAATAGTAGAAGCAGAAGTATTAAGAAGTTAGCCTGTCATTCACCCAACCTGCAGGCAAAATAAACAGACAGAAAGCTAACACTCAATGTCTATAGTCAAGTACAAAATATTCAAATGTAAGCCGTGTGAAGATCCATACTTTTGTGGACCTTTACATAAAAAAGCCTATTAGATTTAAGTGCCAAAGCCAAAACAGAAACACAGAGCGTCTAAACCCAACTGCTCCGAGACAAAAGCCTGTCCACCGCCTCTGCCGTGTCATAACTGCACACAGTTGATGCTAGTGGCTGGTGAGTCTGTCAGAGCAGCAGCTTTATATAACCCCGCTGCCCCCAGACCCTGTGAGGTTAAGTGGGGACAGAGTCTTACAACACACAGACACACATTTGCAATTAAAACATGCACACTTTCACACTTAGCCAACACACTCCTACATGCAGACTCGCTCTCATAACCACATGAGCAGATCACACACACACACACACACAAACACACACGCACGCACAGAGAAACTAGGCTGGGACGTCCTGTTCATCTCTGCTCTCTCGGCCAATACGAGCACAGTAATGCAGTGGAACTCTCTGGGCTGTCGCCCCGAGTAACCTGCCCCGCCTGAGCCGCTGACTCTGAGCGCGCGCGTGTGTGTGTTTGTGTGTGTGTGCGTGCATCGGGTGTAGTTCTCTCACTGTAGATGTGGGATTACACAGAGGATGTAATATTCATCACAACACAGACACTGCTGCAGTCTGCTTTTGTCTGAGACGTACATTTCTAAGGCAACATACACAATATTAACCCGAGTGTTAGCATAGAAAGAGTTCAGTTGGATCCTAATAATAGCAACTACTTTCACAAAAAAAGTTATTTTTAAAGAAGCTCACACAGTATTAAAGCATATTAGTACAAATTTAAGTGGAAAGAAAAAGATTCAAGAAGCAGCAAGGACAGACGGATCCTTAGAAAAGAAAAAAAAGTCAACTTTGGGGAAGTTCACTAGGGAGTGGACTGAGGCTGGAGTCAGCGCAGCAGCCTCCACAAACAGACGGATCAAGATCTGCAACTGTGCCAGGGCTTTCCTGAACCAGAGACGAGGTCAGCAGCATCTTTTCTAATAACATAATAATTTTCTTAAGTTTGAAGTCAACACCTGTTGTTTAATGGGAAATTTTAAAGAACTTCATACTTTATTCTGCTCAAGCTTTTTAGGAGTTTGGATCCTGCACTGCCTACAGTACCAGAAACTGGTTAAATGACATTGGCATTACTGTGTTAGTTTGACCAGCACACTCTCAGGACCTGAACCCCTGGAGAGAATCTATGGAGCATTGTTCAGAGGAAGATGAGAAACAGCAGACCCAAGTCACACAGATGAGAGCTGAAGGCTGATATCAGAGACACCTGGGCTTAGTACATCATCCGCACCTATGCTTTTATTTAGACTAGAATATTAGGCATTACACAAGAATTGTTGCCATCCAACTTGAAAACAATTATACCACAAATTCTTTAGAAAATGCAAAGAAAGTTTAGGTTTATGTTTAAGTATTAGGATTTGTTATTAAGTAGGCCGCTCTCTATTCAGATCATGTGCAGTTCTTCAGAAAAAAAAACATTTTGCAACATATTAGATTTTTTAGACGTAACTGGTTTTGGTTTGGTTTTGGAGTAAAGTTTCAGCTTAAAACCACAAATATCAGATATCCAAAAGCGTTTAGCTCTGCTTGCACAAAAAGTTGCAGTTACAGTATCACGTCTTCAGGGAAGCAAATATCCACACTATATGTATTAAACCGTTTTCTACAGGCCAAGTTCTACTAAAAGGGCAATGACTTGTGACCTTTGAACCCAGTGTGAGAAGTCGTCCGATATTTGTGAACATTTAGAAAACTGATCTCAAATCTGTTTCCAAGAAAGTGGATCGATAGGCCACTGGGCTGGCCCAGAGCGGGACCAGTGCCGTACCCACCTGACCTTCACACTGTGTACAGAGGTGGCTGGCCCACAGTGACCTTTGACCTGCGGGTGCCAGTAATTCTCTGTGTGCTGACAGAGGGAGATAGTTTTACCAGTGTCAGGGATGTGTTTGAGTGTGTGTTGACTCAGGGTAAGTGGATCCTTCCTGCTTCACTTCAGATCTGCTGATGAAGAGCAGAGAGAGAAAAGTCTAAAAGAGTTCTTACCTTCGACTCAGATCAGCCACGTGCTCCTGAAGCCAACTGCTGCTGGCCGCTGCAAACACAGAAAAACATCATTAAGTACAGCTTCATTTGTGGTGATTTTTCTCCTAAAATTCATTAAATTTGTCAACAAAACCAACATACAATTCATTACCACAACTACTCATTAATGTCAGAACTTAAGTCACCCAACAAATATGTTTTCTACTTTTCTCTAAAACACTTCTTAAGACACTTCATTTTCTTCAGACTTACTATTAGAAAGGTAAAAAGATTAAAGGGCTGAGGTTATCTTTCTTAAAAAATATCAAAGTAGAACCATTCAAATTCTTCTTGCCTGGTCCCTGTTCACTTTCAGATTATGGAACAGAACTACCACTGAATGAAACTGTATACACATACAACCAATCACTTTAAAGAGTATTCTTTAAGTGATCAGAGAGATAATTAAGGCATGATAGTGAATGGACTTCCAGGTCTTTTTAATCAGATGACAAATGTAAGCATGTAGGGTGTTGGTATAAACTTTTCACAAGTTTAAACTTTGCACAGTCAGACATGAACTAAGACAGTTTGAACTGTTCATTATTCTAGTTGAGTGCTGCATTAAATATTCAGACACGCAGCTGTTTCATTTCACAGCTGATGCCATCATCTCTTTACAATAGAAACAAGTGCCATCTGGACACAGACTGCAGTTCTTAAGTTAATCTCACAGAATTAATTCTCTCTCAGTTTACTTAATAAATGAGGCTTTATCCAATTTTTAGGTTTTATATTTTGATTTCCACATAAAAAGTAAACAAAGAGACATAACACTTTCTTCAGAACAAATTATTAAATTCAAAAACACTTGCTGATGCTGCTACAACTCAATATTAATGAACCAAACAGAGCTAGGTTAATTTTTTCAGATGTGTTATCAATAACTTGTTTTCCTTAAAGAGGAACAATGTAACTTTGCTTGTTTCTTCGCCGCTTTTGGTCGCACTTGCTCAGAGCTCCCCCTACATTTCAGAGTAAACCACTTTTGTAAAACTTCATGGAGTCCGGTTGACTCCTGTGTGACCCCTCGCTCAGCTTGACTCTCGTTTTCTCCTAGTATCGGTACAAATGCTTCCCCTGACTTTTAGCCACGCTGCATGATGTTACAGCTAACTGGGACTTGATGCGTTCTCGCAGAACCAGAGACTTTAAGGACACAGGGTTGGGACTCCCATAATCCAGGGAAAAGTGCGGGGGGCTTTATTCACCCTGCAAAAACTCATTTAGCCATCACTCTGACTCCAAAACTGTTTAATTAATGTAAAAAGTGACATTAATCCCATTTAAGAGGGCAACACGGTGGCATCGTGGTTAGTACTCCTGCCTCACAGCAAGAAGGTCCTGGGTTTGATTCCGGGACTGGGTGGGGCCTTTCTGTGTGGAGTTTGCATGTTCTCCCTGTGTCTGCGTAGGTTTCCTCAACCACTAAAAACATGTACAATAGGTCCCCCATGGGGCCAGGATTCTCCTGTAGATGAGATTCTGACGTGGGATTTTCCTGGTTATGAAAAGGTCAAGTTGTCTTGAACCAGTCCATATTCAAAGTTTAGTGCATGATTTTGTGATGCCATTTTGTAGCAGTGTCCAAATCTTTGGTGCCCTCAAAAGGTGAACTGATTTCTAAAGAGTAAAGAAAATTGTACGTATGTGGTTGCAGAAGACTTTGAATTTAAGCTGCAGTTGAACGTTCAAACGATGAATATGTGCCACATGATTGCAATACATTTCCATAAAGCGGAACTCAGTAACTTTTTTGCCTTAAATTAATCATTTTGGAGTCCATGTGATGGTTAAATGAGTTGTTGTGGGGTATATCTCCTCCTGCCGCCTCTGGGCTGAAAATGACAACCTGGTGTCAGGGAAGTCTCGAGTCAGAGGCCAACAACAAGCTAGCGATGGTTTTATTTCTAGACTTTGTCATGGCACAGCTGACAAATGGCAGAAAAAACTTTGTGGGAGGGTTGAACAGTCAACTGGCTGACTGTGTTTACAATAGTGCTTTACTCCGAAATGTCAGGGAAGCTCTATAGAGGACAATGAGGCAGAAATAGCAAAGAAACAAGAAAAGTTTAACTGCACAGTGGATATTAAGATTGATCGTGCTGATTTTGTGACATGTTTAACAGCTCTTATTTCTTACACTGAGAATTCTGTGTGCTTCAGATTTCAATCCAAAGAACTCATTTCTCAGCAGAGGCAAGTGTATCTGACAATGTTGTATAATATTTAGTGACCCGTGCTCTAATTAAAAGCCAGGGATGAGTAAAACATAGACGGTACTTTTTTTTTCCCTGTTAGAGATCGCCCACCCCTGTTTAAAAAAAGATGCTCTGTCGCTCCAGTGCCCTGTCCTACCTCTAATGTGTGTGGACGCCGGGAGCCCCCAGGCTGGGTGTCAGGTCAAAGGCCCATCACGTCCCAGCGCTCCCTCCAACCTGCGTGTGTGCGTCTGTGTGTGTTTGTGCCACTGTTTGTTTTGCTAGCAGGCTGAGTCAATCCAAACAAACATTTTAATGGACTGACTTATTTATGATCCGTGTTGTGTTGTGTTGTGGGGTGGGTGTGTGTGTGTGTGTGTGTGTGTGTGTGCCCGCCTGGCCCCTGGCACACTACATTACCACTGTCTGGAACATGGTTGCGTAATGCACTTTTGGACTCGCTCCGTCAGAGAGAGAGAGAGAGAAAGATGTGTGTTGTACC